>BFEA01000066.1:3866227-3886248 GCA_003427395.1 Chara braunii
TTATAGATCTCCAACTCACGATTGTTGTAGTACCTGTCTCTTATACACATCTACACTTGTTCGCGTTCGGGCGAACATGTTCGCGTTCGCCTCCAAACGCGGACACGGTGCTACGCAGGCATACATGTATTTTTTCCTCGTTGTACGAGAAGGGACGAGGCAGGGATACGGGAAGTTGTCGCCCGGTCGGGTTGGGGTCGTCTCTCCACATGGCAACAAAGCAAAAATCCTCTGTAATCATGCATCATCCGTTTGACACTCTCGCCCAGAACATCCATTCGAGCAAATCATCATCTCAACCATCTTACAACAAGCTCTGGAATACGACCCATTGCATGCACACATAAAAGTGAAAGAAGCAAAGTTACTACAATCCATTCATTGTAACAAAACATAACAATGATAACAGAAGGAGAGAGTGAGGGAGAATAGACGCGGATCAGAGGGGAGGAAAGAGTAGAGAGCAATTACATAATGGTCGGTGATCTTGTCAAGCGAAATTCTGACTTGGAAGCCGAGTGATTAGAACTCACGCTTGAAGGACAGAAAAAAGAGAGGCGCTTCCACCATAAGATTCCACCATGGCCCCAGACACTCAACTCTCGATTCGAACCTCTCATAAGCACTGACGATCCCGACCGTCACGTGCTAGTCCACCGTAGCGATCGACACCCCGCCAACTTAGTCTCTGCACTGTCTGGCCCGGATCCCATAATCCGGCGGACGATCCAGCGCACAGCCAACAAGACTAAAGTCATCCCGTCAGGATTCTTCGACTCGCTCTTCACACACACCCTCTAGACACTCCTTCCCGGAAGTTGGCCGATGAGTTGAGAGAGAGCTTTTCCGGAGCGCTTGCAAAATTTATAGTTGTGGAAAAGGAGATAGACGCTAGGAAGGGTTAGTACTGAGGTAGGGAGGGGTAGGGGGAAGTTCGGGGATAATCGTCCGTTGAAAGCCATGTCGATCCTTCAGCGCCCAGTCGCGGCCAATCAAGAATTTGCTTCTTACACGGCGCGTCTCCTTGGCTAGAGGGAAGAAAGAGGGAGTCGACAGAGTACGTCAACGCGAGGATTAGAGCGGGAAGGAGAAGAGTGCGAGGGATAGCGCGGAACAGAACCAAGATTCAGACAATCAAGAAAGAGAAAAAAATGTGCAAGACGAAGGAGAGATGGAAAACGGTTACAGAGAAAGAAGGAGCATGAGCGCGACGAAGAGAGTGTCGAAGGTAGCAAGGGAAGCGGGGAGGGGAGGTTCGCATGCATGGCGCCGATGCAAGGGCAAAAAGGGCACCGAAACAGTTACAACTAATTCAAAATCGACAAGTATCATATCTGCGTGTAGAGCGAGCGTGGGAAAAAGTCCTATACCTATTCAGATTCCTACGAGAATTCCCGGTGTTTTCCAAGACGAAGTCGAAAACATTCATGCACAAGAAAAAACACGTCAGGTTTCGCTTATTTCAGAATTCCTAACTGTCGACCCAAATTCCTAGTGTGCTGGCTAAGGCACGCGTAATTCCCATGCATTCTCGAATTGCAAAAGATGAAATTCCCAAAACCGATCAAAAAATGACGAAGGTCCTGCGGAGGTCGGTCCTCCCTGAATACGAACAATGTACATTAATTTGTGGAGATACAAAAAAGAGGCCCTGTCGGCCTGTTTGCAAGACACCAAAATTCGAAAAAGAGAAGAGGGGGGGGGGGGGGGGGGGGGGGAGGGGGAGGGGGGGGGGGGGGGGGAGGGATTGGAAGATGGCAGGTTCGGAAGATGGCGCGTCACATATGTGACGCTCAGGGGGTTCGAAAATTATGCGATCTTCTGATTGCATGCACGAAAGCTAATTTACATGGTGGAGGGGGAAGGAGGAGGTGAAAAGATGACTGAGGAACCCAGCGTATCAGAACAAACAAAGTCTTGCATAAGCACCAGATCGAGTTGGGGGCTATGTCGGTGCCAACTTCACGTGCAATGTCTTCGCGATCCTGATGGCTCGTTCCTCTACCACCCAGCCTTGTCATGTGTGATTCCTTGCCTTTTTTATTGGCGGAGGTCGTCCAAGTGACACCATCAATGACTTGTTGATTTTGCCTAGTTCTGGTCGGTCACTGAAAGTCCGACCGGCGGTAATTGACGAGGATTGGATTATGGAGTGGTCTAGGTCATTCAGCAGGGAGCGGAGGGAAGTAATCGGACGCTTCGTCACCGAGATCGAGAAAGTGGACGATTCGGTCTGCGCGAGGGAATCGATGGTTGGGTCGGGTGAGGGAGAGGAGGTAATTGGGATACAGGGTAGGGATAGTTCGGAAGATATTATCACGTAGGGACTCAAAGTCCTCTACTGCGGGAAAGGTTTCGAAGATGATGCAATACAACTCCAGATGGTTGTACTGTCTCTAGGCGACACTGAAAAGAAGAATATTGAGAGGTAAGGAGGGGGCGAGATGTGGGAAAACTGTGCATAAAAGTCGTATGGCGAAATGTGGGAGAAAAGCTGGTTGGCGAAGATGCGGTAGTTCAAGGGGAATTCGAGATGGGGAAGAGGAGAGAAGGAAAGGTCATCAAGAGGGCAGCGGTAGATGAAACGAGGACGGAGCGACCGTGCGGGACAAAGCACAAAGGGGGTGATGGAGGTAGGAGATGGTGAGCGAGAGCGGCGACGCTGGCGGGAGGATTCTGCGCCATCGTGTCAGCTAGTGTCGCTGGCAGGGACTTCAGGATTCAGAGCAGATCCTCCTCGCACAGTGGATGATGCTCGGGCCGGCGAGACCCCTGGGGCTCTGCTGCTGACGCCTCCTCTTCTTATTTCGACGTCGAGCTGGCTTCCGCCTCTTCTTCTGCTGACAGACCCGTGATGGCTATGACGCCTGGATCGTCGTCTGATGACACCTCGCCATGTGCCCGGTGGGCGTTCCAAAACTCGTCGAGATCGGAGTTTTCAGGCGCAAGATCGTCCAAGTCAAAATAGCGCCAAACCACGAGGTCGTGATCGCTTAGGTATTGGCCGAAGTCTTCTGTATAGTTCACCCAGATTATTGTTGGCGTCAGCGTCCTCTCCAAAGTGTCGGGCTCGGCTTGGCTGGGGTCGCTTGGATTGAAGGCGATGATGTTCGTTGGTAGGTCGTCGACGAGCTGGGACAGAAAGGTGAGGAGCTCGTAGGCGGCAATCGCTCTACCTCCTTCAGCGATCTCTCCGCAAAGAAGCCCGAATAAAGTTCCACAAGTCTCTGTCTCCATCGGCCACACCTGAGCTAGTACTAGCGAGATCTCGTTATAGATCTCCAACTCACGATTGTTGTAGTACCGAGCGTAATGATACTTCACTGTTAGCATGCATACGCTGATCGACGCGAATTCAGTCCACTTGCGGAGGTAAAGAGGATGGACGGGAGGGATCGTGACGGGGCAAATTTCCAAAGTTAGAAGGGGATCAGCCCAAGATGGCAAAAGAGTTGGAAGATTTGAAGGGAGGGAGAAAGTCGAGAAGCGATTCATCGGTGCAAGGGGTAGGGTTGAAGAGGGGAAAGGGGATGAGCAGGGGGATCGGTGCTACTAGTCCGAAGAGAGAAGGTATCGATACACTTGGTTCCCACTACTTGTCGGCCTGGTCGGGCTAGTCGCCGCCGCCAATCCGCTACCCACTCCTGTCCCCACTCGTAGAGGTTGGTGATCACCCCGTTGCGTTGCTGCATGTGGATAGTGCTCAGATCGCCACTGAAAGCAAGGATCACCGTTACGTCTCTCTGGTGAGGCCAGGAGAATCGATCGAACGCCGAAGCTTCGACCGGGATGACCGCTGCTCCCAGCTCTGTTGAAATCGTAACTTCTACATTGCACCAAGCCCCGTGGCTAAACAACTGCGCAAACTGGAGGATATCGGGGCCGAGACGAAGATGCGCGACTTGGGGAAACTGCAACGAAGGTCGAGGTTGAAGAAGCTATGGAGGAAGAGCTGGTTCGATGACAAAACTCATGGCGAAGACTGAGGAGAAGTAGTGTCAGACGAAGGAGGGGAAGCGAGATCCTCGTCTGAGGTGGAGAAGGAAGACGAAGGCGAGATAGGGTCCTGTGGAGGTGGGAGGGGGTGGAGGTAGGAAGTATGGTGGATGATAGGAAGAGAGCTATGGTTGGCGCTGGTCTCAAGAGCGATGCGCACAATATTGGCTCCGTTAGGGCCGAGTTCCACTTCTCGAAAGCAGCCAGAAAACTTGGGAGCGAGTTTCCGGTCACGTGCACATTTACTTACCTGCACTAGGTCCCCTAATTTATACTGGTGATGTGGGCCTGCATTCTGGGCCTCGTAACTACGGACCTGCCTACCATGGGCCAGTTCGGTCATTTTCTGCCTTTTTCGGGCTAGCCTAGGGATAGCCTTTTCCATTAATCCCGCGTACCGTTTAGCCTTGGCCTTGAGGGCCAACCACGTGTCCCTTTTCCCTTTTTCGACAATTTCTGAGGCACTCCGATTGTCGACACATAGGATGCTATTCGTTCGTAGCTGAAAGAGGGTGAATCGAGTGAATTCATGGGGGTTCACCCAATGGATCCCGATGATTTGATACACTATCTCGGGCCAAGGACGCTTGTCATTGGCTGCTAAGTTCCTGCGAAGAGCGGTCTTAATCATGCGGTTCGTGTTCTCGGCTAGCCCATTGGACTGGGAGACATGGGGAACAGTGTGTCGAAGAGTAACGCCACGACGCATTAATAATTCCTCTACCTCTGCTTTGAATTCAGATCCATGGTCGGTCAGAATCTCTTCTGTATCTAGATGGGTGTTGAGGAATCGGTCGATGTACGTAGCTATCTCTGAGGCCTTACGTGTCTTACAGGGGTAAACTTCGATGTACTTCGAGAAGTGGTCGATCAACACCAAGAGAATGGAGTACTCACAACGGTTGGGGCCAGGTGGCACGTCAATATCTGTCGTGTCCATACTGACTCGCTGGAAAGGACGTTCTACTTCTGTCGGGACTATCGTGCTTGGCCCACGAAGGGGCGCACGGTCGGCAACACATACTAGACAGTTAGCGAAAACGTGTCTCACGTCATTGCGGATATTAGACCAGAACCATGGATTTTGATCGATGGTCGCTTCAGTGACACACTGACACATACCGTGAAATGAGCGGCCTGCTCCTCATGCGCCAATTTGGTCCAGTCATATCGCTGAAATGGGTGGGGAGCCGTCAACCATAATCCCGATCCGTCTGTTTTTCATTTTTCCAAGTAACCGTTGATCCATCTGTAATCTCGGGACCTCTCAGTGGCCCGACGCCTGTCGTGCTTAGTGAGATGGTCCAATGGCTTGCCCGCTAATTTAGACAGTAATATTTTATCCGTTCATACTTCAGCCCTTCGGTATTTTTCATCGTATTCGGGGCCGTCAGCTCTGGCGGCCTCGAATCGAACTTCCGTGGGAAGCTTGTCTGTCCGACACAGAGAGCACTTCCATGCCCTACCACTCGTTCGATATCGAACGTGCGCGCCATGTGCACGATTGACACACGTGGCACATTCTACCCAGTCAGCGAACCCCGACTCAAAGGGATAATAGTCTACCTCATAAACCTGTGAAATACACGTGAAAAAATAACAGAAGTGTCCGGAAGATTGGCGAAAAATTTCGACTGCGAAGGAGGGGAATCGGTGAGTTTGAAAGAAGCAGTGGAAGAGGAAGGGGTCGCCATTGTTCCAGGAAAAGGAGAGAGAGAGAGAGCACGTGTCCACTCAATCCTTTAGAAGGATCTCCACTTTACCGTAAGTTCGTTCTTTGGCTATGGATCGTGCCACGATGTCACTTCCTCGCTCCTAGGTACCTTGTCGGGACGATGCAATCGTGTCAGTCCGTCCGCGTTGCCGTGTTTCTCGTGTAATACACATTTCGTTAAAAGTGAACCTTTTGATTGTTCACTTTTTGTAACAAAGCCGGAATTCATGTTGGAGCGACATAAATAAGAATAAATTGAAACAGTCATTGGTAAGTGTTGCTAAGTGGGCAGTGATATGGGTCAACTGCCATCGCTTGGAGTACTGGACCCATCACACACACACACACACACACACACATACCCCACCCAACCCCAACCATCCCAGCACAAATACGGTGTTCGAAGTTCTCCCTTGTAGGCTATCTTCACGGTATCCTTTTGGAGCGGCCTTCGCTCGGCAACTCAGAATAAACTCCAGGTTTGTTCGAGTGCTCAGGCCCATCAACATGCAAATTGTGCGCTTGATTATGGGCACTGCATAGTTCGTAGTGAGCGGGATACGTACTTCAGCCCCCTCCCCCCCCCCCAGTGCGCCGATTCGCGAGCCTGACCGCATTATATGAGATTGCAACTGGATTTAATCACCCATGGCATACCCGTTGTCGACCCCTTTTAGCAAAAAGGTTCGGGCATCGGACATTATATAAGATTGCAACAGCGGGTTCTTAGGGATGGTGGCGAGCGGAGGCCGTTGTTGTTATGTTGTTTTCTGTTGTTTCGTGTGTGTACGTACATGTTTTATTTTTAATACTATATTCGTAGTGCGCCGGTTCGTGTCCCGGTTCGCTAGCCGGACCGCATTATATGAGATTGCAATTGGATTCGATCACCCATGACATACCCATTGTCGACCCGTTTTAGCAAAAAGTTTTGGGCATCACACATTATATGAGATTGCGACGGCGGATTCTTAGGGATGGTGGCGAGCGGAGGCAGAAACACAGAGGGGGAGAGAGAGAGAGAGAGAGAGAGAGAGAGAGAGACAGAGAGAGAGAGAGAAAGAGAGAGAGAGAGAGAGAGAGAGAAAGAGAGAGAGAAAGAGACTCTAGTTGAACAGCGAGTCAATTCGCAGTTATCGAGGTTGATGTCAGGTTGTGATCTGTTTGGTGACTGACCACCTTTAAGAAGTGGCAGACCACCTTCAGGAAGTGTCAACCTTCACGAAGTGCCAAATAGTCTGCGGTCAGAGGACTCCAGTGCTAAAAACATTCTTAGGGGACCTTGCGGTCGTGTTCAGAACATATTGGCGTAGCACTAGATGCTCACCAAGCAGTTTTGGATGTCGGTTATATCGACACATCATAAGATGCCTTACAAGCAAGCAGCGACTGCTTGCAGGACCTTCTACCCGGTATGGATCTTTGAGAGCAGACTTTCGCACTCCACCGTGAGATCCACATCGGATAGGTGGACCTGCCATCCTACCGCTGTTAGTTGTAGTCATCTTGAGGGAGTCGATGAGGTGAGGACCCAGCAAAGAAAACTCTTAGGGGACTTTGTTTTCGTGTTTTCGGAACTTATCGGCGTAGCACTAGATGTTCACCAAGCAGTTCCGGATGTCGGTTACATCGACAAATCATAAGATGCCTTACGAGCGAGCAGCGGCTGCTTGCAGGACCTTCTACCCGGTGTGGATCTTTGAGCAGAGTTTCGCACTCCACCGTGAGATCCACATCGGATAGGTGGACCTGCCATCCAACCGCTGTTAGCTGTAGTCATCTTGAGGGAGTCGACGAGGTGAGGACCCGACAAAGAACACTGTGAGGGGACTTTTCTGCCGTGTTTGGAACATATTGGCGTAGCACTACATGCTCACTAAGCAGTTTTGGATGTCGGTCATATCGACACATCATAAGATGCCTTACAAGCAAGCAGCTGCTGCTTGCAGGACCTTCTACCCGGTATGGATCTTAGAGGGCAGAGTTTCGCACTCCACCGTGAGACCCACATCGGATAGGAGGACCTTCCATCCTATCGCTGTTGGCTGTAGTCCTCTTGAGAGTCGATGAGGTGAAGACCCGACAAAAAACACTCTTAAGGGACTTTGCTGCCGTGTTTGGAACTTATTGGTGTAGCACTAGATGCTCACCAAGCGGTTCTGCATGTTGGTTATATCGACACATCGTATGATGCCTTCCAAGCAAATTGTGGTCGGATCCCATCCCCCATCCCCGACGTGGATCTATGAGAGCAGATTTGACGCAATCCACCGTTAGATCCACATCGGAGAGACGGAGCGGTCATCCTACCGCTGTTCAGTGTAGTCATCATGTGGGAGTCGACATCGCAGGAACCCAACGATGTTCCAACTGGGACGTGCTCTTGTTTCGTGATGTGCAGGTGCTTACCTACGGTGCGTTCGATCCCCTCCTCGACGTGAAGCAAAGTGCGAGGGAATTGCTCAGGGCTCACACCAGAAGTGCGATTGAACTCGCACTTTGATGGAGAAGCAACTGCGCAGTCCATCAGCGCGACGATTTAATATGGACATTGGCTTGTCATTTGTATATTCCAGGTTGAAAACGCCATCAAATCTTTCTGTGTAGAAGCTTCATATCCATTCATACAAGTATCTATTGTCATCGCAAACATCGAGATAAAAACATCTCAAGTCAAATTGCAAAGCACACAGAGACATTGCAAATATCGAGGTGAAAACATCTCAAGTATCCTAGTGTGTTTTTCCAAAGGTGAAGTCTCACAGCACACGAACAGTTTACAAAAACCATTCAATGCAAAAAATCATTCAATGGCAAATTGCAAAGCACACAGAGACGTTTCAAAAAATCATTGAACGCAAAATATCATACAATCCCACATTGCAAAGTGCACGGAGGCTTTCCAAAAATCACAAAGTACATGGAGCCAAAGTGCGAATATGTTCACATTTCTCATATGGAAGTTGGAACCAAAAGTTCAATCATAAATGTACGACATCCAAAGTGCGAATATGTTTGCATTTCTCATACAGAAACAACAACCAGCATTCCGTTGAGAGCACGAGATGTATTCCGGGGACAACAAAATTGGTAATCATTTAGTGCACCGTTGAATCCGTAAAACAATTCCAAGCTCACGTACATTCTGGAGACAATCGGTTTCCGAATGGAGAACAAGTTTGCAACTGTCATAACGAACCAACAAACAACATTTAGACAAGCAGAGGGGGTGAACCGTAAAACGGGGCGGCACACACAGAACAAGGGCGAGCCAGAACATATGAAAGCTGGGTGGTCGGGGTGGGGTGGGGGAGAGGGGCTTTCACACCACAAAGTCTCGCGAACGAAAAAGATAAGCACGAAACAATTTGGCGACCAAGAATAAATCGTCCATATCTTTTCGTACGAGCACGAGTGCAAAATGTTTACAAGAGGACGAAGACGTCCCATGAGTAACAGAGCAGCACAACCTCGAAACGAACAAACGCAGCACGGTGCTGCCGCGGTCAGAAAGCCGGGATATTCACATCCCATATCTAAGCGTCTACTTAAAAGTTACTGCACCACGTGGTATGGATATTTACATCGGCATCTAAGATTGTACTTCACGTAAGTGTCCGCTGCAACCCTCTAGCTGTTGTTGCGCGACAAACAATGAGAACAACCCGAAAACAAACAAAGGCGGCACGGCGCTGCCGAAAGGCGTACGAGTAAAGATGATAGGTTCCTCGAAATTAAAAACCCTTAAAAAATTGCTACAGCACAAGGCTGGGATATTTTCATGGACACCTAAGCGTTTAGTTGACCAAAACGTCCACTGCAATCCGGTACCTCATCAAAACGATAGCACAACTCGAACCGGCCGACTGGTAGATCAAGTGAGAATAAATTTGCACTTCTGCTTATGGCATTTCGAAAAGAAAACTACGTGTATTTTAACAACAGTGGTATCATTCAGCGCCTTGGAGTATGTCCACCGCAATCCTTAGTCGGATGTTTGGAATATCGCTTTGGGCTATCGGAAATGGTGGCGGACAGCCGCGTGCAAGAAATGAAGCGAAGGCGAGCATGAAAACACCGCAGCTCGACCCGTCCGATTGTTGAGGGACACCACGAACAACCATCTTGGGCTCCTGGAGATCCACTTTCGTTTTTGGACCATAATGACAAATTGCTTCGTCACGGAGGTATTGCGTGAAGTTCGCAATCACATCGGAAGAAAAACCGCCATGGTCTTGTACGAGGGAGTCGTAGTACTCCAGCCGTTGTTCTCGGAGACACAATAGGGTCCAATGCACTCCATGTTTATGGACAGGAATCAAGACCATCTCGTACGAGAAAATATCCACATCTTTTGTCTATCTCGCAAACCTATCATGTCGATAGCCGCCACGGACGAGCTTGGTATAGAAAAAGGGACTGAAAATGTAAAGAGAGGGACACCCAGGCAACACAGCGTTGGCAAGCAACGCCAAGTACGACTCCACCACCTCGTCGGAAAGCCATTCCCCCTCTGCTCAACGGATTGAACTTACCCCTTTGCGAACCGAGGACACCACCTCGTGGCCGTTGCTGAAATCTCCACAGACGTTCCACAACATTCTCAAGTCCGTAGCGCTAAGCTCCTAAGTAGGCAACGAAACGCGAAAACATGATGTAGCCCCAACTGCACAAATACCCACGAACAAGTGTGAGGAGTGATCAAAATCACCGGGGCGAAATGGTTAAGAACCGTCTGCCGTTTTCCCAGAAAAGTTGTATCCCCGGCATTTGAATGTGTCCTTGGCGATGTCCTTAGGACACGGGTCTTTCAAGATACCTCGTTTGGCATCGTCATCAGACCCATAAGACAACGCAGTAACGCTTTCAATAGACGCAGCCAAATGTTTCCGCAAACCTTCCTCCTTATCTATTCCACAAGCCTTCAGAACCCTGACAGCTCTTCGGGAAAGGCGAGGCATCTGGACCCTTTTAAGCAATCCTACACTTAACGACTTCTTCGGTAAAGTGGCCAATGACCTCCCTGAAAGACATTTCTTGCGCACGGCTTTTAAAGGCTTCATGGGCAGGGACATTGACAACCTCACACCTGTAAAACATAGAAAACAACCCACAACCCACAAGCTTTTTTTTAACAAGTGGTAATAGGTACATGAACCCATCACATCAATTTGGACGAACAAAGAGATGGCTAGTGACAGATATGCGAGTGCTCCTATTCACAAATCTTACCGTGGTCGGGAGCCCTTTCAGGGAACTCGCCCTCCTGTCGCGCCACTGCACCAACGTCCACAGACGATTTGAGGTTCTGCACCTCGGCCACGGCTGTGTCGCTAACCAGCTCGGTGGCAGCTGAGTTGCTTGGCAAGTCGATGGCTTCATGAAGCACAATTTCCCGACCGGTACTGAGGACAAATGCTCGATCACCCTGTTCTGCACCGCAACGGGTGGACGGACAATCATGATCTTTCCGCTCTGGATCCATCTTGATGCTGACGGCCACCTCACCGCCTTCCACGGAGGATTCGACGTTCTGCATCTTAGTCACGCTTGGGTCGCTAACCAGCTCGGTGGCACCCGAGTCGTCATCCAACTCTATGGCTTCATGAAGCACCATTCCCCGAGTGGTGCTTAGGACAGACGCTCGACCACCCTGTTCTTCACCGCAACGGGTGGTCGAAGAATCACCATCTTTCCATTGCGGATCCGTCTGGATGCCGACCGTCACCTCACCGCCTTCCACCACGGGTTCTCCGCCTTTCTCATCGCCATGAACCCGATCTTCCACCGTGGGTTCTTCTTCGTCTTCATCGTCGCCAAGAACGGGAGCTTGCACGAACGTCCACTGACCTCCCTTTACGACACCCTCTCGCGTCGTGGCCACAGCCGACTGACTATGCAGAACCTCTTCGGACGTCCCGATCACCAGCGCTCGAGTCTCCTCTTCCCGTTGTAGAGCATGCGTTTCCCCCGGAGCTCCTGCACTCTCGCTGTCAGTGTCCACGGACGCACCCTCCGAAGTATGACGTTCACACTCGCTACCCCCGGTCTCCAACACTTTGCGAGACTGCCAGCGTTGAGTCTCCTCTTCCCGATGTACAGCACGCGTCCCCAGGAGTATAACTTTCATACTCGCCACCCCTGGTCTCCAACACTCCTGCACCGGGCCCCTTCAACACGTCGCGAGACCGCCAGTCTCGAGTCTCAACACATGAGAACGGAGGCGAGCAGGGTAACCCTGTGTCCAACTGAAGATGCGGGGGGCAGGACGTCACATTTTCTTGGCCCCGCAGAACTGTTGCCTGATGAACACTTATGGCGGAGGGCGACGTCAGCAAATCCGAATGTATTCGGAGTTTGTGGCGGTCGCCCGAGCCGAGGGAACCGCACCTTCGCTCCTTCGCAATGTAGGCATCCCGCCCTCCAGGCAAAACGAAGACGCGCCCTCTTTCAGGAGCAAGGTGTTGAGCACAGGAGACCTCTGCTGCGCACGGCGGGATGGACTCTCCTCGGCAACGGGAAACAAAGTCCTCGCAGACAAGTGCGAATCTACTCGCACTTGATCAGACCTTTGGGTGGCTTGTCTCTCATGTCGGAATCTCGACTCCCTACGCAGTGGGGGTCAGTTTCCATATACTGGGGACTCCCGAACATTCTACGCTTTCCGCCCGACCCCTTCCCGCCCGACCCTTTTTCGCCCGAGTCCTTTCCGCCTGACCCCTTTCCGTCGGACGCCTTCTCTACCGACGATGTCTTGCCCGTCCCCTTTCCGGCAAACTGTGAGCCGTCTCCTCCGCCACCTCCGCCGTCTCCTTCGTCTCCTCCTCCACCCCCTCCCAGATGCTGACCGCCCGACGGAGGTTGTGGCATGCGCCAGTCAATGCCACGAGATGGTGCCGTTTCGAGTGTGTAGAAAGGCGCTCGAAACTCCAACATGTTGTTGGCGTACAACTCATTTAGCTTTTGTTCTGCATACACAACGACATCCGGATCGTTCCTCTCGGTGTTCATAAGATTCAAATGCTCCACCAGAGCAGGTCTCGCCGTTCTCTTAAATGCACCCGCTCCCAGTCTCTTCAGTCCACTCCACTTGCCATCGGCCTCCTTCATTGCCATGACCCACATTCCGTTCTTCACAGCAGGCTGGAATATCCTTGGGTGCCAGACGACGTTGTGTCCCCAGACATCCTCCGCCGTGAACCGGTGATGCTTGCCGAAGAAGTAGAGTCTGTCATTCTGCCAGGTGTCGTGGTTCTCAGGGAGCCTGTCACAAGGTTCATGATCATAGTCTCTCTCTTCGTCCCCGTCATCAGACGATTGGTCGTCGACTGGTTCGCCCGAAACACACGCTTCAAACCGGCAGGGGACGTGCTATATCTCCGAGGGCCACCTTCCCTCTTCATCACCAACCTGTCCAACCACCCGAGGAAGTGGCATGGACTCAAAATCGAAGGTTTCGGAGTCGCTCAACTCCTCCATGTCTTCAGCGTCGAAAGGGTCCTCCTCGTCAAAATGTGACTTATAGTTTTCGAGGGTGAGCGGTTCGGCCAGCGTGAAGTAAACGTGCTCCAGCCTTATCAGGAAATGCGAGACAGACTCCCTGGGTGCATCGTGGTACCCATTGAGCACACCGAACACCAGGTTTCTCCGTCGACTATATTCGAGGTCGGTCGGACCAAGCAGTCCGGGTTGGAAAAGGAAGTCCCAAACCTCCGTCCTTTTGTTCCCCGACAATTTCCAATACATGTCAGGTTTGGGATCCCAGTTTCGTTCGCCGGTGGTCTGGACAAACTCGCAAGCATTGCGAGTGTCTGCAACGCGTGTCTTCACAAACTCGTGAAGGTAATAGATCATCTTCGCCTCCTTCTCCAATGCGATGACGTTCCGACTGGTGCGCAGGAGTTCCCACACGGCCCTTCCCAAAGAAAAAAACAGTTTGCCCAGCTTTGCAAAAGTTTTCGAGTAGACCAAGTAGACGGGACGGGTTCCGCTCCATCTCCCCGTAAGCAGGTCCTTGAGAACTTGTCACGCCGCCGTCCTCCTACATGCTACGAGAGAACCTTTCCTCTTCCGCCACGTCGAAACACGCCACAGCCTGTCCTGATGGGTCCGACGAACAGACAACTTTCGAGAGGGCCGCCACCGTGTGTTTGGCCGGACTTGGACCATGAGCACAGGAAGCCTTTGTCGGGCTACTGGCCGGGTAGACTGCGAATGTGTTGTCTTCCAGCTTCTCGCCATTAAAAATCACGTACAGGCGGTCACACTCCTCAACCAAGATATTGCCTTCCCGGACAGTGGTCTGCTTTTGTGCATTGCGCACCCACTTCCCTGTCCTGACGTGATGAACGTTAAGCCTGGTCATGCCTTTCAAGAAACTGAGCTCCCAACGAGAGGGGAAAAAAATCACAAGTGCCCAGTGCGTTGGTGAAAGTGTTTGGAGAACGCCTTGCAAGTTGGGGAAATCGTCTTCTCGCCAGTCTGTGAGGAGTGTGGGATCACACAAATCGAGGACGTACAGGTTGCACACGTAATGTCGCACAACCTCACGGATCGCAGTGACATGACTGTGAGCTTGGGAAGGCGGGAAAGCGAAAGGAATAAGGCTGGTCACCCGGTTGAGGTCGGGCCATTTGATGTGCCTCACATCCCCGCTGACCCGGATCGTGTCTCAAACTTCTTCTTCCGTCCGTCGCAAGATGGAACGAACAGACTTTTCGAAAGATTTAGGGAACCTGTCGTCCTCGTACAATTTCTTCGCGTCGTCGAGGGACTCCTTCTCGTGCGGAAGAGTACGTTTGCAAGTGTTCACGTACTCCACCACGCCCTGGAAATGCTTTCGCATTTCGACCCACACCTGTTTCGTGAGGCCCTGCGGCCCGAACTCCTCCAAAAACCGCCCCTCGATCCGGAAAAAAGGGCTCCCGTAGCGCCAAACACGTTCGTCCTCCTCCGTTTCAAGGAACAAGATGTAGTGGAACATACGGAGCATCACACAGTCCACTTTCGTCGTCGCGACCATGTCTTTAATTCCAGGTTTATGCTGACGTTTCAGATGCCTGCCCGGGATTGCACGAACACTCCCCTTAGTGCGAGAATGTCGTCGAGGATCGACAGTTTCTCGACATCGGTCATGTCGGCGAGACACTGCCAACAGAACATGTCTGGCTCCTTCACGACCACGAAAAACTTATCGTCCGCTTGCGTTTTCTTTTTGGTCGGAGGCGACGGGACCCGGACCAGCCACCCCATCTTCGTTTCACCAGCCGCCCCTTTCAAGCCAATTTCCAGAATTGCTTGCAGACCCGGAGATTTGTCTGGCATGTATTTGCCCGGCCTCGACAATGACGTCTTGTCGTCGCCGCCCAACAACTTCCCCTCCGCCCATTTCGCATAGAACTCCATGGCTTTGCGGAAAACGTCATCACCGGTCGTCACGAGCGGCATCCACTGCCTCAATGCATTGCCAACGGCAGCGACATACTCCTTGTCGGCGAGCGACAAATCTTTTTTTGCCAACGACCAATGAGCTTTGTTCGGACTCTTTCCCAAAAGCAGCTTTTGGAATTTGAAGAACGCTCATTTTTCGGCCTCCTTGCCGGAAGGGTTCCCTTGAATGGCCACCGGCCTTCCTTCATTCTCGCATGCCTCCCGCATGTCCAAGAACGTGGCCTTCTGCGATCGCTGCTTAGACATCTTATGTCTCGTGTTCTCGTTGAGACTGACCTACCTATACCCCGCGAAATCTCGGTCGGAGAACCACACTACTCTCGCCAGCCACGAGTGCATCTTCCACAAATCGAATATTGACTCACCCTCCAACTCCTTCACAGCAGCCACGGTGTGTTGTCCGTTAACAAGGTAATAGTAGTACTTGTCCTTGTCCACTGGCTTGAAGACATCTTTGTGAACCCTGTCAGCTTTCTCCGGCCTACGCGTCACCGGCTTGTCGATGGTTGCCAAAACCAGAGGGTTTTTCGTCCAGATCTTCCCCTTTTTCTCGCGGAATTGACTAAGCATCGCATCCTTGATGTCGTCCACAGTTTCGCGATTTAGACTGCGGTGGTTGTAATATCTTTCCCAAGGCGGGATGTCGCAGACCTTCCTAGGGTCGATGAGCAGTTGGACGGGGAGCTCCTTCTCCACGATTTCACCGCCATCGTTCTGCTCGTATTCGAGCCAGAACGCTGCCGCTTCGTTGCACTCCTCACCGACAGGCCCTTCACCACCGCTCGCCGCCTCAGTAGTCTTCCGCCTTCGAGGTTTCTTCTCGCCATCGCCTTCTTCAGCTGCCACTTTCCGTTTCGATTTCCCCGAAGGTTCTCTCGCGTCCGCAGCGCCTGGATTAGCCGAATCTCCTCCACCCATGGCTTGTCATTCGTGGATGGTCAAACCGCCGGGCCTCCTCGCTTTCTTACTTGCCGTCTCACCCTCTTCCTTCGACGGCCTCTTTCCCGAGGTACGTTCTCCGACGTCACCTCCATCCCCGCCCATCACCGCCTCCGGTTTCCTCTCATCCTCTTCATGCGGAGGGTTCCCTCCGCCACCTCCTGTCGCACCATCCTCTGTCGCTCGCGCTTCTTCTCTGACGGAGTCGGCTCCCCGCCAGAGCTTTTGCGGACAGCGCCCATCCCTTCAGCCTCATTCCCTCCGACATCTTGCCCCGATCTGCCGGATTCTCTTCTCGTCTCATCTCGAAGCGAATACGTATCGCCGCCGCAGTGGACCTTGAGGAGTTTTGGAGTAACGACCCGTTGAGTCCCTGTACCCTGAGAATGCAAGTCCGATGTGTTCCCAGGAGCATCCGGGCCGACTTGCGTGCGAACGCTGCGCGCGAGCCCCTTGACCCGACCCCTAGCGTCGTGAATCGCACTCCCGCGCCCCACTGCCGTCCCTGGAGTTTCTTGATCCAAGCCGGACGACCCCTCATGGGGTGGCAGAAGCCTAAAAACATGTTCTCGCGGAAGAACCGGACGTTCTTTCGGCACCATCATCGTGAGCTCGAGATATTGCTCTGGCGATGGAAGACGCTTGCTGCCGCCATCGTAAAGGCCTTTGAAGTGAGAGCACAACGTCATGTTCGAGCCATACCCCGCGAAACTCTTGATGGTCACCAACAAACCCTTAACACCTCTGAGAGGCAGTCTGCACTCGTCGTACAAGCCGTTAGTTTGCAGCTTGAGCAAACCTTCAGGAGTCTTGGCGCACGAGATGATGGTACCGAGAGGAAGAACGTTGACCGCTCCCCCAACGTCTGGAACGCAAGTGGGTCGCATGAAAACAGTTGGCCCAAAAAGGTCCCCCTGAACAACGAAGTCCAAAAACCATTGTGCTCCCATTGCGTGCATATACTGAGGAGTAGATTGGTGAAGAGGTCGTCCCTCCCCGGGGGCAGATGGTCCAGCGCTTGTGGATGTGTTCTTTGCGGACGCCATTGTACTCCCACTCGTTGACTAACACGCCCAACCTCAGACCAACTCGGATGACTAACACGCCCAACCTCAGACCACTATAGAAGCGAAGTGTGAACTAACTCGGTCTTAACGAAATGGAGGACGAAAAGGACGTAAGAGATGGGTGTTCGAAATACACACGAAGTCACAACAATCGGGTGAAGGATAGGAAAGACAGCAGTCCTTTGGTAGAGTGAGTTCGGAAGGAAGACAACAGCTCCATGGAGAGAGTGCGAACGAGCTCGCTGTCGTAGAATCGATGAAGAGGTGATTTATCTTCAGGAAAGTGCGAACTAACTCGGAGTTTTGGGAATCAAGTCGTCTACAACAAGTATCGCATGGGTACCGACGTGCAGTTCTGGGCTGAAGGAAACCGAAGAATGATATTGGTGTTTGAAATGCAAACGGACACAAAACAATTGGGTGGCTGGCAGAGTGAGCTCGGAGGGAAGACGACAACTCTTCCGAAAGATTGCGACCCGACTCGCTGCCCTCGAAACGAGTAAGATGTGGTTTATCGACAAGTGCGAATGGTGTCGACAAGTGCGAACTAACTCGCAGTTCTGTAGACAAGACAACAATGGCAACCCGCATTACTAGGGGAAAGTGCGAAGTAACCCGGAATTGTGGAACTGAAGACCTAAAAGACGTACGAAACGAGTAAGATATGGTTTATCGACAAGTGCGAAGGGTGTCGACAAGTGCGAACTAACTCGCAGTTCTGCTGACAGGACAACAATTGCAACCCGAAGTACAAGGGGAAANTATCGACAAGTGCGAAGGGTGTCGACAAGTGCGAACTAACTCGCAGTTCTGCTGACAGGACAACAATTGCAACCCGAAGTACAAGGGGAAAGTACAAACTAACCCGGAATTGTGGAACAAAAGACCTGAAAACCGCATGGGATGGGTTATCAACTCCTCCAACAGTGTTGCTCAAAAAGTGTGAACTGACTCGCATTTGTGGAAATAAAGAATTGCCTTTAATGAAATATGTGTCTAACCTTGGGAAAGCTGCGAATTAACTCGCAGTTGTCACTCCTCAAACAATGTACGTCGCAAACTGGGAACTGACTCGCAATATCTCTCTCTCTATATATATGTATCTATATCTATATCTATCTATATATATATATATCAGGTCGGCGGCCTCACAAGGGACAGGTGAGCGAAAATTGGGAATTGATTCGGTGTTCAGTGTAGCAATATATCTATATATATATATGTATCGATATCTATATATACATATATATAGATATAGATATCAGGTCGGCGACCTCACAAGAGACAGGTGAGCAAAAATCGGGAATGGATTCGGTGTTCAGTGTAGAAACTTGGTATTGATTCGAGGTTCGCCATGCGCAGTGACGACTGCAAGTTGAGAAGGGGATCGAGCAACTTTATACAAACGTTATCGTGGCTATGGCGAAAGGTAATCGAGTTGCGGAACGCGGATCGGCTATGGCGGACGGAGGTGGAGGGTGGAGAAAAAACATCAGAACACGTCCACTGGCGAAACAACAAAACCGGGAATTGATTCGGGGTTCAACAGAACGCGGCTGTGGCATTTTATCCTGCGGGTAGAGACAGGGCATCTGGGAATCTGTTCGGACATCGGACACAGAATGGGACAACTGAAGTTATATAATTTTACCTTCGTCGTGCGACTATGGTGGAGGGATATCGAGCTAGGAAGAGCGAAGAGCGAAGAGCGAACTGAACACAATGTGGCAACTGCGGACGGAGCGAAGAGCGAAGAGTGAGCGGGCTATGGCGGAAGGTGGGGGGGGCTGGAGACCAAATATAAAAACACGCGCGGAAGCGATAGCGCGACTTGATCTGTGGAGCGACAACAAAAGGGATAACTCGAGGGCTGCATCACCTTTTATACTTTGCTGCAGTTGGCCTCGCGTCGGGATCAAGGTGGGGCCGAATCAATTCGTATATCGCACCCCTGGGCCCATAAAATGCCATCAAGGTGGGGCCAAATCGATTCGCATATCGCACCCCTGGGCCCATAAAACGCCAGAGCCTATAAACGGTAAGGGGTACCAAAAATTGTCATTCGCCGATCAACAATTTTCAACCGCACAGATGAACGGAGCCACTGACATGCCAGTGGCCCCAAAATCTCCGTCAACTCCGGCATGCAATGATGTGACAGTTCCTAAAACAAGGGGCAGACAATGTCATTTTCGCAGTTCTAATCTGGACCGTCAATCGGCATAATCCGACGCACGAGGTCAGGCGCAAGAATCTGTAAGGTGCGGCGATTCGTTGTGCGCCGAGGCGGTTCGTTGCGCGTCAAGGCCCATCGACGGTTTATTTCCCGCTGAGGCGCGGCGATTCGTTGTGCGCCGAGGTAAAAAACACCGAAAATCTATAAGTTCCGGTGTTGCTGTCATTCGGACATTTTGCAAATGTCAACGGCGTTGGATATCGATGCGCTTAGCTATGCACCATCGCCATCGATGCGCTTAGCTCATCGTCATCCCCAACGCTCGCCATGCACCATCGCCGTCGATGCGCTTAGCTCATCGCCATCGCGACGCAAAGCTATATCCCCCATCGCAGCCGTCGCGCTCGCCTGACCATCGCAGTCGTCGCGCTCGCCTGACCATCGCAGTGCTAACAATCGCCATCGCTCTCATCGTAGCGCTGGCCATCACTGCGCCATTGCAATGCTGGTTCCATAGCTGCGCCATCGTTATCGCTGCCATCGTAACGCTGGTTCCATCGCTGCGCCATCGTTATCGCTGCCACCGCAACGCTGGTTCCATCGCTGCGCCATCGTTCTTGCTGCCATCGCAACGCTGGTTCCATCGCTGCGCCATCGTTATCGCTGCCATCGCAACGCT
>BFEA01000066.1:3886398-3916129 GCA_003427395.1 Chara braunii
GCCATCGTTATCGCTGCCATCGCAACGCTGGTTCCATCACTGCGCCATCGTTATCGCTGCCATCGCAACGCTGGTTCCATCGCTGCGCCATCGTTATCACTGCCATCACAACGCTCGTTCCATCGCTGCGCCATCTCTCAATCGGTGTGCCATCACTATCGCTGCCATCGTTGCGCCATCGATCTCCACCGGTGCACCATCGCTATCGCTGTTCGATCGCTGCGCCATCACTCTCCACCGGTGCGCCGTCGCTGCGCTATCGCTATCGATGTTCCATTGCTGCCATCGCTATCGCTATCGCTGCATTGTAACGCGTTCCATCGCTGCGCCATCGCTCTCGACCGGTGCGCCATCGCTATCGCTGTTCCATTGCTGCCATCGCTATCGCAATCGCTGCATTGTAACACGTTCCATCGCTGCGCCATCGCTCCGCAGCGCTGCGCGATTTCTCTCTCCATCGCCGCACGATCTCCCTCCATCGTTGAGTGATCACTCTCCATCTCACTCCATCACTGCGCGATCTCTCTTGACCACCGGGCAACCTCCATCCCTGCGCCAAAGGCTCTCCATCACTCCTGCGCGATCCCTCCATCGCCATTGTATTGTTGTTTCAGGCCGTCGTAGGTGCACCTGCCCATCACTACGGAATCGCACGAAACAAGTGACAGGTATGCTTAACGAAGGTTTAACTCGATGGAATTGATGTTGTGCAATAACAAACTTTCGTCATCGTTGTGCGTTCTCTCTCCATCGCTGAGGCATCGCTAACCATTGTTGCGCGTCCTCTCTCCATCTCTCTCCACCGGTGCGCGATCTCTACCGACCTTTTGTCATCTATCTCCATTGCTGCGTTATCTTTCATAATCTATCTCCTTCGTCATCTATCTTCATCGCTGCGCTATCTTTCCTAATCTATGTCCTTCGTCATCTATCTTCATCGAAGTGCTATCTTTCCTAATCTATCTCCATCGTCATCTATCTGCTTCGGTGCGTCATCTTTCTCCATCGGTGCGCAATCTCTCTCTCTCTCGCTGCGGCACATCTCCCAATCAGTTTGCGATCTCTTTCCCTTCCGGCGCCATCTACCTTCTTCCCCGGAATATACAACGCACATTCATTATAGTTGTCCTTAGACTGAAAGATGACCCGAATTCAGCTGTAATGACCGTATGTTATATTCGGGGGAAGACTGTGACTCCATCCATCTCTCTTGGTGCGCCATCTCTCTCAATCGGTGCGCCATCTCTCTCCATGTATTTTCATCGATGCGCCGTCTGCCCATCGCTTCGCAATCTTTCTCCATCTAAGAAAATAGTACGCCATCTTTCCCTATTTCTCTCTTGCGACAATCTGTGGCTCGTACTACACGCAGAACAAGCCGGAAACAACTTGCACTTGTACCCGTAGTTTCGTAATGGAAATGCTCGTTTACAAGTGCGAATTTATTCGCTCTTGAACCTACCAGCCCCTTAATTTGTTACTGTTTAGTCCATAGGTCAAAATTAACTCGCACTTGTACCCCCAGTTTCGTAATGAAAATGTCCGTTTGCAAATGCGAATTTATTCGCTCTTCAACCAACCATCCCCCTAAATTTATTACTCTTTAGTCCATAACTCCCAGTTTCATTGTGGAAATGCTCGTTTGCAAGTGCGAATTTATTCGCTCTTCAACCAACCATCCCCCTAAATTTGTGACTTTTTAGTCCATAAGCCCCAGTTTCATAATGAAAATGCTTGTTTGCAAGTGCAAATTTATTTGCTCTTCAACCAACCATCCCCCTAAATTTGTTCCTCTTTAGTCGATAAGTCGCGTCTCTTCTCGGCCCAAAAGCATGAAGTCCTTTTTTATTTCCGTAATTGAAATATTCCTTTGAAGTGCGAATTTATTGGCATTTCAAATTTCTTGCTGTTTAATGGATAAGACCGAATTGACTTGCACTTGTGTTCGCTCTTATTTCGACCATGAACTTAATTTCTTACTGTACGGTGAATAAGTCCAAATCAGCTCGCATTTGTACTCTCGCCTGAAAAAGTGCGAGTTTACTCGGACTTATCCAAACCACTTGCACATTGAACGAGTGGGAGAGGAGTCGGACTTGAGATACCACTTGAGCTTCACATCAGGGTCCGACAAAACGATATGGATTGAAATATTGTTGTTCCACTGTTTTGTGATAAATATTAGAAATGCGAGTTTGCTCCCTCTTATTTATTTCCCTGACCTCGTCATACGTTGACGTGATTGTCTTGTTGTACAGTTTCCGTGTGAATCGTCTCTTCAAATAGCTGTCCAACCCGTCCACTGAGTCACGCCACCGCCACCGTCACGACAACGCGGAGAAGACGATGTTCAAGAACGTAGTTCATGTGACAGCAGCCCGGAAGCTCCCTCTGATCGGCATTGCGGTTTGAAAAGGGAGTTCTCGATGTTGACCCCGACGAATCATTCTGGCTCGTCTACGACGTCCGCTCGGCGTCGTTTTGTTCGCTTTACAGAGGCTCCCGACTGTCAGCACGTATCTACAGAGCTAATCCCCGGTAGTGAGGGTGTTCGGGATGTCGAGACGTTTCCCAGTGGATGGATGTTCGTGGACACAGATTTATGTGGTGTGTCCGAAACGACTTGATTAGATCTAGTGCGGATAGCGGGTAGACTATCTGAAAGCATTGAAGTTACCCAACCCCTAGCATTTGACTACAGTTAGTCGTTGGTGGATACAGACTTCTGCGGTACGCCCGATAGAAACGGATCTGATAGGGAACAGTGCGGTGCATTTGGTAGAAACGGGTCTGATAGGGAACAGGCAACGACATGCGCGTGTGAAAGTGACGAGATAGGTAAGAGAATTGCATGTGTAGCCGAAAAAATTGGCTCTTTGTCGATGACAGCCACGGGTGCAATGAGAAATTTGCAGACTGGTTTTGTAGACACAGATTTCTACAATTCATCGGAATCCTCCCAATCCGATTTGCAGAGAACTGCTCCCACGGACAGATCAAAATTCCTAGGTGCAACTTATAGGTCCCCGACTAGAAGTGACCCTGGAACTCCCGAAGCAGTCCTTCAGGTTTTGTCTCATCCCCTACCTGGAGAAAGGAGAAGATATAATCGAAAATTTAGACCGGTTAGAAGGTCAGAACATTCGAAGAGGGCCAAAAGTTGATTGAACGAAACTAACATTGCGCTCGTCCCGACGCACAAATGTTGTAAGAACAAGTGTTTTCGGGTCTTGACCATTGACGATATCAAACCGGTGCGCGAAGCCTATTACGAAATGTCCCTCGAAAGGAGGATCGAGTGGTGGATGCAAACCCTCGACAATTTCACTATCCTCGACGGTGGTCTGGAAAGAGTCCAACCAGTGCAGTGCAAACGCCGTGTGTGCATCGCCGGTTGGTGCAAAATAATAGGGATATGTCGAAACACATTTCGTCGTTATAGCAAGTGCAAGTCAGATGGGGTGGTCCGTGGATGGCATGGTCGATGGGGATTGTTGAACCCGAGACCAGAGTATGTGAGCATGCTGGCTCGTGTGACGAGGTTCGTGGAAGAACATGGAGATTCTATACCTAACGAAATGGTTGTGAGGGGGACCTCACAGAGACCTAAAGTTAGGCTCCCTGCTTATTTCACAAAGCTCCTTGTATACGAATCCATCAAGGCCAACTTGGAAGCGGCGGGTCAGACCGTCGTATCGGAGCAAGTCTTCTAGTCCATATGGAGGAAGTACTTGTGGCATGCCGACCTTGCTAAGTCCAACTCGTTCACAAAGTGTGGCGAGTACGTCCACCTTAGACAGGCCAGAGATAACGCCTTTCTCCTTCGTGACCGTAGAGATTTCTATGAAAAGCACCGCAAACACCAACTAGATCATGTCGCTCACCGTGCGGATTACGCTGACTGGAAACTTCGTTTCATTTTAAACCCCGCGGAATACGTCTGCCTTATAGTGAATGGAATGGATCAGAAAAAAACAACCATTCCTCACATCGGCATGTATAATTACTCCAAGGATCATCGACACGACATGATGATGAAAACGAACCTAACCGTGGTCGTAGCTCACGGCAGGAAACCGTCCATTTATGTTTATACGTATTTGTCTTTCTATGTGCACGGTTCCGATGGCACCATGACGTGCGTTATGTGGACTCTATGTGAGTTGCAGGCGTCAGGACAGAGATGGCCACTCCACCTCCGAATCCAGGCAGACAATTGCTGGAGGGAAAACAAAAACCAATACCTTATGTGTTTGGCCTCTCTTTTAGTGAAATTCAGGATTTTCGAAGATGTCGAAGTGGGGTTCATGCTCGTTGGCCACACGCATACTAATATAGACGCGACTTTTAGTGTTTTCTCGAAAAAACTGAAGGACAACGATGCTTACACCATGAAGCAGTTGTTCTCACTTGTCGCGTCGTCGCACAAGATACCGCTGAAGTGCATTGAGCTCGATCACATTGCCGATTGACGCCGGGTAGTGGATCGACACGTCGACAAAAGCATCGTCGGCGTGTCGAAACCGCATCTCTTCAAATTCTTCATGCGTGACAGCAGTCCCGTTATGGTGTACAAGAAGTACTGTACCGATGCGGAATGGATGCCGGAAAGCAGACCGGTTCACTGGTTCCCGGTTGTCGATGGGCAGTATGTAGGCCCTACCTCCCCTCCACAACCATGTGTTATTCCCCGTATCGTTAAAAAGGATTTTCGGATGGCTCGTGACAGTGTCCAAAAATTTATGGACGTCCTCGAACAACATAGACACATGTGGCAGACATATAGGAAGGAGGAGGTCGACAAGCGGGAGGATACTTTGTCTTACTTGAAAGCCATCTTCGTCGAGGCGGACAATATGATCCAAAAGCAAAAGAAGGAGACGGAAGAGGGTGAGGAAGAGGATGTCCTCGGGGCGGACGAGCCCGAGATATACCCTCACACCTTCTGGCCACAATCAGTCGAAATTGTGGAGGACGTTCAAGAAGTTGACCCTCCTTCGCCAGATGCTTCGCTTATATATGTAGGACCGCGGGTGGGCCGTCCAAAAGTGGACTTCGACCCTCGGCGCCATATAAACAAAGGTGATTTTCTGATTGTTAGGCCGCCTGATGAGGAACTGTCTCAAGGTGTCCCGTTCTGGGTCGGCAGAGCACAGTCTGAGGTTGTGGACGACCGTTCCTCACCTCATTTCGGTTTCTTATGTATACACTGGTGAGTGCCTACAGGTCACTAGTCCGATCTTCGCGAAAGGTACTCTGGCGCTTGGACGAAGAGGTGGAAACTTTCCACTTCGGACGAGGAACAATGACAACGCGCCGAAACCGTGGCTTATTCTTGGAAAAGACCTTTTCGCAAAGGGACGGATGAGAGCAAATTCATGACAGGCCTTACAATACCCACATCCGTTTGCGAGAAAGCGCTTGTGGCCCTGGGGGACGACTGTCTTTCCGGTCCGTCCGACGTGCCCGTTTAGATAAATGCGAACTGATTCGGATTTGGTAGCTACGAACTCCGCTAAGATAATGACGAGACGTGNACGTGCCCGTTTAGATAAATGCGAACTGATTCGGATTTGGTAGCTACGAACTCCGCTAAGATAATGACGAGACGTGAACTGCGAACTAATTCCGGCTTCTTGTCCTGCAGGATGCATGACGATGACACAACATCGTGCGACGTTGTATACGAGACAACGTCCTACGAAACCTTGTCGTACGCGAGCGAGTATTCCGTTTCGATCGAGAATGTGGACATAGATCTTATCATCATGAACAAATGCATTTGGGCACAAGAAACGCTTAGTCTTGACAGCGATTATTTGCATATCGAAGTTGGGGCCGGCCTCGACGGTTACATTGCACCCGAATGTTGATGGACAAACTACAATAATTCGTGATAAAGGATCAAATATGTGGTACCTCTACTGGAGTTTAGAAGAAGTCAAACTTTTGGAAGTTCCATCTAGTCAGGAGGAGAAGATGGACGTCGAGGATATGATAGATTACAAGGAGTCGCTGCGCTTCGAACAAGAGTGGGGTTGTATGGACGAGCAGCATGCTAAACTTTGCGCATGGTACTGCATCGGGAAGCCGCAGTTGCATTTTCCTGTGATCATAGACTACCATGGCCGAGTTCGTCTATTCAACCGTGGCACCCCTTTGCTGACTCTTTTCACGGCGGCCAAGCTTTGTGGTAAGCGAATGAGAGCTTTCTTCCTTGTGAGGGAAGACTTTCGCGAGCCCGCGTCCGAGGGTGCTCTTTAGCGCTTCCGTGAACGATTCGAAATAGATCCTTTGCTCGCAAAAGAGTTGAATAAAAGGGTTGACTGTTTGGTGCATGCCCAACTTCACTTTCTTTTCGGATTGTGTGAGGACATATTTTTCACGTTGGAACACAAGGACAACTGCAATGACTACATTCTATGAAAAGTTTCGCATCACCGTTCGGGTGTCCAAACGTTGGAATTCGTAGGGGGTAGGCAGAGACAGATCTACGACTGTCCTTACTGTGAGGATGAACACCAGTCGCCATGACCTGCTATGTGAGACAACTTTGAGTTAGTTCGCACTTTGCTGTTGTACTCATAGGACGACCTCACGGTTCATCGACGCCATCGTTGTTGACATTAGTCTGAGCTAACTCGTCATTGTTGTCACTTTTTTCACCTCGTGGTCTTCAATAGTAGTGTGGTCTGACCGTTGCACAAGAATGACGTTGTTAAGATTAAGAGGTAGTTCCAACACGAATGACGTGTTCGAAATACGGCCACCCTTTCAAGAAGTGCGAACACATTCTAAGTTATATGACTCCGAGTAGGCTTCTCCGTTGCTCCTTTTACTAAGCGGGAGTATAATCACAGTACTCTGTGCGCGTCATCACTAACATGCTACCTCGTGTTTCCTCACGCAATGCAGGATGAACTATTACCAGACTTCAGCCCGCGCAAGCACTTCCAACTCGTCTTACGGCGACGTATCGCCAGACCGGATTTCCGATCTTGGTCTCTTCATTTTGGACAGGAATATATGGGAGTATGAGCGAGTAAACTGTTCATGCCGATATCTCAACATCGAATCGGATGTTGCGCCGGATGGCCAAGTTCCCGTGATATTGAGGATGGGCGCCACCGAGGATGACCTTGTGGTCGATAGAGATATGGGTTGGAACTTCTGGTACCTGTACTCCTTGGAAGACGACATAGATGTAGAGCCCATCGGCGAGGAAGGAGATCCAGAACCTACCACTCCTGAAGAGATGACGGACGCGTGGCACGTCCACTGTGCGAAGCAGAGATGGTCAGACCCCGACAGGAGGCACATAAAGCTTTGTGTCTAGTTCTGCCTGGGACAACAGGTTGGGCCCGCACTGACCATTATAGATTATTACGGTCACATTCGGGTATTCAACCGTAACACGGTGGTCGTGACGCTTTTCACGACCGTGAAGGTTGATGGTCGAAAGATGAAAGCGTTTTTCATTGCAAGGGAGGAGTTCCGAGGAGTTGCCATCAATTCTGTGCAAGCGTTTCGCAGCCCCATGGTCGGGGGTGCGCTCGGACGCTTCAGAGATCGGTTGTCGCACGATGCGACATTTAGGAAGGAGCTCAACTCCAGAGTTGACTGCTTGGTGCCCTCTCAGTTGCACTACCTTCTCGATAACTGTGACAAGATTTTCTGGAGAGTGGAACATAGGGACCACAACTTAGAGACTGTTTTTCGAGAGGAGGAAAATCGTCTGTCGACGGCCCGTTATGTGTACGACTGTCCGTACTCTCGCAACGGACATGCTGAATATCTGTAAGGAAAATGGTCCCCAATAAGAGAGTAGTCTAACCGTTCCACATTAACGACGTGTTGGAGATGAGTCGAAATTAAGCGGCGGTTGCAGGACTTGCACTCACTTGCGAAGTGCGAATCTACTCTCACATATTTTCCAATTGTCGACGGCGGTTGCAGGACTTGCGCTGATTTGCGAAGTCCGAATCTACTCTCACTTATCGACCCACATGAATGACGTGTAGAAAATAAGTCGGCATTGGACGGCGGTTAGAAAACTTGCGCTCTCTTGCGATGTGCGAACCAATTACCAATTAGCGAACCCTTTCGTGCATATAAATCCCCTGTATTTTTTGCTTAGGCATTTGCGAGAATTGCAACTGACGCACTTCCTTGCGTTTCTCCGCTGATGCAGAATGGATATCGGGACTTCGTCGCAGAGTACGAAGTCCTCAGCGCCGGATGTCGATCTAATTATTTTGTCGAAGAACATTTGGGAAGACATTGGAAGCTCTGGTCTGGACCGTGACTACCTGCACCTCGAAGATGATGTTGCCTTGGACGGGGAAATCCCTTCGTGGCAAAGTGTGGAAGAAGGACAACTTCGGATTTGCTGTGACGTAGGATCGAACTTTTGGTACCTGTACACTCTGATGAAGGATGTACAGGCATACCCTATCAGGTTGGAGTCACTTCTGAAGAGGGAACCCGTTGAAGAGGAACCCGTCCAAACTTCTAAGATGGTTGAAGCATGACACATGTTATGTGAGAAACTTAAGTGGGCGTCGTTGGACAAGTTGCATCAAAAACTATGCGCCTGGTTTTGCCTCGGCCAACCGACGAAGTCGGCGCCGGTGATCATAGACTACTTCGGTCGAGCGAGGGTGTGTAATCGAGGCACCACCGTCGTGACACTCTTCACTGCCGTCAAGGTGGACGGTCGACGAATGAGAGCTCTTTTTCTTGCAAGGGAGGAATTTCACGGTGTCAAGCTCAGTTCTTTTCAAGCGTTTCACACATCCGGCCCTACTGGTTCCCTTGCACGGTTCAAAAAGAAGCTCGCCATAGATCAAGCACTCAAAGATGAGCTGCATTTGCGGGTCGACTGTTTGGCGCACCAACAACTTCACTACCTCTTCCATAGCTGCGACAAAACAAATTTCACAGTCGAACATAGGGACAACGAATTGCGATTTGTTTACCACCATCTAAGATCATTCAACCTCCGGACCTCAGGAAGTGACTCTGCGCAACGGGAAGACGAGATATGTGTGCGACTGTCCTTACTGCGATGCTGGACATCTACATCTTCACTAGCGGCGTTGTGAATTAGTTGCTTCGTTGTAGTGCGAATAGACTCGCACTATGCTTACAGCCCGTTGAATTCCATGTTCGCCCCCTTACTTATCTCTCGTTCATCATGCTCCGTCCCCTTCGGTATACCCCATTGCATGACAAACTGTCTATCTAATTACGAGTTCATTCGCACTTTGCCAACATCACATGGTCTCAACTTCGCCATTTACCCACCTCTCCGTATATGACAAGGGCGCTGTTCTCTTTTCTGATTCAGGATGTCGTCTGGAAGTTTCAGTGGGACGGTCGTTGTCAGAGGCCTCGACTACTGCGAAAGTCTGCGAAGTGCAGTTGTTGCCGCAACTGAGAACATTTATGGTTTAGAATGGTTTGGCAACATGGGGCTTCCAAGATATCGCTACCTTCCGGTCCCCGAAGATGTTCGTGCTCGTGTCCAACCATCTGTTTCGCCCCCGCCTACCCCAGCTTTTTAGTACCTTATGATGGCCACGCTACGCGACAGGCCCGTCTTCAGAATTGATTTCTACATTGCGTTCGAAGGGGAGTTGAGAAGCTGTTTGTATTATTCGTACGTAACCAGCACATCTTTCGATAGAATGCCAGAAGGTTGTGAGCTTCCCATTACGTTTTTCTTATCGATCTTTATCATGCATATCGCCTCCTGCTTGGATGAAGAATTATTCCTTGTATCCGGCGTGGTAGAAGATGATGACAGTCCCCCGTTCTGGGGAGACCGTTGTCCGTTCCAAATCCGTCACAGGAGCAATTTGAATCGAGTTTTAAGAGATATACTCATGAGCGACTTGCCGAATATCGAAGCAGATCTTCAGGCCCGAATTCCCGAACTAAGTCCTTTTAATCGAGTTGAACATAGACGAGCGCAACGACGACGATCGCGGGAGGCTACTCGAAGACTGAACATGTTGCTACCATGAAGATCGTAATAACTCTTTTCACCCAACGCATGCTACGAAGATACTCATCGTCTCAGGGTATTTGGATTCTATATGCGAATAGACTCTCATTTATCACCTCACTCCTTTTGCAGTGGGTCTGACCCTATCACGTTGTGGACATCATGTCGGGCTTGGATGAGCTTCTATCTGGGACTTGTGTAGGCAGGTGAACATCGTGTCGGGTTCGGATGACCTTTTGTCTAATGCAGGACTTCGGCACGAATCAGCGTTCGTGTAGGTCTTCGGCTCGAATCAGTTTTCGTGTAGGTCTTCGACATGTTCGTATTAGAGATAGGGTTTGTTTCATGTGTAATGCAGGACTTTTCGGCTTGTGGCGAAGAGGGGGAGTGATATAGACTGTACGAAAGCGTCTTCTGTAGATAAGAGCATGTCATGTAGACTATAGGGTCGAACTTTTGGAATGATTTTTGGAATGCCTACATGTGCCTTAGAGCGTGTCCTTCAATGAGTTTTAGAAAGGCTCCATGTACTTTGTGAATTTTGGAAAACTTCCGTGTACTTCGCGATTTTGTATTGAATTGTCTTTGAAAACGCGTCTGTGTACTTTGCAATTTGCCATTGAATGATTTTTTTGTGTTGAATGATTTCTGGAAACTCTCCTTGTGGTGTGCAACTTCACCTTTTAGAAATACACTAGGGAACTTGAAGGCGATGACAAGAGTTACTTATAGGAACCTGGCACAAAGATTTGATGACATTTTTACCGGGTAATATGCAAATGAGAAGCCAATGTCCATATTTGTAAATGTATCTTCTCCACACAAAGATTTGATGACATTTTCACCGGGTAATATGCAAATAAGAAGCCAACGTCCATATATGCTTATAGGAACCTGGCACCGGGTAATATTCTAATGACAAGCCAACCTCCATATTTGCTTAAGGTAACAATTTCGACAAACCATCCATTTTCGCGATGACAAGAGTTACTTATAGGAACGGATATGTATCTTCTTCACACAAAGATTTGATGACATTTTCACTGGATAATATGCAACTGACAAGCCAACGTCCATATTAAATCATCGCGCTGATGGTGTGCGCACCTGCTTCTCTATCTTAGTTCGAGTTCGTTCGCAGTTCTGGTGTCAACGACGAGCAATTTCATCGCACTTTGCTTCAACTTGACCTTTACAAAAACAATAGGCAACTTGCAAATGTTTCCCTCTCTCCTTTTTTCCCGACTTCCGCAAACGAACCGCCGGTAAGCACCTGCGCATCACGAAACAAGAGCACGTCCCAATTGGAACATCATCGGGTTCTTGCGATGTCGACTCCTGCATGATGACTACACTGAACAGCGGCAGGATGACCGGTCCGCCTCTCTGATGTGGATCTAACGGTGGATTGCGTCAAATCTGCTCTCATAGATCCACACCGGGGATGGGGGCCGGGATCCGACCACAGTTTGCTTGTAAGGCATCATATGATATGTTGATATAACCGACATCCAGAACTGCTTGGTGAGCATCTAGTGCTACGCCAATAAGTTCCAAACACGATCGCAAAGTCCCCTAAGAATGTTCATTGTCGTTTCCTCACGTCGTCGATTCCCACGTGATGAGTACAATAAACAACGGGAGAATGGCAGGTCCCCCTCGCCGGAATGGATCTAACGGTGGATTGCGTCAAATCTGCTCGCAAAGATCCACACCGGATAGAAGGTCTAACAATTAGCCGCTGCTTGCTGGTAAGCATCATATGATGTGTCCATACGATCGACATCCAAAACTGTTTGGTGAGCATCTAGTGCTACGCCAAGCAGTTCTGTCGCAAGGTCCCTTAAGAATGCTTTTAGCACTAGAGACATGAGACCGTCGACTGATTGGCACTTCTTGAAGATGGTCATTTCAACCGATGCAGAGGGCTCGTGATCACTTCCATTGCTTGTATACGTGCCCGTGGGTGTTCGTCCTGGCATACATGTAGTGTTGTTCGACACTTCCTTACGGTGCTCTGTCGAATACCGATAACCGTGAATTGACTCGCTGTTCAACTAGAGTCTCTCTCTCTCTCTCTCTCTCTCTCTCTCTCTCTCTCTCTCTCTCTCTCCTGCCATGCCCGTTGATGCGCCTCTCGCCCAGGTGGGTGCAGTGCGGTGGTGGTCGTGTTCAATAAGACGCCCGTCATCGGATTTTGGACTGACGTCCTTGGGGGTCATGGTTATTTTCTTTCCCTGTGAGCTGGGTGAAAGCATTTGCTTTTTTTTTTTTTTTTGTGGCCTGCAGGGCATTTGTCGATCGCGATGGCCATGTCGGAGTTGATTATCCTGGGTGATTGGCTTGAGCGCATGGCATACCCTTTTCCCCCATGCGCGCTGCGCGTCTCTGGCAATGGAAACTCCACTGTTATTGACGATGCGACAAGAGACAACATGGAGTGTGATCCTTGGATGAAGGTCCCCCCGTTCAATGATGCTCCCCTGGACTCGTGGAAAGAGCATGAATGGGACAAAATGCTCGGGGAGTGTCCGTGGGCGGACGACTACAAGTTCGCTAACATGTGCGAGCTTGGGAGTTTCATTCCCGTGCCTAGAGCTGTGCTGGGTTCAGTTCGGTGCCGTTGCTTGAGTGCAAAGCTGAATATTCCTCATCATCAAAATGTGTTGGCCTGCAGTGTCGTAACTGCCTCGCCGCGCACATCGTCTTGTGCGCTGAAACACGAGTTGCTTGCTTGTGCACGACATTCCAAGTTCCTCAATCAGTACCCGTTGCGCTCTCCAGGGCTGTTGCCTCGAGTAGTTTCCTACTGCTGCGTTAGATTGCGTCTCGAAAAGTTATTCTTATGTAGGGTCCTTTGCGTCGCGTGTTCGAATCGGAATAGGACCTTGACTGACGCTGTGGTCTACGTGTCTAGGAATGAGTTGCACCTCTGGAGAGACAGGATCGATTTGGTCACAAGAGAATACGAAGGGACATGGGATTTGGTAATCGGGGGTAAGATGGACAATGTGGACGCTTGGCGTGAGGTTGAAGCTCAAGCGTCCTCTATACGGGATTTCGCCAGATTTCTATGTGTCGCTGCTTCAAACAAGAGCAGGAAACTCGTCGATGCAGTTGTGCTTGTATCACGCAACGAGGTGGTAATTGAGGGGTCCAAATTCGTGCTGACGCGCGGGCCTGCGCGTGTAGATGGGTGGCGAGATTTGGTGATAGCAGGGCGGGTCCAAAACTTTTTGTTGTTGCGTGAGGTTGAGGAGAAAGTGTCTTACATATGGAACTGTATAGGGAATTCCTTAGCACGATCGGGAGTGTTTGTAAGGATGAAATACATGTCCGTCTTTTCGGAGAGTGCATCTGTCGACGAGCCGTAGATTTGCGTGTACGGATCCTCAATGAATGCTTTGTATGGCTTCGGTACATGACCTCGTCCACGGGGAACCCCGAATGGCACTCGATGTGGACGTGTGGTCAGACTTAACTGAGAGTTCACTCGCACTTTGCTTAAGTGAGAGTTCACTCGCACGTAAGTGAGAGTTCACTCGCACTTTGATTAAGTCAGGAGTTTGTCGATATATAGTGTGGGGAGTGACGATTGAGTGTTGGCCCCACCAGGGGACTTATCATTGGCCAACTTTATTTACGATGGTCTGCACATCCGTATGTGTCGTTTGTGTGTCCGTGATGTGTAGGGAGCGTGATGTCGTCAAGACCTTCGACAAGCGTCAACATGAGTCCCGAGACGCACATGCGCTTGAGTCCCGAGAAGCACATGCGCTTAGCAAAACCGTTTTCACCTTGTGCGAGATCGGTGCAGCATCATGACGGTCAAACGTGGATCGACGAAGCAGCCAAGGAGGACTTCGACGACGACCCATGGATGACCGTCGTCCCGTACATGAACCGGCATCTCGACGAATGGAACGATAATGATTGGAAGGCTATGGAGCGTGCCTGCCCTTGGGCAAGCCATTACAAGTTTGCCAACATGTTAGAGTTCAGGAGCCTCATTGCACTGCCTGATGGTGTCCTCCAGCGAAAGACCCTGGACGATAAGGGTAAACAGATCCGCTACCGTACCAGCTTCAGAAGTCGCCTCGACTGCGAGTACATCACATCTTCGCCACAAACTTCGGGAAGTTCGCAGAAGCAAGAGTTGGTGGACTGCGCTCGTCATTGTTCATTCTTGGAACACTACCCACCCCGTTGCCCAGGGACTTCTCCACAAGCTCTATCGTACTGTTGTGTGCGGTTGACGGATGACGGATGTCCTTTCGCCAGAGTGCTATGTTTGGCTTCTTCAAGCAAAAGTAGGAAACTTGTGGATGCGGTTGTGCTTGTATCACGCAACGAGATGGTGCTTTAGGGATCCAAGTTCAAGACGGTCATGTCTCGCCCAGATGTAGATGGACAGTCAGACTTGGTGAGAGCAAGTCAGGTAAGAGTTTTTTTGTCATTGTGGCATGAGGTGGAAGAGAAAGTGTCTGAAATACGTGACTGTATAGGGAATTCCTTAGCACGACGAGGAGGGTTTGTCAGGATGAAATACATGTCCGTGTTTTCGGAGACTGCAACGGTCCACGAACCGCAGAGCCACGTATATGGATCATCTATTAATGCCATGTATATCTTCGGTTCACGACCTCATCCGCGAGAAACCTTATATGTCACAAGGTCCATACGGGTTGTCAGACCTTGTGTTTAAGGGAAAACATGTTAAAATACAATCTTGTGGAACATGATGTGCATGTGCATGTGCATGTGCACCTTGAAATGGTGGATATTGCAACTGTTTTCTCTCTCACCTCTATCTACTACTTCATACACGTTGTCTCTCGCACCTATAGCAATTATTGTCTCTCGCACCCTCTATCTACTACTTATTTTTTACTTCGAATGTTTTTCCGGAAACAACCCCTGTCTACTTTGCAATGTGCGGTTCAGTGATTTGAACGTTTTTCGCAACTCTGCGTGCGGTGTTTCCATCTGCGAAGGTGCAATGTTAGGAAAAAATTATGCAAGTTGCGAGTGTTTCCATCTCCACGTTGCAGTGACAAGAGTAAATTTTCTGAATGGATGTTATGTATCTTGTCCATGCAAAGAAATTGCACACCGATGACCTTGCAAGTTTTTCGATGTCCGATGTTCATGCCAATGTCTTACAGTCCTATACATGCTCATGTTAAGGAGGGGATCGATGTTTGCGATGACAAGAGTGAATGTTAGGAATCTATGTTATTGATTTGTCCATGCAAATGACAAGCCAGCATCCGTATTGTATCACCGCGCTGATGGTGTKCGTTCATGTTGTCCATCTAAATGAGAGTTCACTCCGACTTGTGGTGTGTACCTCGAGCAATCCGCTAGTTGTCAATGCAAATGCCCAAGAACTGATAACCTGCGGGATCTGGAGTTCAATTCTGTTTCTTGAGTGCGAAACTCTGCTCGAAACAGATCCAAATCCAACAGGAAGTCCCACCACAGACCAAGGTTCCCTTAGAGTGCGTGACCATCCGCACAGACAGCCAACGACTGTTTGACACTTGTTAAAGGTGCTTAGTCACCAAACCGATATCTGCGAATTGATTCGCTATTCAGCTAGTATCTATCAATGCCTTTCCAGGTTAAAGCAAGGAGCTCCCTCTCTCTCTCTCTCTCTCTCTCTCTCTCTCTCTCTCTCACGAACAATGCTATTGGCAATCGGCATCGAGAGCGAACGACTGTTTGCCACTTCCTTAAGGTGCTCTCTCGAACACCACTAACTCCCGAATCATTTGGTGTTCAACTACTATCTGTCAACCGAAGAAGGAGGTCCTTCCGGGAAGATAAATGGTGGACACATTTGTGGTACTGACTGGTTGCGGGTTCAAGTTGCCAAATGCCGTGCACCAGGCTGGGTGTTCCGCCCGACCACAGTTGACAGGTTCAGTCCATGAACTTGCAAGGTGTCGGGCGTCGGACCCCTGACCTTTTATGGAAAACAGACACCACATACCCAACACGATGCCCTTTTGAATCGTGGACTGTCTGTCACAGCAACACTAAGCCAGTGGTGTGCGTTCATGTTGTCCATCTAAATGAGAGTTCACTCCGACTTGTGGTGTGTACCCCGAGAACACCACAATCAATGTCCAAGAACTGCTAACCTGCGGGATCTGAAGTTCAATTCTGTTTCTTGAGTGCGAAACTCTGTTCGAAACAGATCCAAATCCAACAGGAAGTCCCGCCACAGACCATCAAACCTTCCCCCGGTGGCGGACTTCAGCATCCAGGACTGCCCAGCAACTGTTAACCTGCGGCAAGCAAATCCACACCCACCATCAAGGTTCCCTTAAGTGCGTGGCCATCCGCACGATATCTGCCCAGCAACTGCTAACCTGCGGCAAGCAAATTCACAAATTCCACACCCAGCATCAAGGTTCCCTTAGAGTGCGCGGCCATCCACACGATATCTGCCCAGCAACTGCTAACCTGTGGCAAACAAATCCACACCCAGCATCAAGGTTCCCTTAGAGTGCATGGCCATCTGCACGATTGTTTGACACTTGTTGAAGGTGCTCAGTCACCAAACCGATATCTGCTCTGTCAATGTCTTTCCGGGTTAAAGCAAGGAGCTCTCTCTCTCTCTCTCTCTCTCTCGACCCAGAATCAGATCTCGCATCAAGATTCCTTAAGAGTGCTAATGACAATCCACACAAACAACCAATGACTCTTTCACACTTCTTCAAGTTGCTCGAGCGCCAAACAGATCAGAAACCAGCATCAAGGCCCCCTAGCAGTGCTATTGGCAATTGGCATCGAGAGCGAACAACTGTTTGCCACTTCCTTAACGTGCTCTGTCGAACACCACTAACTCCCGAATCATTCGGTGTTCAACTACTATTTGTCAACCGAAGAAGGAGGTCCTTCCGGGAAGATAAATGGTGGATATATTTGTTGCAGGGGTACTGACGGGCAACTTACCAAATGTCGTGCACCAGGGTGGGTGTTCCGCCCGACCACAGTTGATAGGTTCAGTCCATCAACTTGCAAGGTGTTGGGCGCCGGACCCCTGACCTTTTATGGAAAACAGCCTCTGCCCATTCTTACACTGAGGTGTTAATTCGCATTTGATAACGACTATTCATGTATGAAGGGCTCAAAATGCCCCACCGCAATATTTGCCTTGTCAACACCTCATGTACTGAACATTTATCCTCACTTAAAGTGTCGCATAATGCCCTATTGAGCCATGTACTGAGTGTTTATTCGCAGTCGAAATAGTTCATCTTTTGACAAAAAGTTCATTTTTTACGAAATGCGTATTGTGTGTCTGATGACGAATGTCAAAATCCATGCTCTGCAACACGGTAGCCCATCGTCCGATCATACCCGAGTAATCCTTCGACTTCTTCAGAGCCAACAACGGTTCGTGATCGGTCACCAACATGAACTTCCGACCATATAAATAAGCTCGGAAGTGACTGATTCGTCACAAAGCCGCATAGCATTCTCCCGTTGGAGTGGACTTTTTCCTCTTACAGGAAGGGACCGATTTGGACGCATACTCCACCACGTGTTCCAAGCCATCAGGTCCCACCTGGGCTAAGATCGCTGAGATCGCCTCGGGCTGCCAATCGGTGATGAGAACAAAAGGTTTTTCAAGGTCCGGTCTTATGAGGACCGGGGCCGAGATCAGAGCCGCCTTTAGTTCTTCAAAAGCCTGATCAGACTGCGGGGTCCAGATCAACGGCTTTTTTTCAGCAAGTTAGTGAGTGGTCCTGCGATTGCTGCAAATCCCTTTATAAACCTTCAATAGTACGACGCCAGTCCCAAAAAGACGTGTACTTGTCTTACTGACGTCGGCACCGGTGCGTTTTGTACGGCTGCTACTTTCTGCGGTTCCGGTTGCAACCCCTTGTTCGTAACCACGTGGCCGAGAAAGGAAATCTCAGTGAGAAAAACTGACATTTCTCGAGAGCCACTTTGAATCCCTCGTCCTTTAGAGCCTGCAACGCCCACTCAATGTGTTGTACATGCCCTGCATAGGAGCTCAAATAGACGAAGATATCATCCATATATACTATCACACAGTAATTGATAATGTTCTGAACTAACTTCGTTTTTCACACCAAGTTATGGAAGGTCATATTCATCACGCGCTGAAACGTGGCTGGGGGATCGCAAATTTCCATCGGGCATTGAATTTATTACCAAGTCCCCTCGAAAAGAACGATAGCCGTCGAACAATCTTCCTTTCGGACGAGGAGATGGTGGAATCTGTGGCGAACATCAAACTTACTGAAAAATCGAGCACCACCAATAGCATCCAATAAATCATCAATGCAGGGGAGGGGATACACATCCTTAATCGTGATGTCATTCAACTTTCGGTAATCAATACATATACGAATACCTCTCGCCTTTTTTCGTACGATCACCACAGGAAAGGACCATGGTCTGACGGTGGGTTCAATCCATCCATTAGCTTCAAACTCCTTTACTCTTTGGAACGCGGCCAGTCGTTGCGCTGGAGAGTACCTATAGGAAGCGCAACTAATCGGTGGATGATCCCCTATGAGGATCGCGTGTTCAATCACGCTTGACAACCCAATATCGGAATCGTGCATACTCAACCCTCAACATATCCATGCAACACATCAATCAAAGACTTGCAAATTTATCTGGGAACGTGGCCGCGTAAGGTGATTGTCGGTTGCTCGAAAATGTCAAGTCGTATGTCGATCCGATCTGGTCCTATTGGTCACTTTCCTTCTACACTGCAGAATATGGAGCTACTGGTTCGGACCGAAAAAACGGTAGCAAGCATCTATGACTCGGCCGAGCTAATCATTTTGGATTCCTTAGTTTCAGCATCGGTCTCGGGGTCAGTGGTGCTTGCTGCGATTTCCAACCCAGTTATCTCAGTCATTTCCTGCATCAGATTGGGAACATTATTGACCGGGGCTTCGGCTTCTTGCCTAATTAGTGCGATCACATCACCTATCGTGAGCAATGGTCTGTCTGGGGAGACGAAAAAAGCTAGGTACTGATCCATTTGTTGATATCTTGCGGACGGGTTTTTAACACAAACCATGCAGCATCCTCACTGACTTCACCGAACCTTGCTAGAAACGCTCTCTTGAATGTATCCCAATCTACCCACCTATGCCTTCTAAACCAATCATGCGCGGTGTTTTGGAGAAGCAGGGTGATGATACGAGGGAGGTCCTCCGCGCCATATCCCTGAGCTTGCACGACTTCAAGCCATGCCTTGGGATGGGTATGGTTGGGATAAAACGGGAAGGTGGCGGGGATGCTTACCATCACCCGAGGAGCCGCTTTATTAGCGTCGACCATGGTTATCTCAGGTCGGGTTTCCGCGGACCTTTGTGGAGTGACGGGAGGACTCAGACGATTGGATCGGGTGGCTGATCTTCCTCTCGCCAGCTCATTTTACTAATGCCAGAACCGACACATGTCGACTCCGATACCAACCTCACTCCTTGCGATGCTTCCCGATCGGAGTGCTTTGGTTCGCGGAAGGGCCCCAAGAAGGCAGCGAAGATGGGGTGTGCCAAGGATTTTTGGAAGAATTGAGTGTGAGGGTATGTTGGTATGACCTTAGTAAGGAGGAGGTCCGTCGCCACGCGGGTTTAAGGGAGAAAAAGGTGCGCGCGGGACTCGCGCCTATGGGAAATTCAATCCAAAAAGTATCGTTGAACTTAGCAGCGAGCCGTCGCTCTTCGTTTCACGTGAAAAGGGGCGGGTATACACGTGGAATCCCGTTTACGAATGAGGTCTCGTCGGCGCTCAGTACACAACTCTGAATCTGACGTGGAGGGTTTCAATCGAGCAGCCCTCTCCTTGTGCTTGTCTTCGCCACGTGTGCGGTAGTGAAAACCCTTGGCTCGGTAGCGCTCGAAGCGGCGACAATCGCTGCATAGAGTGTTAGGCCAATGAGGCTCCACCGTCGTCCACAGGACAACGATCAACTCATTAAATGGCAACGACAATGAATAGGGCAGAAAATGCGTACCAACAATAACAAATCTTGCACTGATGAATCCCGAACACCGGGTTTCGGGAGGAAAGTAGTAGCGCCCGCCGATCTTAGCGACCGCTTCTCGTACATCTCACTCTCATACACATATATTTTCCTCATTGTACGAGAAAGGATGCCGCAGGGGTACGTGAAGTTGGCGCCCGGTCGGGTTGGGGCCGTCAGTCCACATGGCAACAAAGCAAAAATCCTTTCTAATCGTGCATCATCCGTTCGACACTTTAAGTAGCCAGATCATCCATTCGATTAGCCAATCATCATCTCAGCCATCTTACAACAAGCTCTCTAATACTCCCCACTGCATGCGCACGTCAAAGTGAAAGAAGCAAAATCATTGCAATCCATTCATTGTAATAAAACATAACAGAAGGAGAGAGTGAGGGAGAATAGACGTGGATCAGAGGGGGGGAAAGGGTACAGAGCAGTCACTGAATGGCCAACGATCTTGTCAAGGGAAATTCCGACTTGGAAGCCGATTGATTAGAACTCACGCTTGAAGGACAGAAAAAAGAGAGGCGCTTCCACCATAAGATTTCGCCATGGCCCAGATCATGCATTCCCTCAACTCTCGATTCGAACCTCTCATAAGCACTGACGATCCCGGTCGTCATGTGCTAATCCACCTTAGCGATCGGCACCCCGCCAACTTAGTCTCTGCACTGTCTGGCCCGGATCCCATAATCCGGTGGATGATCTAGCGCACAGACAACAAGACTAAAGTCATCTCGTCAGGATCCTTCGACTCACTCTTCACACACACCCTCTAGACACTGCTTCCCAGAAGTTGGCAGATGAGTTGAGAGAGAGCTTTTCGGGAGCCCTTGCGGAATTTATAGTCGTGGAAAAGGAGATAGACGCTAGGAAGGGTTAATACTTAGGTAGGAAGGGGTAAGGGGAAGTTCGGGGATAATCGCCCGTCGAAAGCCATGTCGATCCTTCAGCCCCCAGTTGTGGCCAATCAGAATCGTCGTGCATTAGGAATTTCCTTCTTTATACGTCTCCTAAGCTAGAGGGAAGAAAGAGGGAGTCGACAGAGTATTTCAGCGCGAGGATTAGAGTGGGAAGGAGAAAAGCGAGAGGGATAGTGTGGAACGAAACCAAGATTTAGACAATCAAGAAAAAGAAAAAAGTGCGCAAGGCAAAGAAGAGATGGAAAACGGTTACACAAAAAGAAGGAGAGTGAGCGCAAAGAAGAGAGTGTCGAAGCTAGCGAGGGAAGCGGGGAGGGGAGGTTCGCATGCATGGCGCCGACGCAAGGGCAAAAAGGGCACCGAAACAGTTACGACTAATTCAAAATCGACAAGTATCATATCTGCGTGTAGAGCGAGCGTGGGAAAAAGTCCTATACCTATTCAGATTCCTACGAGAATTCCCGGAGTTTTCCAAGACGAAGTCGAGAACATTCATGCACAAGAAAGGAGCCGTTAGGTTTCACTCATTCCAGAATTCCTAAATGTCGACCCAAATTCCTAGCGCACTCGCTAAGGCACACCTAATTCCCACGCATTCCCGAATTGCAAAAGACGAAATTCTCAAAACCGATCAAAAAATAACGAAGGTCCTGAGAAGGACGGACCTCCCTGATTACGAACAATGTACATTAATTTATGGAAATACAAAAAAAAGGCCCTGTCGGCCTGTTTGCAAGACACCAAAATTCAAAAAAGAGAAGGGGGGGGCAGGGGGGGAGGGAGGGATTGGAAGATGGCACAGGTCCTGAAACTGGCGCGTAACACACATGCCCCTTCACGTTCGCGCGAATAGTTCCCGAACATGTTCCCCCCCCGAACATGTTCGGGCGAACAAAATTTTTTTTCGTAAAAAAAAGAGAACAAATTTCGATTTTTGATTTTTGACTCAGGATTGGCTACGAATTTGAACAAAACTCCAAAGCAAAAGTTGCTTGTATTATTATTTTACATAACATATATTTGTTCCAAAAGTTTATGAGAACTTCTATTTTTTTTTATAAATATATATATTTTTTTAGAGTTTCGAGGGTTTTGGGTGTTTGTTCGAGTTCGCCTCCGAACGCGAACACGGTACTACGTAGGTTGAAACTTGGCATGCTAGAAAAAGAAAGAAAAATAAAAGAAAAATAAAAGAAAAAAACGAAAGAAATGAGGTGGAATGAGACAAAAGAGGATGAGAGGGAGTGAGTAAGTTGGTTGTAAGTAAGGAGTGTGTGGCGGAGCCACCGGGTGAAGTGTTCCACCTGGGATAGAGATGGAGATAAAGGATGAGGATGGAGCACGATGGCACAACGTAGCTCCCACGCAGACTCCAACGCACGTACTCCAAACTGTGTGAATGTAGAATGATCCAAAGTACAGCTGACCGGGGTATACCCAGCGGACTGACTGGACTGGACTGGATTGACTGGTACCGACAAAGGTACCGGCCTGGACTGGACTACCCCGAATACAACAAAGGCCTGTGAGAACAGGCCAAGGGGCTGGTCTCACGGGCCAACCAGACGTCCGCTACACGATCCTCGACTTGTGATGGATCGCTTAGATACAAGCACGTTTCCGCCAAAAAGCGGAACTCTACCAAAGAAAAGCTCCATGTTGAGTCCATGCGATGCAACCTAGGCTAGAAAATGTCACAAAAGAAGCAATGTCACAGCTAACAGCCTAAGTGAAAGCAAAAAGCAACTAACTACTATACATGTCATATGAAAGCAGAAAGTAATGACAACTAAATCCTATAATGTTGGAGGCAGTAGCCTCAATCTGGAAACAACTGACTAGTGTATAAGTCCTAAGAACAACCAAAGCAAAGACAACTAAATCCTAGAAATGTGAGAGGCAGAGACCTCAGTCTGAGAGCAACAAAACAATAACAAGACAACCATATGTCACAGGAGGGGTGTGGCAAATCACGGGGTGGGATGGTCTCTGAGGGTGGCAAATGCAACCTAGGGGTCGATAACTCCTAAGGGCATCCATACATAAAGACAGAGAGACACATGTCATCAGGCTCAATGAGGGTAGGGAACTGAGAGCGAACAGAACCAATGACCCTAAGAGATAGACCGTCAGGGTGGGTAATGCTCGACTGACGGGGTGACCACTATGTAGGGTCGACCATGCAGGGGAATAAGGGAGCCTGGTGTACTGGACGAGCCTAGATGAAGCATGCAAGGATGCCTAACTAGGGCGTGAGGGCCGGCAGAGGGTAGAAAAAGTGATGGGTAAGGGAATCATGCAAATGACTCCTAAGGTGAGAGAAGTCGGAGCTAGATCCGTAAGCTGGGAAACCATGGTAACGCTACGGTCCCAATGCCTATGCGTATACCAAGGGAGAGCCCAACTCAAAGGACCGGGCTAATGGAGACCATCAGGCGACACAACCAGCACTGTACAAGGTTAAGTGGGAAGAGAGTGACGACGTCTGAAGTAGGCAGAGCTGATCGTGACGAAGACCGTGGACCTGCCAATAACGTTCATGAAGAGAAGTCTAGAATGCCACCCAGCAAGAGTCGTAACGTCGATGAGCCGAAGTAGCAAAACTGGAGTGGATGGAGTACTGAGAAGTCCAAGACATGGGAAGATAAGTCAGAGTCAATCGTCGTATCGAGCAGGACGACGACGAGTGCGCTGTGGACGCTCAAAAGCATCCGGCTGCTGCTGAAGGTCTGCCTCAGATGGACCAGGCTCGACTTCAGCAGTCTCCTTACCTGAGGGAGAAGGAAGAGGGTCAGTGGGCTTAGGAGGAGCAGTCAACCCAGCACGACGAGCACGGTTATTCGCACGCACCAACATGCGAGCGTGCTGCGAGTGCTTGAGGAGCTCCCAAGTAGCCTCCTCATCAGGGTAACCCTTCCAACGTACGAGATACTTGACGTAAGGAGGGTTGCCCTTGGTGACTCGACGACCAATGATGTCTGAAACGAGGAAGTCCTGGTGGTCGTCCACCATGATGGGTGGAGGGCGCTCGTATGGTCGTCTAGCGAAACGCTCAGGCGAACTGCGGTAGGAACGGAATAACGAGACGTGGTAGACATCGTGCACACGAGCCTGGTGTAGGTAGTCAGGCCGCTTCACATCGAAGTTGACCGGGCTAGATGTCGTATCAGAATCGACGGCTTGGAGAATGCAGCATGGGCCAAAGAAGCGACGCTAGAACTTGCGAAGCATGTCCCCTTCGAGCTGTAAGTGACGGATGTCGACAAGCACATCATCACCGACTTTGAATGGATGATCCATCCTCGATTCGTTCGCACGTGCGGCCATGCGAGTTTGGGAAGCGACTATGTGCTCATGCGAGGTCTTCATGATCTACGTCATGTGTGCAACATATTCATCAAGGGCGGATGTGGGGACGGGCCACTCCGCAATAGCAGCGAATTTCGCGTCATCCGTGTGGAGACCCTGGTCAGACACGTAGTGTCCTAAGAAGTTCACTTTGTGCTGGGCGAAGTGGCACTTGCTCAGCTTGGAGTAGAAACCATGTCTGCACAAGCGGTCAAGGACGTCGTGGAGGTGTCTGAGATGTTCCTCAAGGGTATGACTGTAGATTAGGATACCATTGAGATAGACGAGAACGTACTACTCTTGGATGTCCTTTAAGATGTCGTTAATCACCGGGTGCGTTGGTGAGGCCAAATTACATCACTGTAAACTCATGGTAGCTAGAGCGCGATCGGAACCATGTCTTCGGTTGGTCCACTGCAGCGACGCGGATCTGATGGTAACCGCTACGAAGATCTATCTTCGTAAAGAAGCGGTTGCCTGCTAGGCGGTCGAACAGCTCGTAGGAACAAGGCATGGAGTAGTTGTTCTTAACCGTGTAGCGGTTGACACCACGATAATCGTTGCAGAGACGGATAGTTTTATTCGCTTTCCGAGCAAAGAGGACGGGTGCACCCCACGGCAAGTTGTTGGGTTTAATGAAACCCAGTCTCAGGAGCTCCTCAAGTTGACGCTTGAGTTTTGTGGCCTCGGGGATCGAGAGTCTGTAGGGTGTCTGGTGGTGAACACGATAGTCAGGCACAAGCTGGATGGAGTACTCGGTGTCGTGCATCGGTGGGATGCTGGCATACGAAAACGGCGATGGGAAAACGCCGTGGTACTCTCGAATGAGGTCACAAACTGTGTGCTCCAGGTCGGCTGTATAGCGTGCGAGTTCCTCAGCGTTAGCGTCGACGCCCGACGACGAGGTGGACTCGACGGACGACGGAGGGAGGAAGTAGAGATGAAAACCATGGAGATAGGAGGATCTGGCTCCAGGGAGATGAGCTCGGCGTCCGGACAGGGTGGATCGTAGTGCAAGAGATCTGTAACGTTCACCGTAAAGAAGGTGACATCGTCCTATTGGATGAAGTATGCAAACTGCCGAGGCGAGGTAACGGTGATAGTAAGAGATGGTGTGGGCGCGGAAGGCTCCGGGGGAGGAGGATCGGGCCATGGTGTCACGGTGGTACCTGTGAAAGGTATGCGATACGTTTGTCCACACTTCGTTCTAAGAACGAGAGTGTTGGTCACCCAATCGGCCTCGGTGCTTCGAAACCTATGAGACCACGGAGTATCGAGAATGAAGTCGTACCCTGTCTCCATCAAATCGAAATGTGCAGAGGAGCGGTGGTGATGAGACGCCGGGGGACGATCAGTCAGTTTAAGAGTAAGGAAGAAAGGGAGGTCGATGACCATCTGATCGAAAAAGCGTTGGGTTTTGTCATCTCCTAAGGTGACGGAGATGGGAATCGGAGACCCTGTCGTGGGTAAGCGTGCTTCCTTCACCACACGTGGGTGAATGAAGTCGCCCTCAGAACCGGAATCCCACAACGCTAAGTATACCCTCGTGGAGGTCAAGAGACGTACTAGAATGATCGGGAGGGTGCGGTCAGGGTCAGAGAGGATGGTGAGAAGGCGACGCAGTCCGGAAGGGAGGACACAACGTCCTCGCGAGTCGCAAGTTGCTCGTTGCAATAGATTGAGCGATTGGCGCGACTCGTAAGTAGTCGCAGAGAGGTAGGAGGGAAGACGGTAGTCTGCGGAGGCGCAAACGGTACCACTTTGTAAGGTCCTATGATACCGCAATTCCAGTAGCAAGAGGGGCAAATCGCGACAGAGATGTCGGGAAACTGACTACTGAGGAGGGCGCAGGTGTACACTGCACCGTGGCTGAAGGCGCCGTGGGGATGCGAGGCGCCCGGGGGGGACTGAGCACGATGCTGGCGGGAAAGCTCTGCGTAGTGGTGGTCGAGCGCAACAGTGTAAGGGCACCCCGAGGAGGTATAACCGTCTTGGCGGCAGCGCAAACACCCACGCCGACCCAAAATGGTTGCGCGCTCCTCGGAGAAAAGGACACCACGAGGAGAGACAAAACCCTGAGGGAGGTCCTGTTGAGGGACGTCGGGGGGCGACACGCCATCGTGACCGCGGTCGGTGTTCGAGAGAGGGTGGAGAGGGCGAGCCAGAGGCGCTCGGCTATAGGGCGGGTAGAGTCCTCCAAGTGGTAGTGAACAAGCGGCACGGGAAGTGGCGGCTCTGCTGCGCGAAACGGCGGGGACGACCGTGAAAAGGGGAACGACGTTGGGAAGTGTCTGAGAGAAGGAGGGAGCGTAACTAGTACGTGAGGCTGAGAGGAGGACGTGGGGTGAAGACGGGCGCGCATCCGCTGATGGGCCCTAACGGCCTCGTAAGCCTGCGGGGTCGATGTGAAGTCATACTGCCATAACTCGGAGTGGTACTCAAGGGGAAGGCTAGCAAAGAAGCGATCGATGAGGGCAACCTCGGGGAGGAACGCCACATCGCAAATGAGGCGGGCGTCCTGAAAAACGTGGATGTGGTAGTCCAGGCCGGCAGCGCCATCAGAGTCGGACCACCGTGTACTGACGACACGCTCAAAGGCGTCAGTCACGTCGTGTCAGGCTCCGAAGCGATTCTCGAGGAATGCCTGGAAATCCATAAAGGTCGGGTTTCGAGCCTCCCAAAGGGAGTGAGTGTAGGCCTCCTCCCAGGCGTCGAAAGGACCGTCAGATAGGTGTGTGGAGAGGTGAGCCCCCCACTTGTCGGGTGGGACGTTTATGAGCTGGAGCATGCAGGTGGCAGACTGCAGCCACCGAGACACGCGTATCCCTATACCGTCATACTGGCAATGTCCGTCAAGCGGACGAGTGATGCGCCACTGTTTTGGCGGCGTGGAGATTGAGGAGCAGATGCCTGCGCTACGACCGAGTAAGTCCGCGCAGGTCCTGGAGAAGAGGGCACAAATGAATGTACGTCGGAGCCCCATGGTGGAGCCACTCGTGACCAATGGACCCCGAAAAATACGCCGAATGGGATACCGAAGCTTATTTACAAAGGGTTCGCGAAATGGCTAAAAACGTTTGGCGAAGTCTTGGTTTGGGCTATTGAAGAGGAAATGTTCATTTATGAGTTCGTGTTTTGAGAACAACGAACTGTCCTTTTTTAGAGAATTACAAGTTATGGGCAATCACGAATATCTCAGTATTGAGTTACGTCTATTGGTCATGAGTGACAATTGCACTTCCGGTTTTACTTAGTCGTTTTTTGGGGGAGGTGATTATATCCCGACGTGCGTTCGGGATTTCGGTACCAAAAATGCACTTCGGGATTTGGGGATTTTACTTCGTTGTATTTTTTTTTGGGGGGGGGGGTACATCCCGACGTGCATTCAACATTTCGGCACCGAAAACGCACTTCGGGATTTCGGGATTTTACTTAGTCGTTCTTTTTTTTGGGGGGGGGATTATATCTCGACCTGCGTTCGGGATTTTGGTACCGAAACCGCACTTTGGGATTTCGGGATTTTACTTAGTCATTTTTTTGGGGGAGGGGATTATATCCCAACGTGCGTTCGGGATTTCGGTACCGAAAATGCACTTCGGGATTCGGGATTTTACTTAGTCGTAGTTTTTTTTTGGGGGGGGGGATTATATCCCGACGTGCGTTCGGGATTTCGGTACCGAAAACGTACTTCGGGATTTCGGGATTTTACTTAGTCGTTTTGTTTTTAGGGGGGGCGGGTTATATTCCGACGTGTGTTCGCGATTTTGGTACCGAAAACACACTTCGGGATTTCGGGATTTTACTTGGTCGTTTTTTTGGGGCGGTGATTATATCCCGACTTGCATTCGGCATTTCGGCACCGAAAACGCACTTCGGGATTTCTGGATTTTACTTAGTCGTTTTCTTTTGGGGGGGGGGATTATATCTCGACGTGCGTTCGGGATTTCGGTACCGAAAACACACTTCGGGATTTCGGGATTTTTCTTAGTCGTCTTTTTGGGTCGGCGATTATATCCCGACGTGCGTTCGGGATTTCGGCACCAAAAACACACTTCGGGATTTCGGGATTTTACTTAGTCATTTTCTTTTGGGGAGGGGGATTATATCCTGACGTGCGTTCGGGATTTCGGTACTGGAAACTCACTTTAGGATTTCGGGATTTTACTTGGTCATTTTTTTTGGGGGGGGATTATATCCCAACGTGTGTTCGGGATTTCGGTACCGAAAACGCACTTCGCGATTTGGGGATTTTACTTAGTCGTTTGTTTTGGGGGGGGGGATTATATCCCGACGTGCGTTCGGGATTTCGGTACCGAAAACGCACTTCGGGATTTCAGGATTTTACTTAGTCGTATTTTTTTTTTGGGGGGGNTAGATCAAGCAAAATGACTAAGTAAATCCTGAAGTGTATTGTCACTTAATGGATGTGTTTGTCTTCGGTATACTATATATAAGACTCTTTTCACTTATACACATCTAGATGTGTATAAGAGACAGGGGTAGGGGGGGTTATATCCCGACGTGCGTTCGGGATTTCGGTACCGAAAACGCACTTCGGGATTTCGGGATTTTACTTAGTCGTTTTTTTTTGGGGGGGGGTATTATATCCCGACGTGCGTTCGGGATTTCGGTACCGAAAACGCACTTCGGGATTTCGGGATTTTACTTAGTTGTATTTGTTTTGGGGGGGGGGGGTATATCCTGACGTGCATTCGGGATTTCGGTACTGAAAACACACTTCGGGATTTCTGGATTTTATGCAGTCGTTTTTTTTTGGGGGGGGGTATTATATCCCGACGTGCGTTCCGGATTTCGACACCAAAAATGCACTTCGGGATTTCGGGTTTTTACTTAGTCATTTTTTTTTTGGGGGGGGGATTATATCCCGACGTGCGTTCGGGATTTCGGTACCAAAAACGCACTTCGGGATTTTACTGAGTCGTTTTTTTTTTGGGAAGGGGATTGTATTCCGACGTGCGTTTGGGATTTCGGTACCGAAAACGCACTTCGAGATTTCGGGATTTTACTTCGCCGGTTTTTTGGGGGGGGTGATTATATCCCGACGTGCGTTCTGGATTTCGGTACTGAAAACGCATTTCGGGATTTTACTTAGTCGTTGTTTTTGTGGGGGGGATTATATCCCGACGTGCATTCGGGACTTCGGTACCGAAACGCACTTCGGGATTTCGGGATTTTACTTAGTCGTATTTTTTTAGGGGGGGGGATTATATCCCGACGTGCGTTCGGGATTTCGGTACCGAGAACACACTTCGGGATTTCGGAATTTTACTTGGTCGTTTTTTTGGGACGGTGATTATATCCCAACGTGCGTTTTTCAACTTGTGTGTTTTCAACATTTAGGGCGGGGATTATACTAAATATGGTATGCAGACCACATACATTTTTCCAGTGTGGTTCCAT
>BFEA01000066.1:3916450-3985435 GCA_003427395.1 Chara braunii
CTCTATCTTTCTGTGTGTGTGTGTGTGTGTGTGTGTGTGTGTGTGTAAGAGTGTGTCCAAAAGCACAGCTTGTGACGCTCCAACACACGTAACGTGTACTCCACGCCATTGACTCATCGGGGACGCAGCCCAAGAACACAAAACAATACACAAGTCTTTCTCACCAGTTCCCTTGTAATCATTTTCTAAAATCCATAGACTCGATGACAAGACTTAGGCTAGAAGCAACAAGGTGTCGGATGACAAAAAACAACGACACACATATCATAGGCTGGAGGGAACGGGGAGGTGGGTGGGCAGATAAACAACATCAAGCAGTGAGCCAAAATAAAAAACCTAGCACAAGACAACCAACATGGCATAAGACAACAGACCACATCAAAGGACATAGGCTGAAGGGCACGGAGGAGGTGGAAGAGAAGACGACAAACGAGCAAACAAAACAGCCGAACCAGAAAAAAAATACAATAGGGGTCGGTTCTTTCCTTTATTCTTATTTGCCTTTTGTTAATCCAGTTTTGTCTTTGTTCAGAAATAGCATGTAGCTTGAGAGGAGAAAGGGACACTGGACCCAGGGGACACTGGGTGCTCCACAATAGAACAGAATAGAACAGAACACTGACTACAACCGCATAATGGGTGCTTCAGAGTAGAATGGAGTAATGATTATAGCCTCATCACTGATTAGTATTGTTATACAAGGGACCCTGGACCTGGTTTCCAGCAGGTGTCGTTCCCCATCAGTCCCTCATGCAATAATCAAGCAGGAGGTGGATGACCCCTAGCTTCTCTGGGAGGGAAGAGGTTTTCCAGATAGCCTCATCACTGATCAATATTGTTGTACAAGGGACATTGGACCCGGTTTCCAGCAGGTGTTGTTCCCCATCAGTTACTCATGCAACAATCAAGCAGGAGGTGGGTAACCACTAGCTTCTCTAGGAGTGACGAGGTTTTCCAGATCTGCATTGGAGACGGTATATTTATAAGCTAATCCGGTTGTTGCTGCCGGGATAACTCCGGTTGAGTTGTGAGGTCCCCGGCCTCGGCTTGTTCGTGTTGTTATTAATGAAAGAGACGCAATTAGGAAAAAAAAAAAAAAAAAAAAAAAAAAAAAGGGACACTTGATCCGGTTTCCTGTATGACCCTAATCTGGCCCCAGTCTTCCGGGTTGAGATGTGGAGGGATTCCCGGGCTCCTTTTGCTCTATATATAATGAAGCATGCTATTTATTTAAAAAAATACCCGTCCCCAAAAAAAAAGAACGAAAAAAATAAAGTTGATGATGAAATATTGTTTCGTCGGAGTTGCACCGAATCGTCAGGAGGCTGAACTTCTCAGTCTGGCGAGGATGCGTTTGGCTGATGGATAAACCTATAGATGTTGATCCAATTCCGGGCTATCCTAAAATATTAAAAATAAAAAACAAAAGAAAACCTTTTTCCGTTTTTGTTTTGAATTTGTAGTTGTAATTTCCACAATGATTTGTTTTTTTTTTTTCGCTCCACTGTTGTTGTTGTTGTTTTTTTTTTTCCTGTTTTCTTTTTTTTTCTAGTTTTTTATTTTTGGCTTTTAGTATTAGTAGGTAAATACTCGAATGCGCTCGTGCTCTCTCTCTCTCTCTTTGTATATATGTAGAGGACGCACAACCACGGCCCCTTCCTTCGAAGACCATTTTAAAGATAAACTTTTTGAGGTTGGTCCAATTTCGAGTTATCCTAAGGTATTAAAAAAATAGTATTAAAAAAAAAACTTTTTACTTTTTTTTTTAAAGATTTGTAATTGTATTTCTCTCAATGATTTTTTATTTGTTTTCCTCTCCTCCCCCTGTTTCGTTTATTTTGCTAGTTTTTTTTTTTTGGCTTTTAGTATTGGTAGTTAAATAGTCGAATGCACTCGTGCTCTCTCTCTCTCTCTCTCTCTCTCTCTCTCTCTCTCTCTCTCCCTCTCTCTCTGTGTGTTTCTTTTTCACACTCTATCACTCTTTCATGCGCACCCACCCTCGCTCAAGTTGGTCCACACAACCCCTCCCAATACACTTTGGAATATAACGCACAAACCGGATTAAGTAACTGAAACTATCGTTGTGTATTTCGGTAATGAAACACCGAAAACACTTCAAGATATAACATAGAAACGAGACTAAGGAAATCCCAAGAACCCCAAAGTCTATTTCGGTAACGAAACACTGAACACACTTTGGGATATAACATAGAAACGAGAGTAATTAAATCCCGAAAATCCCAAAGTCTGTTTCGGTAACGAAACACCGAACACACGTCGGGATGTAACATGCCAAATCAAGTAAAACGACGAAGTAAACTTCTAAAATCCCGAAGTGTATTTTGGAAACGAAACACCGAAAACACTTCGGGATATAACGAGAAACGAGACTAAGTAAATTCTGAAAATCCCGAAGTGTATTTCAGTAACGAAACACCGAAAACACTTCCGGATATAACGTAGAAACGAGACTAAGTAAATCCCGAAAATCCCGAAGTGTATTTCGGTAACGAAACACCGAAAACACTTTGGGATATAACGTAAAAACGAGACTAAATAAATTCCGAAAATCCTGAAGTGTATTTCGGTAACGAAACACCGAAAACACTTCTGGATACGACATAGAAACGAAACTTCGAAAATCCTGAAGTGTATTTCAGTAGCCAGACACCGAAAACACTTCAAGATAGAACATTGAAACGAGACTAAGTAAATCCCGATAACCCCAAAGCGAATTTCGGTAATGAAACATCGAAAACACTTCGGGATATAACATAGAAACGAGACTAGGTAAATCTTGAAAATGTCGAAGTGTATTTCGGTAACGAAACACCGGATACACGTCGGAATATAATATGCTAGATCAAGCAAAATGACCAAGTAATATCCTTAAAATCCCAGAGTTTATTTCGGTAACGAAACACCAAATACACGTCGGGATATAATATGCTAGATCAAGCAAAATGACTAAGTAAAATCCCAAAAATCCCGAAGTGTATTTCGATAACGAAACACCGAATACACGTCAGGATACAATATGTTAGATCAAGCAAAATTACGAAGTAAAATCCCGAAAATCCCGAAGTGTATTTCGGTAACGAAACACCGAATACACATTGGGATAAAATATGGTAGACAAAGCAAAATGACTAAGTAAAATCCCGAAAATACCAAAGTGTATTTCGATAACGAAACACCAAATAGACGTCGGGATATAATATGCTAGATCAAGTAAAATGACTCAGTAAAATCTCGAAAATCCCACAGTGTGTTTCAGTAACGAAACACAGAATACACGGCGGGATATAATATGCTAGATCAAGCAGAATGACTAAGTAAATTTCCGAAAATCCCGAAGTGTGTTTCAGTAACGAAATACTGAATACACGTCTGGATATAATATGTTAGATCAAGCAAAATGACTAAGTAAAATCTTGAAAATCCCGAGGTGTATTTCGGTAACGAAACAGTGAATACACGTCGGGATAGAATATCCAAGATCAAGTAAAATGACCAAGTAAAATCCCGAAAACCCCGAAATGTACTTCGGTAAGTAACGACCGAATACTCGTCGGGATATGATATGCTAGATCAAGCAAAATGACTAAGTAAAATCCTGAAAATCCTGAAGTGTATTTTGGTAACGAAACACTGAATACAGGTCGGGATATAATATGCTAGATTAAGCAAAATGACTAAGTAAGATCCTGAAAATCCCAAAGTGTATTTCGGTAACCAAACATCGAATACACGTCGGAATACAATATGGTAGATCAAGCAGAATGAGCAAGTAAAATCCTGAAAATCCCGACGTATATTTCAGTAATGAAACACCGAATACACGTCGGGATATAATATGCTAGATCAAGAAAAATGACTAAGTAAAATCCCGAAAATCCCGAGATGTATTTCGGTAACAAAACACCAAATACACGTCGGGATATATCAAGCAAAATGACTAAGTAAAATCCTGAAAACCCGAATATAATATGGTAGATCAAGCAGAATGACTAAGTGAAATCCTGAAAATCCCGAAGTGTATTTTGGTAACGAAACACYGAATACACGTCGGGATATAATATGCTAGATCAAGCAAAATGACTAAGTAAAATCCCGAAAATCCCGAGGTGTATTTCGGTAACGAAATACCAAATACACGTCGGGATATATCAAGCAAAGTGACTAAGTAAAATCCCGAAAACCCGAAATGTGTTTCGGTAACGAAACACTAAATACACGTCGGGATATAATATGCAAGATCAAGCAAAATAACTAAGTAAAATCGTAAAAATCTCGAAGTGTGTTTCGGTAACAAAACACCGAATATACGTCGAGATATAATATGTTAGATCAAGCAAAATGACTAAGTAAAATCCCGAAAATCCCGAAGTATATTTCGGTAAAGAAACCCCGAGCACACGTCGGGATACAATATGCTAGATCAAGCAAAATGACGAAGGAAAATCCTGAATCCCGAAGTGTATTTCGGTAACGAAACACCGAATACACGTCGAGATATAATATGTTAGATCAAGCAAAATTACTAAGTAAAATCCCAAAAATCCCGAAGTGTATTTCGGTAACGAAACACCGAATACACATCGGGATATAAAATGTTAGATCAAGTAAAGTGACTAAGTAAAATCCAGGAAATCCCGAAGTGTATTTCGGTAAGGAAACACCAAATACATGTCGGGATATAATATGCTAGATCAAGCAAAATGACTAAGAGAAATCATGAAAATCCCGAAGTGTATTTCGGTAACGAAACACCGAATACACGTCGGGATATAATATGCTAGATCAAGCAAAATGACCTAGTCAAATCCCAAAAATCCCGAATTTTATTTTCGTAACGAAACACTGAATACACGTCGAGATATAATATTTTAAATCAAGCAAAATGACTAAGTAAAATCCCGAAAATCCCAAAGTATTTTTTCGTTAAGAAATCCCAACTACAAGTCGGGATATAATATGTTAGATCAAGCAAAATGACTAAGTAAGATGCCGAAAATCCCGAAGTGTATTTCGGTGACGAAACCCCGAATACACGTCGAGATATAGTATACTAGATCAAGCAAAATGACTAAGTAAAATCTCGAAAATCCTGAAGTGTATTTCAATAACGAAATCTCGAATACACGTCAGGATATAATATGCTAGATCAAGCAAAATGACTAACTTAAATCCCGAAAATCCCGAAGTGTATTTCGGTAACGAAATCCCGAATCCTCGTCGGGATACAATATGTTAGATCAAGCAAAATGACTAAGTAAAATCCCGAAAATCTCGAAGTGTATTTCGGTAACGAAACACCGAATAGACGTCGGGATATAATATGTTAGATCAAACAAAATGACTAAGTAAAATGCCGAAAATCCCAGAAATCCCGAAGTGTATTTCGGTAACGAAACACCGAATACACGTCGGGATAGATCAAACAAAATCACTAAGTAAAATCCCGAATTGCATTTCAGTAACGAAACACCGAATACGCGTCGGGATATAATATGTTAGATCAAGCAAAATTACTTAGTGAAATCTCAAAAATCTCGAAGTGTATTTCAGTAACAAAACACCAAATACACATCGGGATATATTATGTTGGATTAAGCAAAATGACTAAGTAAAATCCCGAAAATCCCGAAGTGTATTTCGGTAACGAAATCCGGAATACACGTTGGGATATTATATGCTAGATCAAGCAAAATAACTAAGTAAAATCCTGAAAATCCCGAAGTGTATTTCGGCAACGAAACACCGAATACACATCGGGATATAATATGTTAGATCAAGCAAAATGACTAAGTAAATCCTGAAGTGTATTGTCACTTAATGGATGTGTTTGTCTTCGGTATACTATATATAAGACTCTTTTCACTATACATTCGGCGGAATATATAACCTCCATTAACTATCTCTCGGTGGAGCGGCGGGGGAAATAGCTGCGGGCTGCACGTAAGCTGCGGTAGAAGAGGTCACAGCAACCGATGGAGTAGGAAGGAGGTAGGATGGGGGAGGAGCGGGTGTAGGGCGAGGGAAGCGAGCTTGCATGGATGGTAGAGAAGATGGAGAAGGGGGTCACCTGTGAGGGTAGGGTTGGTAGAAGACGTAAGAGGGCGAAGTCGACCCGGGTCTGGGCAAGCTCGGCCTCAAGACAGACGCAGATCGAGTGAGTAGTAGGAGTAGGAGGAGGGAAAATAGATGCACGAGCGGCGCAGGGTTTCACATAAGGGGGAAATCCAAGTAGTGTTGTGGTCGTGCGAAGGGGAGGGAGAAGAGGGCCACCCGGAAACGCTGAGACCGTGACACGGTGCTGTGGTCTCGTGGCCGTAGTGACCGGATTCTAGGCGTGTGTGCCCGTAGAGTGAGGGAAGGCCGGACCCGTAGAGGCCGTCATGCTAGGAGCGTAGACGGTCACCAGGATGGTCGGGTCGGGGGCAGCGGAGGAGGAAGCTCCACCGTGGCCACCACGTCGGAGGACTGGGAACCCGGACTGGGAGCTAGGAGAAGAGACAGTTAGGAGAGGAAGGACAGGCAGCGTCCTGGAGTTGCCGCATGCCAGCGGCAAGAGTCGCCGCCTCCGTTTGTAAGGGCGCAAGGTCGCCAGTTACGCCTGGATGGGCGCGAGGAGGGAGGTGAGTAGAGTGTGCAGATCCCCCTGGGGCTGATGGCACTGGCCCGGCGGCATGGGTGTGGAGCCCAGTGCCAAGGTCGTCGCCGCACTGGCGACTTATAACACGTCGTCAGCCATAGGGAGGTGACGGGCCGGACTTGAGAGGGCCAGAGGAGGTCCGAGTGAGCGGAGAGCGTAGGGGGGGTTCTGCGGTAGAAACCGACGGCCAACGCTAATGGGAGAGTAGGGGGGTTAGGAGAACCCTAAACCCTACGAAAACCCTAAGAAAACCCTAACCGAAGTTTGGGTGGTTAGGGGTAGGGTAGCGGTGTCGAGCGCATCGACTCCCGCCTTTTTTTTGTGAAAAGCGGGAGCCCTGGCGACCATGTCACGCAGGAGTTTAACAAAAACAAAATTCACAGACAACTCGAGAACGACACCTAACTAATCCCGTGAGCCGTCGAGACGGCCGCGGTTGCGTCGTCCCTTCGCCGCTTCAGCCGGGTGCGCCAGCTGTCCATCCCGCGGTCCCCTACAACAGGATAGGTTTCCGCGGGGCACAACTTACCTCCCCTAAGGGGCTGTCACCACCCTTAGGGGCGTATCCCTACCGAGCTACTGACCCACGTGCGAAAGTTTTTAAATGCACTTGCAGAGGTAGGTCAGTCGAGGGTGTTTGCTCGTTCGCTGTAGTATAGATACGCTTGGTTAACGCCAAGGGTAATGATCTCCTAATACGAAGTGGACGCCGGTCGATTAGGACAGTCTCAACCAAGCATGAAACCCAAATCTTCCTAGTCCCTTAGACACACCGTCAAAAGAAAATTGAAACATCCACATATTATTACATCGAAAAAAATCGACCGTAGTCAGTAGAATGCACATCCAATCTGTAATGATGACGAAAGGGTTCAATTCATCACCTCATACATCCAATAACACAAGATCAGAAAACAATCCGACCGCCTCGGGTCGAACTCCACAATACAGTCATACAACCTCAAACGAGGAGTTGGCTTTCGAAAATAACCTTAATGCAGCCGACAAGGTAGTCGGCTGCCCTAGATTTGACTTGATGAGATGTGTTGCCAAAGTCATTCATTTCAACCTACCGCCGACCTAAGATTCGAAACGCAAACATCCATCTCCATATGTTCTCAATCTTCTTGGATAACAGGTTGCTTTACGAATGATTCTTGATCAGGGGAATTGCTTGAAGTGTTACATGCCTCTCCCTCTCGGAAGTGGTCTGGGGTACTCCTCCTTGTCCGAGCACAAGACTCGCACCTCAGAAGTCGGGCCGTCTGCATCGAATCAACAAAGTACCCTCTTGTAGAATGGTCCACTCTGAGTCGATAACAGGGTCGACTCCTAAAGCAAAGAACCCGCCCCAGATACTTCCTAGAGATAAAAGATGTGTCTACTGCATGCAGCTTTCATGTATTTTCCATTTCTCCTAAGTCGAGGGTAACCTAGACGAAAAGAATTCAGGAAAGGTAAAGAACAAGAATCATTTTGACATGTATAGGTAGATAAGGTCATTCGGGATAGAAAGGGTCTTTCCTCAAGAAACAGCTAGAACAAATTAACTTTGTCTTCTTTATTTAAAACCATTTGTACGGCACTCCCTCGATTAACTATTTTCAAAATGACACGTTTTCTTTTGACAAACAGGCAGGTAGTAAGCAGAAGGAAGACAAAAAAAATTTTTTGTCCCAAATAGGCATAAATCAAACTACTTGGTAGTTATCCTTCTACCTACCTGCACAACATGCAAGGACAACAGGTTCAAGAGAAACCCAGTGCAATTGCATACTCAAGTCAGACTTCTCCATTCACATGCATGATTCCCACAACTTTACCCTACCTTTTCTTTCGAACATTCAAAACAAACAGGGTCAAGCAAACTGCGGGTTCACACAGGAGTGAAGAGATATCTGAGTCATTCTACCGACCTTGAGTGAAATTTGATTCGGCTCACTCAAGAAAGCCGAGTAAAACTCCAATCAAAAGAAAATGATCGCCGCTGAATATGAAAATATTCTGCTCACAAAACTGTGTGACTCACAACTCCACATGTTGTGGCCTTCCTCCTGAATCATGGTCCACGTCCTCTTTCAAGTGCCCGATCACACCAAGGTTGGGTCCACTTGGATGTCTGAATGAGATGACCCTCAAAGAGGGTTCACCCATGATCAAGTCTCATGTCATCCCAACATCCTGTGTCGTCCTAGCACAGTCTCAATTACACCTTCACCACCAAAGATACTTCCCAACCAACTGCAAGTCCTTGCCGCCTCCCATCACCATGTTCGCTGACAATAGCCACACCAACATGCCAGTCCCGATCACAACAATCAGTCCCACCTAGTCCCAAAATGGTCCCAGATGGTCTCAATGCAGTGCCACAGCATCGCCACAATACTAGATGGTTTAAAACTCGAAACCGCTTGCACTGCGCGCCGCAAAAAAAATAAAGGTGACCCCCGACGAAACCCGCAGGTGTCGCGAGCCCCATAATTACTTCGCCACGTGCATCCACTCTGCACTTTCTTCATGCCGTCGACCCACGCACCACTGCCGCATAGTCCCAACCACGGACCAGCGTCAGTCCAAACCTCCAGGCCACACTAGGATCCACCATAACCGCCGCACGCCACAAAAATAACGGTGGACCGCTGCTTGCTACGCCATTACCGGTACTATGCCGCCGTGCGGCGGCCGTGCGGCGTCACCGCCTAATCACACACCAAAACAAAAACGGCTTCACCTCACTGTAAAATTCTGGCAGCACTGCCGCCGTTACCGTGCCTCCAAACGGACAGTACTTCCCCTTAAAACAATTGTCACCGAGTCAAATTTTCGTCAGCGTAGCCCCACCGAATACACTGTCGTTGCCGTGCCTCTGACCAAACAACACCTCCCCACACTTACATTAAAAAAAACTAGGTAGCAAATCCGGATATCCAGCTGGCCAATTTTATCTTGAATTCTCAATTCCGAATGAAAATTCCGGATTAATTCTGGATATGGAAAATCCGGCCCTGCGCAAAAAAAGAACAATTACCGAAAAAAATATAATTCAAAAAAATCTGGAGAAAAAGTATGTTGTTCATACCGATGATACAAACCACTTTTGGTTTGAAGCCATCTTTGATATCTCAACAGATAAGAACATAAAAAATAAAACAAAAAAAAAATAATATTTAGATAAAAAGTTATAGAACGAACATCCCCCTCTAAACCTCTTTATTCCTTATCTTACCCCCTTTGAACCCTTCCATGACTTATCACGCTTTTTATGAAATAGAAACATAGTTCCACTGTATTTTGCATGTGTAATATCACCTTTTTTTTTTTTTTTTTCGCTTTTTTTTGGCTATTTTTTTAATAATCCGGATTTCCGGATAATTATAATCCCCGATAATCCGGCGAAATAAGTCGTGGTACCTAGAAAAAAAAAACATCAGTGCCTCGCTGCAAATCCGGCAGCACCTTCCCTTAGGAAGGTCTTGACGCCGCAGCGACAGTCCTGCAGCATAACCCCACTAAAATATGTACCGCTTGCCGCACCGTCCGGACCTTGACGCAGCCTTACCGCCGCAGCACCAGCCCACACACACAGCACACGCACAAGGGTGGGGCAAAAAGCTCCCAGCCCTTGGCTATGGTTGCCTCCCTTCTCACTCTCCATCTTTCTGCAGACCTCCACTCCACCAGCAGCATCTCCTCCGGCAACACGGCCCCTCACCAACAACATGCAGCAGCCAACCAACATTCACTCAAGTGAATGCCGCAGCAGCACTGCCACAAGAGTGAGGCTGCTGGGCGGAGTGCTGACTTTTATAGCTAGCTGATGGTTGTGGGCAGCTGCTTTGCACACAACCTGGCAAAAATTCGTCAGTGCTCCTGACCCTTGATCTAAATCAACGATTAGGAGCTAGGAGCCTTGGTTTTCCCCCAAGGAACCAAGGTCATCCATTCCCGGAAGCATCTTGCCTTGCCCGCAGGCCACATTCTCCAGGAAATGGTTGTACCCAGCCAGACTGCATCCTGTTCAAGAAAATGAACAGGCGCAGTCTCTTCACCCTTAGAACCTTCTAGCCCTAGACCTAATCCGCGGTCGCGACAACGTACGTGGTCGTCATTTTTTTTTTCCCCCCCCTCATTTTCCCTGTGAGTGGCAGTTCGTTGTTCTGGACGAACTGCCACCCCGTCACTTCACAGGGTCAACGAGAGTCAAGCTCCACAGAGCTTCCTTCCCTAGATCCGTGCCCCGTACCTGAGCGCAAACGGTGCCAGGTTCGGGCGCGCCTAAAGTCCGTAGCCCGTTTCAAAAACGAACGGGCGCAGGCAGGTGGTACACCGAGGAAGGAGGAACAACAAAAGAAGCGAAGAAAGGAAAAAATCTAATGAAAATCCGAAGAGAAAAGAAGAAAAAAAAGATAAAAAGCAGAGAAAGAAAAAAAAACAACCGGACTCACCTGATTTTGTTGATGAAAATTTGTCGAAACAGTCAGGTACCGTAATGCCCCCCCCAACGGGCACAACCACTTTGGCTGAAACGGTGCAACGCAATCCAACAAGCATAGCCCCAGTAGTGACGCAACAACTATGGCTGGCCGACGGTGCATCCGCCCGCGTTCGGGCCGAAGATTCATTCCGATTTTGCTCATCCTAAAAGAAAGAATACACATTTCGTAAAAAACTGAATTTTTTTTTAAAAAGTGAACTATTTCGAATGTGAATGAATACACTGTACATGGGCCAATAGGGCCTTATGCGGCACTTTAAGTGAGGATATATGGTCAGTATATGTAGTGTTGATCGGGTGAATGTTGTGGTGGGGCGTTTTGAGCCCTTCGTACATGAATAGTCGTTATTAAATGGGAATTAACAGTCTATAAAATGGGTTCCCGTCCTGTCCTAGCTAGGTACAGGAAACGACACTGCACAACATAAAAGAGCACTCGGACGGGAACCTTAATGCCAGGCTGATGTTAGGTCGTGATCTGTTTGGTGACTGACCACCTTCAAGAAGTGTCAGACCACCTTCAAGAAGTGTCGAACAGTCGTTGGTGATGGTTATGGATTTCTTTCCCACAGGTTATCAGTTGTCGGTGCGGATTGCCATTAGCACTCTTAGGGAACCTTGATGATGACTGTGGATTTGTTTCCCGCAGATTATCAGTTGTTGGGCAGTCTTTGATGCTGAAGTCCGCTACTAACGCTAGTCTGGTGGGTCTGCGGTTGGCCTTCCTGTCGGACCTGGATCTGTTTTGAGCAGAGTTTCTCACTCCACAAACAGAATTGAACTCCAGTACCTGCAGGTTATCAGTTGTTGGGCAGTCCTTGATGCCCAATCGCAACTGACGCCAGGTTTGTGAGTAAGTGGTGGGCCTTCCTGTTGGACCTGGATCTGTTTCGAGGAGAGTTTCGCACTCCACAAACAGAATTGAACTCCAGATCCCGCAGGTTATCCATTGTTGGGCAGTTTTTGATGCTCAATTGAAACTGGGGCTAGGTTGGTGGGTCTGCAGTCGGCCTTCCTGTTGGAACAGGATCTGTTTCGAGCAGAGTTTCACACGCCACAAACAGAATTGAACTCCAGGTCCCGCAGGTTATCAGTTGTTGGGCAGTCTTTGATGCTCAATCGCAACTGGGGCTAGGTCAGTGGGTCTGTGGTGGGCTTTCCTGTTGGACCTGGATCTGTTTCGAGCAGGTTATCAGTTGTTGGGCAGTCTTTGATACTCAATCGCAATTGGGGCTAGGTTGTTGGTCGTTTCTGCTGAATGACATATAAGCAAAGTGTGAGTGAACTCTCTTTGAAGTGGATTGCTCAGGGTTAACACCGCAAGTGCGAGTGAACTCGTACTTAGATGGAGGGCTAGGTGCGCATTCCATCAGCGTGGTGATTTAATATGGACGCTGGCTTGTCATTTGTATATTCCCGGATAAAATTGTTATCACATCTTTGCATCGACAAATCCATAACATAGATTCGTAACATTCACTCTTGTCACTGCAAACATCGATCCCGTCCTTGACATTTTCATCGAAAACATCCATGCAGACCGACGTCGCAGTACACCATCGAAGCATGTGTCGAGGCAGAACACCAGACGGTGACCTAAATCAGAGCCGAGGCAGTTGCTAGATTTTGCCAATGAAGAAGCGAAAGAGATGCGTCGACTTATTGAGAACCACAAAATTGGCCAACGCAACGAAAACAACACTGGGTCGAAAGAGGGTGGAGAAGAAAATGACATTTGAAGTGTATAGCCGACCTTGGACCGAATGGGAAACCTTGCTCGGCACCCTTCACGAAATTTCCGCTCGAAATGGTCGATGCGTAGACAAGTCTCAGATTGAAAATTCGGATGAATCCGAGGCACCTAGCACCATGGTATTTGCATGCCCGCAGTGTGTGAGGTCCTTATATGGGATGCATCCGAGACGCTAATGTATCCAGTGGGGGCCAACAGTACTACATGTATGCATCGCCGAGCACCCATCGGCATGTATACAAGCAATGGAAGTGATCACGAGCCTTTTGCGTCGGGTAGAAATGACCACCTTCACGAAGTGCCAAACAGTCAGCGTCCAGAGTTCTCGAGTGCTAAAAACATTCTTAGGGGACCTTGCGGTCGTGTTCAGAACTTATTGGCGTAGCACTAGGTGCTCACCAAACAGTTCTGGATGTCGATTGTATCGACACATCATATGATGCTTACAAGCAAGAAGTGGCTGATTGCAGCACCTTCTACCCCGTGTGGATCTTTGAGAGCAAATTTGACGCAATCCACCGTTAGATCCATTTCGGAGAGGGGGACATGCCATCCTGCCACTGTTTACTGTAGTCATCACGTGGGAGTCGACGACGCGAGGAACCGACAATGAACACTTTTAGGGAACTTTGCGACCGTGTTTGAAACTTATTGGCGTAGCACTAGATGCTCACCAAGCAGTTCTGGATGTCGGTTATATGGACACATCATATGATGCCTTACAAGCAAACAGTGGTCGGATGTCGGCCCCCATCCCCGGTGTGGATCTTTGAGAGCAGATTTGACGCAATCCATCGTTAGATCCACATCGGAGAGGCGGACCAGTCATCCTGTCGCGGTTTAGTGTAGTCATCATATGGGCGTCGACTACGCAAGGACCCGACGATGTTCCAATTGGGACGTGCTCTTGCTTCGTGATGTGCAGGTGCTTACCGGCGGTGCTTTCGATCCCCTCCTTGACAGGAGCATCTTTTATCGAAAATATTCATGCATTCCATGACATGAAGATGAGAGATCAAAACATTTGCAAGGTCACTATTATGAAAGTCGATAGAGATGGAGAGAGAGAAACATTTGCAGGTTTCTTGTTATTTTTCTAAAGGTCAAGTTGAAGCAAAGTGCGAGGGAATTGCTCGGGGTTCAAACCACAAGTGCGAATGAACTCACACTTAGATGGAGAGCTAGGTGCGCACATCATCGGCGTGGTGATTTAATATGGATGTTGGCTTGTCAATTGTATATTCCCGGATGAAAATATCATCAAATCTTTGCATTGACAAATCCATAACATAGATTCATAATAGTTATTTTTGTCACTACAAACATCGATCCCCTCCTTGATATGAACATTTTTTCATCGAAAACATCCATACATCCCCTGACATGAAGATGAGAGATCGAAACACTTGCAAGATCACTATTATGAAAGTCGGAGGGATGGACGGAGGGAAACACTTGCAATTGCCTGTTTTTTTCTAAAGGTCAAGTTGAAGCAAAGTGCGAGTGAACTCTCACCTAAGTGGATTGCTCGGGGTTCACACCACAAGTGCGAGTAAACTCACACTTAGATGGAGAGCTAGGTGAGCACACCACTTAAGTAGATTGCTCGGGGTTCATACCACAAGTGCGCGTGAACTCGCACTTAGATGGAGAGCAAGGTGCGCACACCATCAGCGTGATGATTTAATATGAACGTTGGCTTGTCATTTGTATAATCCCGGGTGAAAATATCATCAAATTTTTGCATTGAGAAGAAACATAGCATCCGTTCATAACATTAACTTTTGTCATCGCAACATCGAGATGAAAACCCTTACAACTTGACCTTTTGTTTTCCTAGAGGTCAAGTTGTACATCGCACGGAGAGTTTCAAGAAATCGTTCAATGCAAAAAATCATTCAACCGTCCGTTGAGAAGTACACAACGGTGTTCTAAAAAACCATTCACTGCAAAAAATCATTCAATCACACATTGCACAGTACAAAGAGGCTTTCCGAAAATCGCAAATTACAGAACTACGAACATACTCGGTATAGGGTTTACTTGCAACTATTGTCTTTCACACCTCTCTCTATTTCTTCATATCTACCATTTTCGGCTACACACATGCCTCTCACACCTCTCGCTCCTTTTCCCTTCAATACAAGGTCTGACAACCCGTCCGGATCTAGTGACATACGGGGTTTCCCGCGGACGAGATCGTGAACCGAAGCCATACATAGCATTCATTGATGATCCATATACGTGGATCTGTGGTTCCTCGATTGTTACATTCTCTAAAAATACGGACATGGATTTCATCCTAACAAACCCTCCTGGTCGTGCTAAGGAATTCCGTATACAGTCTCGTATGTCGGACACTTTCTCTTCCACCTCATGCCACAATGAAAAATCTTTGACTTGGCCTGCTATCAATAAATCTGACCACCCATCTACATTGAGGTACCGCAACGGCACGAACTTGGACCCCTCCAGTACCACCTCGTTCCGTGATACAAGCACAACTGCATCGATGAGTTTCCTACTTTTGTTCGAAGTAGCCACACATAGCACTCTGGCGAAAACACATTCGACAACAGTCAACCCCACAAAACAGTATGACACAGCTTGTGGAGAAATCCCGGGGCAACGGAGTGGGTACTGCTCCAAGAATGAACAATGACGAGCAAAGCCCACCAACTCTTGTTTCCTCGAACTTCCCCAAGTTTGTGGCGAAGACCTGATGTAGTCGCAGTCGAGGTGACTGCTATAGCGGCTAATGCAGCACAGTGTTTTGCGCATACGGGTCAGAAACTTGGGCTTGAGGACACCATAAGGCAGTGTAATGAAGATACCGGACACTAACATATTGGCAAACTTGTAATGGCTTGCCCAAGGGCAGACAAAGTCCATCGCGTTCCAATTAATGTTGCTCTAATCGTCAAGATGCCAGTTCATGTACGGGACGACGGTCATCCATGGGTCATCTTCGAAGTCCTCTCTGGTTGCTTCCTGGAGCCACGTATGACCGTTATAATACCGCACCGATTTCGCACAGGAGGAAACGTTTTTGCTAAGCGCATGTGCATCTTGGGACTCATGCTCATGTTTGTCAACGTTCTCGACGACATTATGCACCCTAAACATCACACATACATATTAAACGATATATACGAACATGTAGACACTCGTAAATGAAGTTAGCAAATGATAACTCCCCTGGTGAGGTCAACACTCAGTCGTCACGTCCCGAACTGAATATTCACAAGGTTTCTACATGCTTTCAAGTACAGGTACTGTACAAGCACACGGGCATGCAGCTCTGCACTATGTGTTCGTGTAACTGCCTTTTTTTCCCCCTAATCAAACGACATTTTCTTCATTCCTAACTTCCACTGATGGTACATGCCTATCTAAGTTAAACTATCTTTAACACGTTTAACATCGGGATTCGTGAATACCCAACAAATGATGAAAACCCAACAAAACGTATAGACAAAGCGAAAAAAAATAAAAAACTTTCACGACAGAAAAATGTGCAATCTTTTTAGTCAAATTGTTCGGAGTCAGTGCAAAAACAAATCGTTCGAGGTCTGCAGTGGCCTTCCTGTCGGACCAGGATCTGTTTCGAGCAGAGTTTCGCACTCCAGAAACAAAATTGAACTTCGGGCCCCCCAGGTTATTAGTTGTTGGACAGTCTTTGTTGCGCAGTCGCAACAGGGGCTAGGTTGGTAGTCGTTTCTGTTGAACGACATATAAGCAAGGTGCGAGTGAACTCTCACTTAAGTGGATTACTCGAGGTTCACACAACAAGTGCGAGTGAACTCGCACTTAGATGGAGGTAGGTGCGCACACCATAGGCGTGGTGATTTAATATGGACGTTTGCATGAACAAATCCATAACATCGATTCATAACATTCACTCTTGGCATCGCAAACATCGATCGCCTCCTTGACATGATCATCTTTTCATTGAAAATATTCATGCATGCCATGACATGAAGATGAGAGATCGAAACACTTGCAACATCATTATTATGAAAGTCGGAGGGATGGAGAGAGGGGAACACTTGCAAGTTGCCTGTTATTTTTCTAAAGGTCAAGTTGAAGCAAAGTGCGAGTGAACTCTTACTTAAGTGGATTGCTCGGGGTTCACATCACAAGTGCGAGTGAACTCGCAATTAGATGGAGAGCTAGTTGCGCACACCACAAGTACGAGTCATCAAATCTTTGCATGGACAACATACATAACATTCATTCATATAATTAACTTTTGTCATTGTAAACATCGAGATAAAAACACCTGCAAGTTGCCTGGTGTTTTTCTAAAGGTCAAGTTGTACACCACACAGAGAGTTTCCAGAAATCATTCAATGCAAAAAAATCATTGAATCGCAAATTGCAAAGTACACAGAGGCGTTTCCAAAAATCATTCAATGCAAGAAAACATTCAATCCCACATTGCAAAGTACATAGAGGCTTTCCAAAAATCACAAAGTACATGTAGCCTTTTCAAAAATCATTGAAGGTCACGTTCTAAGGTACATGTAGGCTTTCCAAAAACCATTCAAGCCCACGTCGTACAGTCTACATGACATGCCCTCATCTACACTAGACGTTTTCGTAAAGTCTATATGACACGCCCTCGTCGCCAGAGTCACGAGTCGTCAAACACAGGTCCTACGTACTACGGTCATGTCGAACACAAGCTCAACTGAAGTCCAACACAAGTCGAAAAGTCCTACTTTACACTTGAAACAAACCCTACCTCAAATACGAACATGTCGAACACAAGTTCAACGGAAGTCCTACACAGAAGCTGATTCAAGCCGAAGACCTACACAAATGCTGATTCGTGCCGAAGTCCTACATTAGACAAAAACTCATCCAAGCCCGACACGATGTTCACCAGCCTACACAAGTCCGACACAGAAGCTCATCCAAGCCCCACACGATGTCCACAACGTGATACGGCCAGACCCATTGCAAAAGGCATGAGGTGATAAATGCGAGTCTATTCGCATATGGAATTCGAATATCCTGAGACGATGACTATCTTCGTATCATGCGTCGAGTGAAAAGAGTTAGTGCGATCTCCATGGTAGCAGCATGTACAGTCTTCGAGTAGCCTGCCACGATCGTTGTCGTTGCGCTCGTCTATGTCGAAGTCGACTAAAAGGATTTGGTTCGGGAATTCGGGCCTGAAGATTTGCTTCGATATTTGGCAAGTCACACATGAGTATATCTCTTAAAATTCCATTCAAATTGCTCGAGTTACGGATTTGGAACGGATAACGGTCTCCCCAGAACAGCGGACTGTCACCATCTTCTCTCCGTAGAACGGCGGACTGTCATCATCATCGGGGACCGGAAGGTAGCGGTATTTGGGAATCCCAGTGTTTGCCAAACCACTCTAAACCATAAATGTTTTCATCTGCGGCGACAACCATCGTCTGCATTCAATGAAATTCAATGGGATGCAAGGATAGTGCGAGTCTAACGCCACTAGTGAAGATGTAGATGTTCAGTATCGCAGTAAGGGTGGTCGCACACATATCTCATCTTCCCGTTGCACAATGTCACATCCTGAGGTCCGGAGGCTAGATAATCTAGACGACGGTAAACAAATCTCAATTCGTTGTCCCTATGAAATTTATTTCGTCGTAGTGATCAAAGAGGTAGTGAAGTTGTTGGTGCACCTAGCAGTCAACCCTCAAATCCAGATCATCTTTGAGTGCATGATCTATGGCTAGCCTGTTTTTGAACCTCGAAAGAAAACCAGTAGGGTTTGATATGTGAAACGCTTGAAAAGAAGTGAGTTTGACACCATGAAATTCCTCCCTTGCGAGGAAAAGAGCTCTGATTCTTCTACCGTTCACCTTCACGGCAGTGAAGAGCGTCACCACGGTGGTGACACGATTACACACCCTCACTCGACCGAAGTAGTCTATGATTATCGGCCCCGACTTCGTCGGTTTTCTGAGGCAAAACCAGGCACAAAGTTTTTGATGCAACTTGTCCGACGACGTCCACTTTAGTTTCTCACATAGAATGTGCCATGCTTCCACCATCTAAGAAGTTTGGACGGGTTCCTCTTCGACGGGTTCTTTCTTCAGAAGTGACTCCAACCCGATAGGGCATGCCCGTACATCCCTCATCAGAGTGTACAGGTACCAAAAGTTCGACCCTGTATCACGGCAAATCCGAAGGGGTCCTTCTTCCGCACTTTGCCACGAAGGGATTTCCCCGTCGGGGGCAACATCATTTTCGAGGTGCAGGTAGTCACGGTCCACACCAGAGCGTCCAATGTCTTCCAAATATTCTTTGACAAAATGATCAGATTGATATCCGGAGCTGAGGAGTTCCTACTCTGCGACAAAGTACCGATATCCATTCTGCATCAACGGATAAATGCAAGGAAGCGCGTCAGTTGCGATTCTCCCAAGTGCATAAAAAAAAACCGAGTGCATAAGCAATATATACAAGATCTTGATGTGCAGGAAAGGGTTCAATAACTGGGAATTGGTTCGCTCTTTGCAAGAGAGCGCAAGTTCCGTAACCGCCGTGTAATCTCGACTTATTTAATACACGTCATTCATGTGGTTTGATAAGTGAGAATAGATTCACACTTCGCAAGCAAGTGCAAGTCCTGCAACCGCCGCTTAATCTCGACTCATTTCCAACACGTCATTCATGTGGAACGGTCAGACTACTCTCCTATTGAGGACCACTTTCCTTACAGGTATTCAGGATGCTCGTTGCAACAGTTCGGACAGTCGTACACATCACGGGTCGTCGACAGACGGTATTCGTCCTCTCGAAAAACAGCCTCTAAGTTATGGTCCCTACGTTCCACTCTCCAGGAAATCTCGTCACAGTTATCGAAAAGGTAGTGCAACTGAGAGTGCACCAAACAGTCGACTCTGAAGTTGAGCTCCTTCCTTAATGCCGCATCGTATGATAACCGATCTCTGAAGCGTCCGAGCGCACCCTCGACCGTGGGGTTGTGAAACTCTTGCATAAAATTGAGAGTGACTCCTCGGAACTCCTCCCTTGTAATGAAAAGCACTTTCATCTTTCGACCGTCAACCTTCACGGCCGTGAACATCGTCACGACTGTCGTGTTATGGTTGAATACCCGAATGCGAACGTAATAATCTATGATGACCGGTGCAGGTACAACAAGTTGTCCCAGGCAAAACCAGTTACAAAGCTTTACGTGCCTCCTGTCGGGGTCTGACCATCTTTGCTTTGCACAGAGGACGCGCCACGCGCCCGTCATCTCTTCAGGAGTGGCAGGTTCTGGATCTTCCTCCTCGCCGACGGGCTCTTCATCAATTTCGTCTTCCAAGGAGTACAGGTACCAGAAGTTCCAACCCATATCTCTATCGACTACAAGGTCATCGGCGGTGGCACCCATCCTCAATATCACGGGAACTTGCCCATCTGGCGCATCATCCGATTTGATGTTCAAATATCGGCGTGAACAGTTCACTCGCTCATACTCCCATATATTCTTGTCCAAAATGAATAGACCGAGATCGGGAATCCGGTCTGGTGAGGCGCCGACGTGAGACGAGCTAGAAGCGCTTGCGCGGACCGAGGTCTGGTTGGAGTTCATCCTGCATTACGTGAGGAGGCACGAGGTAGCATGTTAGCGATGACGTCCACGGAGTCTGGCAGGAATGACAACTGCGAGTCTGGCAGGAATGATAACTGCGAGTATACTCCCACTTATGCTAGTTCATAATGAAGCGAAGTCACACACATCTATTGAAAGGAGCAACGGAACGGCCTACTCGGGATCTGATAACTGAGAATGTATTCGCACTTCGTGACAGGGTGGCCGTATTTCCAATTGTGCAAGGTACAAGAGAAGTGAAAACGAATACATGTAGTCCAGCACGAATGGAAATTGCGAGTATACTCCCACTCCCAATTGTGCAAGGACACACCTATTAAAAGGAACATTGGAGATGCCTTCCAAGGATGCCCGTCTTCACAGTAAGGACAATCATATACTTTTGTCAAAGTACAAGGGAGAACTTCCACCTTCCTGGTACCCGGCCGGTGGTAGTCATCTTTGTGGAAAACAACCTCCATGTTGTGATCCCTATATTCAATTGTCCATGATATGTCATCGCAATTATCGAAAAGGTAGTGCCACGAACTGTGTACCAAACAGTCGACCCTTAACTTGAGCTTCTTCCTAAGAGCCGCATCTAAGGATAGTCGAGTTTTGAACCGCCCTAGAGCACCAGCAAGAGTCGGGTTGTGAAACGCTTCCGCGCGATTGAGGGCGACACCTCGATACCCCTCCCTTACAACGAAATAAGCTTTCATTTTTCGACCATCGACCTTAACGGCTGTAAAAAGCATAATAACGGTAGTGTTGCGATTCAACACCCGAATTCGACCATAGTAGTCGACGATGACTGGGGTCCGGCGATCCACAAATCCGGTTTTGCAAGGCAAAACCATGCACATAGCTTTACGTGGCTCCTGTCTTGGGTTGGCCATCGTTGGATGACACAAAGCGTGTTCCAAACGTCAATCATCTCCATTGGACTCCGTTGGAGCAATAATATCCTCACGCTCCTTATCATCTTCCTCGCCACCGTCAAGATCTACCTCAACCTCAACCTCCTTCTGCAGCGAGTACAGGTACCAGAAGTTCGACCCGTTATCCGAAGCGACCACAATTTGTCTGTCATTGTCATAGGTTAAATGCATAGAGATTTCCCCATCCAACGCAACACCGCTTTCAATGTGCAAATATTGAGGGTCAATGCTCACGAGATGGTTCTCCCATATATTTTTGTTCAAAATCATGAGATCCTGTTCGGGAAACAGTGAGATGCCGCATGGAGAGGAACAGTTACTCGACTGGCTCGGCTGGCGAGAAGTCAAAACTGTTGAAGTCTGGTTGGAGTTCATCCTGCATTACGTGTCGAAGCAATGAATGTCATGTTAGAGATGATGCGAGCGTGTGAAGCACACGACACATGTAAGGGGGACTATGTGGAAAGGGACATATCAAGTAAAGGAAATGAGGGTGATCACTGCACATGACAATAACGACGTGACTTGCGAGGTCGGGAATCCGGTTTGGAGAAACGGCCTACTCGGGATCCGATAACTGAGAATAGACTTGCACTTCGTTACAGGGTGTCCGTACTCCGAATTGTGCGAAGTACAGGAGAAGCGAAAAGAACAGAACCACGGTGTGGAAACAGTGACAACATTGACGAGTTAACTCAGACTAATGTGAAAAACGCGGTCGTCGACGAACCACGAGGTTTCCCTATGAGTACAGCAGCAAAGTGCGAACTCACTCAGAGTTGTGGAAATCGCCAAATATGAAGGCTCACAGACCAGGTCATGGCGACTGGTGTCCATCATCACAGTAAGGACAGTCGTAGATGTGTCTCCGCCTTCCACCTACGAATTCCAATGTCTGGACACCCGAACGGTGATGCGAAACTTTTCATAGACTGTAGTCATTGTAGTTGTCCTTGTGTTCCAACGTGAAGAATATCTCCTCACATAATCCGAAAAGGAAGTGAAGTTGGACATGCGCCAAACAGTCAACCCTTAGATTCAATTCTTTTGCGAGCAAAGGATCTATTTCGAACCGATCACGAAAGCGCTTCAGAGCACCCGCGAACGGGGGTTCGCGAAAGTCTTCCCTCACAAGGAAGAAAACTCTCATTCGCTTACCATGAAGCTTGGCCGCCATGATAAGAGTTAGTACAAGGGTGCCACAGTTGAACAGATGAACTCCGCCATGGTAGTCTATGGTCACAGGGAAACGCAACTGCGGTTTTCCGATGCAGTACCATGCGCAAAGTTTAGCATGTTGGTCGTTCATACAATCCCAGTCTTGTTCTAAGCGCAGTGAGTCATATGAATCTACCATATCCTCGATGCCGACCTTCTCCTCCTGACAGGATGAAACTTCCCAAAGTTGGACTTCTTCTAAACTCCAGTAGAGGTACCACATATTTGACCCTCTATCGCGAACTATTGTAGTTTGTTCATCAACAACACGTGTTTTGGGTTCAATGTAAGCATTGAGGCCGACTCCATCTTCGACATGCAAATAATCGTTGTCAAGACTGACCGTTCCTCGTGCCCAAATGTTTTTATTCATGATGATAAATTCCCTGTTCACCTTCTCGATCGAAAAGGAATACTCAATCGCGACGAAGTGGTTTCGTAGGACGTTGTCTCGTATACAACGTCACACGATGGTGCGCCGTCGTCATCCATCCTGCAGGACAAGAAATCGGAATTAGTTCGCAGTTAACGTCTTGTCATTATCTTTGCGGAGTTCGTAGCTAACAAATCCGAATTTGTTCGCATTTAACTAAACGGGCACGTCGGACGGACCGAAAAGACATCCGTTTCCCAGGGCCACAAGTACTTTCTCGTAGACGGATGTCAGTATTGTAAGGCCTGTCACGAATTTGCTTTCACCCGTTCCTTTGTGGAAGGGTCTTCTCTAGGAATGAGCCACAGTTTCGGCGCGTTGCCATTGTTCCTCGTCTGAAGTGGAAAGTTTTCACCTCTTCGTCCAAGTGTCGGAGTACCTTTCGCGAAGATAAGACAAGTGACCTGTAGGCACCCACCACTGTATACATAAACAACTGAAAGGAGGAGAGGAGCGGTCATCCACAACCTTAGGCTGTGTTCTACCAACCCAGAATGGGACACCTTGAGACAGTTCCTCACCGGGTGGCCTAACAATCACAAAATTTCCTTTGTTTATATGGTGCCGAGGGTTGAAGTCCACTTTTGGACGGCCCGCCCGTGGTCCTACATATATAAACGAAGCATCTGGCGAAGGAGGGTCGGTTTCTTGAACTTCCTCTACAGTTTCGACTGATTGTCGCCAGAAGGCGTGAGGGTAGATCTCAGGCTCGTCCGCCCCGAGGACATCCTCTTCCTCACCCTCTCCCGTCTCCTTCTTCTTTTGCTCTTGGATCATATTGTCCGCCTCGACGAAGATGGCTTTCCAGTAAGACAAAGCATCCTCCCGCTTGTCGACCTCCTCCTTCCTATATGTCTGCCACATGTGTCTATGTTGTTCGAGGACGTCCGGGAATTTTTAGACACTGTCACGAGCCATACGAAAATCCTCCTTAACGACACAGGGAATAACACATGGTTGTGGAGGGGAGGTAGGGTCTGCATACTCTCCATCGACAACCGGGAACCAGTGAACTGGTCTGCTTTCCGACATCCATTCTGCATCGGTGCAATACTTTTTTTACACCATGACGGGAGTATCGTCACTCATAAAGAATTTGAAGAGATGCGGTTTTGACACGCCGACGATGCTTTTGTTGACGTATCGATCCACTACCTGGCGCCAATCGGCAATGTGATCGAGCTCGGTGCACTTCGGCGGTATCTTGTGTGATGACTCAATAAGCGAGAACAACTGCTTCATGGTGTAAGCATCGTTGTCCTTCAGCGTTTTCGAGAAAACACTGAAAGTCGCGTTGTCGTGCTCATCAGTCCGGCACCGCACAGGGCAGCGCGGGACCCTCCCGGCCGCGTCACGCAGGAGTTGGTTTAAATCCTTCGTGGCAAAAGCATATAGAGCTTCCGCAAGCCGCTCCGGTCGAGTGCGCCAGCCATACCTCTCGCGAGCCCCTACGACAGGATACGGCCTACKCGAGGCACCACTTACCTCCACCTTACGGGAGTTGTTGCCTCCCTTCGGTGGGCGTATCCCCGCCGAGCTACCAGTCCACAGTACGAAAGTTAATCAGCTGCAATCACAGAGATGGACCAGCCGCGGGCGTTTCTCTTTCGTTGTAGCATAGGGGGTACGCGCGGTAGTACGCCTCTATCGAACCCGCACGCGAACCGGCATCTTGGGGTGGCATGAGGTCCCAAGCGCGACTCGTCACCGGTCGACTAGGACGTCACACGCCACACGCACACCATTATAAAGGGCATAAAAATAAAAACACATGCATATATTCAAACATATATAAAACGGCAGAGGACAAACAACGCGACAACACTCCTAGTCCCTTAGTAGCCATCCCATAACTTTCCGATGTAGAAATCGGATAGTCGTCGCGAGCGAGACTTAGTATAAAACCGCGCAGACGCAGGGCTAACTCATATCGATTCGCAATGCAAGCGTACACAAGCGATCGCAATGATGGCATACTATGTAGTACCCATACTCATGCGGTCCTCGTTAGTCTCGAGGGCCGCCTTCGACACTCAAGTGTCGGCTGACATGCGCCTTGAGGGTTAATCTCTCGACGCTGGACAACCGCCAAATGCGGTTGAGAACCATACCCTCTTCTGCACCCTGCGGAGAGTGGGTGGTACACAGATTTATACCTGTGGTGGCAATCGTCTCTTATTGCCCTGGAGACCAGCTCCATCATCTAGGGTCTGGGGAAAAGTCAAGGGGTTTCACTTTGATGGTTGTCACGGACTACAACGTCCAACTATAAAAATTAACAAGCAAAATCAATCAATAAACAGACATCCCAACTCTCACATATCAAATCAGATATCAAGATAAAATAAAAGAAGGGGGGGAAACATAAACCCATCAGGTATGAAAATCGTGTGTCACATGGTTGTCATTCTCACTGCCTCCAAAGTATGGCCCATATACCAAGCTCCAAAATACTAACCTGCATAAAACACAAGCACACACAATAGCCACATTGCCATACACCAATGTGGTCAACTTTACTGTTCCCTGTAACTCACATCACGCCTCACACAATCAAGCCCCAGTCATAGTTCAACTTTCCATAAACCTCATAAGTTCTTTGTAATGGTCATTAAAAGAAGTCCGGTTAAAACCCTCAAAGAAGCATACCAAATCAAAGGGCTAAGGCAGTCAAGCTGAGGTATAGGTGTAAGTAAAGTTGTGTTGTGAACCGACAAGTCGGCAATCAACCAACCGACCTGTTATCAGTGATAACAGGAGATGATCCTCGTAGGATCAAGCTGAAACTAGTCTAAATCCTTGATCGAATGTCCAAAGAAGACCTGTATCATAAGACAGGTCAATGCCCAAGCTAAATCGTCAATGTATGGAGATCAACTCCCCATGACACGTTCTCACTCAAGACTCTCCTGACAGCCAAGCCTAAGTCTATCTCTAAGCCAGTGCACAAAGAAAGGTAGACTTATGGCAGAATCTCCCCCATACAGAGTGGATCGCCAGAGTCGTCACCTGTCAAAATATAATCTATCTCCTCTAAACTAAGAAAATTTCGGCAGCGCTTCCCGTAGGAAAAGTGCCTTTCCAGAATTTATATCAGCCTAATTATAAAAATAGAAATAATCTTCAACCCTTCAAAGTCAAATTTTGTCTAACTCCCTGAATTAGCAAAAATTTGAGCAGCACTCCCTTTAGAAAAGGAGACTTCCCATATTTTTACTAAGCCATATATAAAAATTAGACAAGTTCAACTTTTGAAAAATCAACTTTTGATAAACTCCTTGGATTTGCAGAAATTTCGACAACGCTTCCCGTACAAAAAGTAGCTTACCAAAATTTATACAAGCCAAGTTCAAAATCTAAAATGTATTTGACTTCTCAAGGTCCAATTTTATCTAACTCCCTGAATTAGCAAAAATCCGGGCATCACTCCTTTTAGAAAAGGAGACTCTCCTGATTTTTACTAAGTCATATATGAAAGTCAGACAGACTGAACTCTGAAAAGACAAAATCTGACCAACTCCTTGGTTTTGTAAAAATTTCGGCAGCGCTTCCCGTAGAGAAAGTGGCTTACTAAGATTTATACAAGACCAAGTATAACAAATGATCTCAGAAAATGCAGAAACTGATATAAGTAAAATAAACTTAGCTCAAAAAATGCAGGAATTGAATCTAACTCCTATGGCTCTAGCAGGTGGCGAGAAACTAAAGCAACTACCTATCAACTTGAAACTCAGACTAAGTAGTAGCGTCACTCAGTCACATGCAGACCAAACCACAAAGTTAAGTACTCTCACCATCCCAAGTTAATCTGGACAAACAATAGTTCGTAGTCTTTCAGTGACTTATCTCTTTATACCCAGCTTACATAAGTCAGGTCACCCTAACTTATGAGACATGCCTAACATAGCCAATATATACACAAATACAGGGCACAACAACTTTTCTCTTCTTTGGGCATATGACTAGGCCACCCTAGTCGCCCTGAACGGTTTAAGTATCTCAACTTTATATAATTGTCTGCACTTAGTCTTTTGAGGTAGCATATAACTTAACCGATCATGTTCTACTCAAAATTCAGTCTGCCCCTTCGTACCACAAGTTTATTCTTAATTAGTATTCTGTTCAGTTGGTGATAGGGCTATAGTCAGGCCACCCAAACTTATGGGACTCTGCCTGACTAGCTTGTTCATAGATAAAAATATTAATACAGTATAGCCAAATTATAACCTTTGGGTTCCAGCCTATGCGAGGCTTTGAGTCAGACCACCAGAACTTACAGAACAGTCTGACTGTCTGCCTGATTCATTCTTTTTAAAGCCAAATCAGGAAGAGACTTAGCCACCCAAACTTATGGAACATGCTCAGATCTCCTCGTTCAGAAATTAACGAAACTGACAACAACCCAAGTAAACAAGGTAACCAAGCCACCCAAACTTATGGAACATGCTTGGTCCCTGAAAAACCATTCACATTCGGCCCTCACAAGTCAGAGCAACCAGACCACCTTAACTTATAGAATAGCCTGACTCTCCATGCAATCCCACAACACTGGGTCTCCTCAAACTTATAAGGACTTCCCAACCTCCAGAGCAATCACACCACCTAAACTTATAGAATGGTCTGACGTTCCACACAATCCAAAATAAACATAGCACTGGGTCTCCTCAAACTTATGGGGACTTCCCAGCCTTAATCGACCCAGTCGAACATACAATACTGCCTTCCTCCCGTCCTTTCCCCCCGGATGCAACCCACAATCTGCTTTCAGTCAAACAAGGAAACTGAAACTGACATTGCCCAAACATTGCTTTATTTAGTCTGACTTGTCCTGAAAGTCAAACTGAAAGTCAAAATAGGGAGACAGGTAACATACTCAGTCAAATATAGTAATGAATACAAGTATGGGTTATAACTGGGTTTATAGGAGGAAAACAATAGTTACCTTTCAATTCCCTGCCTCCAGAACTCCTCTCGAGTTCTGGCAGAGCTCCCGCAATAGGTGGGCGGACTCCCCACAGAGTCTTGCTGCGGTCCTACGGTTGCAATCCCGCCTGCCGCCTTCCTCTTAGAACTGGATTAGACTTAGAGTAAGAAGGGCAGAAGTAAAGGGGTTTTAGACTCTCGAGATACAAGAGAGGGACTGACTCAACTCCCAGGAGAGGGCCTTGTAATTTTGAGTTTCCTGAGGGTCCCGCAATGATGACCAAGTCGCAACAACTTGACCGAATTGAAGCCCAACAACCAAGTATTGACCCCCTAACGACCTCCCAAGCCGCAACAAAAACTCCCCTGGCTAAGTTTGACCTCCGCACCGAACCATGATGCTCTCACTATGTAGCTCAGAAAGATTCGTGCCCAGACAAAACTCACTCTCATACTCTAACGGTCGACTCCATGACTGCTAAAAAATGGCACATCGGAAATTAAGTAAGGAGTTGCACATCAACAATGCCCAATTGACAATTTGCGGCTCCTCCCTTGACCCTTCCTCCAACCTTCGCCCTAGCAGCCACTCAACACTAGCCGCGATCATCAGTAGCAGTACCTTTCTCTGAAGAAAATGCAGTCCGCCCGTGGCTTACGACTCAATATACACTGGTCACAGGTAAACCTTCACTCTCGTGGCTAGTTTGTTGCAGCCGGCGCGGCGCGCTGAGTGCTATACTGGCCAGGAGACAAGTCTGTAATCTTGCAGCCCGCCCCCTCGCGTAGTGTCGGCAATCACATGGCGGTACACTGGCTGACAGGTATGCCTTCACTCTGCGACTTTCTTCTAGCTGCTCCGGCTGAGAGGGACGGCGACACACTAGTTTAGCAGGTAGTTTCCCGACCTGTCGCCCACTCTTAGCTAATTTGCTCAGTGGCCTAAGCGATATATGGCCAGCCGCTAAGTCTACAGCTTTGTGCCTTCCTCTCTTCACTGACCCCTCCCCCTTCTTTCCTGATGATATCCTGCCTCGCCAAATTTGTCCGCGACCTTGGCCAGATACAGGTGGCTATAGCCTATAGGTAAGGTTGGATCGAGCCGTGCACATTCCGATAGCGCAGTACGCCCACACTTAGTCGTGCATGACTTAGTCTGTCAGATGGGCAGCTCCCGATTGCTAGCCAAAGCATAAAACAGAGCCCAGTCTCCCACCGGAACTTTACCAAGCACGGGCCGGGTATTTGCGCCTCGTTCCTTATTTCCCTCTCTCTCACTCTTCAACTGCAGAGGGGTGCACGGACCTAAACGAATCCTTCGTGGAATGCTAAGGAATGCACCGCTAGCAGTTGCGCCCTTCTCTTGCGCTTGCCGTCTTTCCCTACGTTGCTTCCTTCGATCGGATGTACAGGCTCGGACGAACCTATTCCAAAATACAGGTAAAGTTCACTCACTATCTCCCGAAACAACTAACTACTTTCACGGGCGCAGCCCATACTCGTGATACCCCAAAATCTACCCATTAATAACCGAAACCGACTTTCCGATCTAACTCGTGATTATCAAGAACCCTTACCCAACCTCTTCTTCCACTCGATTTCATGAAGAATCGAGTGGAATCTCAACTTTTTCACCTCCCATCGTCTTCGCTTTCTATTATCGACGCGCGGCCTCACTCCCTGGTAACTTTCTTTTCACTAACTTGCCACTAGAACTAACCTTGGGTTTGGATTCGCCTCCTCTCAAAACTCCTGAAACACCTATTGAGCTATTAGAATCGGTCGAGAATCGACCGAACCACTCTCAACCTCTCGCTCGAGCTTTTCACCTCGTCGTCATTTCCCGCGACACCTTCTTACTAACACACTTTGAAACTAACTACCAAACTCTGAACCTATCCTTACCATTATACTCCCCACAACCTAAAACTCTAGGATAGCGTCCTACCTTGCCTAGGACTTCTTCCTCCGTCCATACCCACTCACTCGTCTATCTTTGCGCAGCCCGTTTTGTGCTAACCTTTCTTTCTACTAACCTATAGGCAAATCTAGTCCCATCATCTAGCTCGCCCTGCCCCTAACCCTCAGATTAACATTTTACCTCGCCCGAATCCGTCGAGAATCAGGCGAGATACAGTCGTTTCCCTCCTTCCCCATCCTCCTCCCGCCATAGCTCCGCGCGGGACTTTCCTTTACTAACTTCTAACTTACTAACTCTTCTATTATCCTGACTGGATAGACGGGGTCGCCCGCCCTCAATACCCCTGGAACGAATCCTCCTTGGCCTAAATCTATGGAGAGTCGAACGAGTTGTTTGATCTCCCTCCCATCACACCCGCTTCTCCCTCCGGATGAACCCGGCGCGGCCCCTTGTCCAGATTTACTCTGCCTTGTTCGCCTCCTCTCCCCACTGCCTCAACGCTCTTCTGCTGCAGCGTTGCCACTCCGCCCGCTATCGCCCAGCGTTGCCCGGCCAGCCCCGCTAGTACTCCCCACACACACCGCACGTACCTGGCACACCCCCTCGTCTTGGTTCATCCCCCTCGGTGCTTCCCTCTGCGTGCCCCTGCCGCCGGTCACTCTCCACCACTGCCCGTCTGTACCACCCTCAACTTCTCCTATATGCATCATGTGCCACCTCGTGCCCAGGTTCAATCCGTCCTGGTTACCTCCACTGCCCCTTTCCCTTTCGTCATTGCACCTTCTTCAGTCTTCCCTTTCCTTCTCCGCCACCCACCTGCGTCATACTGCGTTAACCTCAATATAGCCAACACCGTCAGCTGATACATGATGTGGATCGTGATCGTGGAAGCCGGAATCCGTCGAGGAGTGTATAACGGCTCACCTACGAAAATCAGTCGGCCGCTACAGTGGGTGGGGCTATGGCATGTGGCCCATGAGGCCGCCTGTCCGGACGGCTCTCGACCATGAGGGCGCAGCGCCGCCGCAAAGGCTATAGCGCTAACCCCGACACTACAACGGACGTTGGCCAACACAGACAACAGGACGGTGATCTTCGAAAGCCGACGCCCGCTGAAGAGTGAGCAGCAACTTGCTTGCTGGACCGATCGGCCTCAGATTGAGCAGCACTGACGCGCACTACCTATGCTCAGTCATTGGGGCGACTGCAGCGCCTCACTGGGTAGACGGACGTGAGTCCGCTGCTGGGCCTGCAGCGTGGGACTGGGCAGGGGTGAGTCCTAGTGCAACCCCCCCCCTTTTTTTTGGTAGCAGCAAAATTTTGAATAAAAACTTTTGAGGGCGGTGTCCATCTACCTTGCTACTGGGACAGCCTTCCGCGCATCAAAATTTTGCGGCAGCCTCCCACCGGCATCTGCTGGTCCCGCCCAACTCAGGCGTAATTTACCATCTTACGTATCCCAATGGTACTCACACTGAAACCTCTCACAACAGATTGTGGTCGGCGGACGGTGCGCCCATAGCAACCCTTGCCTCCCTCGCCCGCTCGGAATATTCTCTTGTCCCCTTCCGCTTTAGACTAGCGATGCTCTCTAATTGGGAAACAAGAGAAATCACAACCATGGACTCCACCGCTCCCAGGCACGTTGACTTCTATTGGTTTTGGTGTCACGCCCAGTTTTGAACAAAACAACGGATATCAATAATAATAATACTAATAATATTTGAACGCGAGGGAATGCATACCAGTTAGGGGGCTAGGGGTCGCGCGTCCTGTTGGTCCGCGATGCCACGCACACCCAGGCTGCGCATGGTCGCACCTCGTCGTTAATATTCCGCGCGCGCCGCTCACCCGGGCGAGGACCCAAACTACCTCCCGCTCACTCGTCGACAAACGGACGAGGCCGCACTCGTGCGACTTGCAGAATATACACCAAATACCCTTGTAAGGGTATTTGGTACGACAGCGTCTATGTCGGTATGATTGTGGCCAACGAGCATGAACCCCATTTCGACATCTTCGAAAATCCCGAATTTCATCAGAAGAGATGCCAAACACATAAGGTATTGGTTTTTGTTTTCCCTCCAACAATTGTCCGCCTGGATTCGGAGGTGGCGTAACCATTTCTGTCCCGACGCCTGCAACTCCCATAGAGTCTGCATAACGCACGTCATGGTACCATCGGAGCCGTGTGCATAGAAAGGCAAATACGTGTAAACATAAATGGACGGTTTCCTGCCGTGAGCTACAACTGCGGTCAGGTTCGTTTTCATTATCATGTCATGTCGATAATCCTTGGAGTAATTATACATGCCGATGTGAGGAATGATTGTCTTTTTCTGATCCATTCCATCAACTATAAGACAAAGGTATTCCGCGGGCTTCAAAATGGAACGAAGTTTCCGGTCAGCGTAATCCGCATGGTGAGCGACCTAATCTAGTTGGTGTTTACGGTGCTTTTCGTCGAAATCCTAACGGTCACGAAGGCGAAGGGCGTTATCTCTTGCCTGTCTAAGGCGGATACACTCACCACACTTTGTGAACGAGTTGGATTTGGCAAGGTCGGCATGCCACAAGTACTTCCTCCATATGGAGAAGAAGACTTGCTCTGAAACGACCGGTTGACCCGCCGCTTCCAAGTCCGCCTTGATGGACTCGTAGACAAGGAGCTTCGTAAAATAAGCACGGAGTCTAACTTTAGGTCTCTGTGAGGTCCCCTGCAACCATATCGTTAGACATAGCATCTCCATGTTCTTCCACGAACCTTGTTATACGAGCCAGCATGCTCACATACTCCGGTCTCGAGTTCAATAATCCCCATCGACCATGGCGACCACGGACGACCCCGTCTGACTTGCACTTGCTATAACGACGAAATGTGTTTCGACATATCCATATTATTTCACACCAATCAGCGATGCACACACGGCGTTTGCACTGCACTCGTTCGACTCTTTCCAGACCACCGTCGAGGATAGTGAAATTGTCAACGGTTTGCATCGACCACTCGATCCTCCTTTCGAGGGACATTTCGTAATAAGCTTCGCGCACCGGTTTGATATCGTCAATGGTCAAGACCCGAAGACACTTGTTCTTACAACATTTGTGCATTGGGACGAGCGCAATGTTAGTTTCATTCAATCGACATTTGACCCTCTTCAAATGTTCTGACCTTCTAACCGGTCTATTTTCCCGGTTATATCTTCTCCTTTCTCCAGATAGGGGATGAGACAAAACTTGAAGGACCGCTTCGGGAGTTCCAGGGTGAGTTTTTGTCGGGGACCGATGCGCTGCATCTATGAATTCAGATCTGTCCATGGGAGCGGTCCTCGACAAATCAGATAGGCAGGACCCCAGTAAACTGTAGAAATCTTTGTCTACAAAACCAATCTGCCAATTTCTCATTGCACTCGTAGCTGTCATCGATGGAGTATCTACGTGGACCTCCGTACTCAACAAACCTAGGGGAGAGTCAATTTTTCTGGCTTCACATGCAATTCTCTTACTTATCTCGGCACTTTCACACGACGTTTCATTGCCTATTCCCGATCAGACCCGTTTCTATCGGACGTACTGCACTTTTCTCGATCAGATCCGTTTCTATCGGGCGTACCGCAGACGTCTGTATCCACCAACGAGCGACTATAGTCAAATGCTAGGGGTTCAGTAACTTCAATGCTTTCACACAGTCTACCCACTGTCCGCACGAGATCTGATCCAGTCGTTTCGGACACACCACAGAAATCTGTCCACGAACACCAATCCACGGGGAAACGTCTCCATATCCCGATTACCCTCACTATCGGGGATTAGCATTGTAGATACGAGCTGACTGTCGGAAACGTCGGTAAAGCGAACAAAACGACGCCGACTGGACGTCGTAGAGGAGCCTGAATGATTTGTCGAGGTCAACATCGAGAACTCCCTTTTCAAACCACAAGGCCGTTCAGAGGGAGCTTCTGGGCTACTGTCACAAGAACTACGTTCTCGAACATTGTTTTCTCCACGTTATCGTGACGGTGGCGGTGGCGTGACATAGGGGACGGTTTGGACACCCATTTGAAGAGACGATTCACACGAAAATTGTACAACAAGAAAATCACGTCAACGAATACCGAGGTCAGGGAAATAAACAAGAGGGAGAACACTCGCATTTCTAATATTTATCACAAAACAATGAAACAACAGTATTTGAATCCATTTCGTTTTCTCGGGCTCGTGTAATCTATGTATGTGCGAGTTTATCCGCTCTTTAACCAACCAGGGACGTTGTGGCACTTCCAGACCCTGATTTGGAGGTCAAGTGGTATCTTAAGTCTGACTCCTCTCCCACTCGTTCTCTTGTGCTGGTTGAAGGACTGCTCTTCCTGATAGTTAGTTTAATGTGCAAGTGGTTTGGATAAGTCCGAGTGAACTCGCACTTTTTCTCCGACATAGAATAAGGGGCGTACTTGCATCCAGACGGAAGTACAAGTACGAGAGCACAAGTGCGAGTTGATTCGGACTTATTCATCATGCAATAAGAAAGAAGGTTCCTGGTTGGTCAAAGAGAGAATAAATTCGCTCATCGAAAAGTGCGTTGTCGGCGCGAATACCCTTACAAGGGTATCCGCCCTGTTTTTTGCAAGTGACAGAAAATTCGGGTAATTTGGAATTGTCGGGTGACAACGCGGGTTGATGCGGTCGTCTGAGTGTAGGCTGAGGGTCGTTTTGAATAGGAAGAGTGAGTGAGACTGTGAGCGCTCAGTTTTAAGGCGCGCATGTGATTTTGTTTCCTTTGTGTTGATTGGGGAGTCGGCGTAATTGACCGAATGAGTCTTATTTTTCTCTGATTAAATTAGGGATTTTTCTTTTGAAAGATTCCGCCTTTTTTTTGCCTGGCGCGTTTGAATGGCGGTAGGTTTGGCGCGTGGAATGGCGTGCGTGGTGACCACGGTGCAATTTGGGCCCGCCGGCACGAACGTTCAGTGGCAGTAGGTAAAAATGCAGGCTGAGGAACGGCCCAAGGCGTTTCTTGGCCCTGAGCACTGTGCAACACCACTTCATATAGGATTTCGCGCCTGCTGGTTTCAGGCTTGGGCTTAGCCCTCTAGGTTACGACTTGGGACTGCTACAGTGGAGGTACGGGGATTGAGACCAGCAGGCGACAGCGAAGGAGCGATGGAGCATGGTAAAGAAAACCGAGGGGTTGAGGGCCCCAGCGGGATTATCCCCCTCAGGTTTTTGTCGTCGGTTCAGACAACAGGCTAGATCCGAGGGGATGAAGAGATGCTATGGTCGCCCTCCCCCTTTTGGCTTTCGGAAGTTTTATCCGTTTAGTTTTTATTTTTTATCTGTTCGTCTCATCTAGAGTCCCAATTTTCTTGGATCCGGTGGTTAAGCCGGTTCCGGGACTGATGTCCTGCATTTGGGGCCTATCTCAGTTGCTGGAACCATGATCTGTCGAGTTACAAGGGCTAAATTTTTGAACTGACCATGGGCAGTCCCACAAGGATTGGTGTCGTCCTTCGGGACATCCGTTAAAATTGGAACGATCCTAAAAGATTAAACGTGGCCGGACCGCAAGGGTGGTTTACGTGCAACATACTGCACTTGTCTGTACTTGGCCTCGGAGTGGGGCCGGGACACTGCGCAGTATGCTTGGGCGGAGCGGCACTAGGACGCTGTGGCGGGGCCGCAGCGAGACTGACATGCAAAACGTTCAGCGGCTTCGGGTATAGGGGAAACAAACTAATTGGGCCACAGAGTAGTAGTCTCGTTCGGAGTTGCCCCACGATCACGAAGCCGGCTGGGCACATCGCGCTACGTTAGTAGTAGTAAGAAGCAGAGAACCGGGGGCAGCGAGTATAGGCAGCGAAGGGGGCTGTCGACAGGTGAGTTGCCGCATCCGCCTTAGCGGATTTTGGCTTGCATGACCGGAGCTCTGCAGCCGGTATCGGTCAGGGTCTTTCAAAGCGCCTGGGTCAGCGTGGGGAGACTCGACACAGAGAGTAGTAAGGGGAGGCAACAATAGTTGAGCTGAACCTGGACGGGGAGTTCTGGCGGGTACATGGGAAGGAAAGTCGGGCATGGTTGAGCCATGAGAAATGCGGGGCGAAGAGAGAAAGACGTAACTCGCCTGTTTCTCGACGCGGGAGGATTAGTGAAGCGGGAAATATTTGAGAAAGGAGCTGCGCGGGAGACTACAAGAAGCGACTATGGCACAAGTTAAGGACACGTATCCCGCTCGGTCTTTGGTGAAAGCAAGCGGGGGAGAGTGGTAGATGGAGATTTTGGGCCGGGGCGAACTTGATGGTGGAGTCGGAATGGTAAGTGAGGGAGTGTAAAGGGAGTTAGGAACAAACATGGGTGCGCTGGGCTATAGTGGAAGGAGTCTTGGATGAAACTGAAAAAAGGCGGTTTCTCGCTCGATTCGAAACGGAATCGAGCGAAACAAAGTGATAGGCGAGGATCCTTCAGTACGACGACTTGATTGGTAAGGTTAATCCGACTAGTAGATGAGCAAAATAGGAGTTAATACAGAACAGTTGTGCACGCGAGTAGAGTTTCGGCTGTTTCGTTGCAATGTAAGTATGGCGGGGCATCGTTCCATGTTTAGGTGGAAGATTCACTCGATTTGGCTCATCCTATCGTTGGTGAGGATGTCCAGTTAGTCGCAGGGATCGGGAGATAAAAAGAGGGGGTAAGAGGAACGGGCGTTGAGAAAAAGCATACCCAACGGATGTATACGGCCCTGTTCCAGCGGAAGGATTCATTCGACTTTGCCTGTACCTTCTGTAGAAACTTGCGTGAGGCGACAAGGAGGGGTCGGGAACTTACCTGTTGGTTGATGAGCCGCCCATCCCGACAATCGAGGCAGCAGGGGAGCGGGCCGTAAGGGGCCACGAGGCTTACATACTGGTGGTACGGTACCCATTCTGCTGCTCGGAGTGACGAGAGACAGGTTGTGAAACTGTCGGGCCATCTTCTTGGCTGGCAGCACTATTCACCGCTGAACAAAGCAGCAACAAGGCCAACTGCGAGGGGAAGGCTGAGCTATTGACCGATGTCATGTCCGCCCTGCCGAGTGAAGAGGCAGGAAGCCAGGTTCGAATTAGAAGTCTGCCTGCTGACCAGAGTGCCGCCTCTCCCGTAGGCTGAAACAGAGAGGGGGTCTGCTGCGTACTGTGCTAGGGCGTACTGCTGCGGGCTGCTGTTGGCTATGCACGAACTGCTGCTGCGTTGTGCACCAACTGTTGCTGCTGTTGTTGACTTTGCACGAACTGCTGCTGCGGACTGGGCACGAACTGCTTATGTTGACTGTGCACGAGCTACTACTGCTTATGTTGACTGTGTGCGAACTGTTGCTAACTGCTGGGTACTGCTATCGCCTACTGTTGGCTGCTGTATACAGCTGCATGCCACAGCCAGCCATTGCCAACTACTATGGCCTGCTATACAGCGGCGATTGGGCTAAGGAGAAGTATCGGGACTTAGAGGAAAGATTAGGCTTGAGAAGGGGGAGGTTATTGCTGCCAGTTAAGAGGTCGTCAGACGGGTTGACTTTGACCGCTTGACTTCAAAAGTTGACGAAGCTGCTATTGTTTGGCCATCATTGTGGGGCCCTCAAGCGAGTGAAGGTATCAAGGCCCTCTCCTGAGAGTTGAGTTGTCCCCCTCTTGCATCTCGAGCGTCTGAAACTCCTTATCTTATGCCCTTCTTACTATAAGTCTAGTCCTGATCTGAGAGGAAGGCGGCAGGCGGGATTGCAACCCGTAGGACCGCAGCAAGATTATGTGGGGAGTCAACCCACCGATTGCGAGAGCTCTGCCGGAGCTCAGGAGGAGTTCTGGAGGCAGGGAATTGAAAGGTAATCGTTGCTTTCCGTCTATAAACCCAGATTATAGCCCCTATTTGTACTACCTGTTGTGTTTTGACCGAGTATACTGCATGTATCTTATCGTTAACTTTGAGTTTGACTTTCAGGACACAAGCCATACTAAATAAAAGAATGCATGTAAAAATCCGAGTTTCAACTTTATTATCTGACTGAAAGCAGACTGTGGGATTGCATCTAGGGGAAGGTTAGGAGGAAGGCAGTATTGCTTTAAAATTTGACTGGGTCATTAAGACTGGGAAGTCCCCATAAGTTTGGGGAGACCTGGTGCTATGTTTATTTTGGATTGCTTGGAGCATCAGACCATTCCATAAGTTTGGGTGGTCTGATTGCTCTGGAGCCTGGGAAGTCCCCATAAGTTTGGGGAGACCCAGTGTTGTGGAATTGCATGGAGAGTCAGACCATTTTATAAGTTTGGGTGGTTTAGTTGCTCTGACTTGTGAGGATTAACTGTGATTGACTTTTCAGAAGCCAAACACATTTTGTAAGTTCAGGTGGTTTGGTTGCCTTGTTTACTTGGGCTTTCTCAGTTTCTTTGGTTCTGAACGAGGAGGTCTGGGCCATTGTATAAGTTTAGGTGGTTCAAGCTCTTCCTGCTTTTATTCTGAGGGAGTAACTTTGGCAGAGAGTCAGGCTATTCCATAAGTTCGGGTGGCTTCGACTCCATGCCACGCACAGATTGGATCATAGAGGAACGAACCAAGAAGAGAGTCAGACTTTAGGTAGTCTGGCCCAATGCCTCGCACACGCTGGAACCCAAAGGTTATAATTTGGCTATACTTTATTACTATCTTATTTAAGAACAAACTAGTCAGACTATTCTATAAGTTTAGGTAGTCTGAGTATAGCTTATCACAATCTGAAGAGAGTATAACTGAGGGTAACCTGGGCCGACTGAGCATTGTTTTTAAAACAAACGGCTCAGTCCTACCCTCGCTTTGAATATTAAGTTTAGAGAGATATATACAACCTTGTTATTAAACAGTTCAGGGGGAGTAGAATGGCCTAGTCATATGCCCAAAGAAGAAAGAAGTAGTTGTGCCCTTTGTTCTGTATATACTCTATGGCTGGGTCAGGCACGTCCCATAAGTTTGGGTGGCCTGACTTCATGCCTTATGTAAGCTGGGTATAAAGAGATAAATCATTGAAAAATTACGAACTATTGTTTGACGAGGTTGACTTTGGGATTGGGAGAGTACTTACCTTTGTGGTTTGGCCTGCATGTGACTGAGTGAGGCTACTACTTAATACGAGTTTCAGTTTGATAGGTAGTTGCTTTAGTTGCTCGTCGCGTGCTAGAGCCATAAGAGTTAGTTTCAAATTCTTGCATTTTCTGAGCTAAGTTTTTTTACTTCAATCAATTTTTGTACTTTCTGGGACCATTTATTTATACTTGGTCTTGTATAAATCTTGGTAAGCCACTTTCTCTACGGGAAGTGCTGCCGAAATTTCTACAAAACCGAGGAGTTGGTCAGACTTTCTATTTTTCAGGGTCCAGTTTTTCTGACTTCTTGGCTTAATAAAAATCTGGGAAGCCTCCTTTTCTAAAGGGAGTGCTGCCCAAATTTTTACTAATTCAGTTAGACGAAACTTGACCTTGAAAAGTCAAAGTCATTTTAGATCCTGAACTTAGCTTTGTATAAATCTTGGAATTGCGCTTTCTCTACGAGAAGCACTGCCGAAATTTCTACAAATATAAGGAGTTAGTTAAATTTTATCTTAGTTGAACTCATATCTTATTTTCTGAGTTTATATCTGACTTAGTATAAATATGGGAAGTCTTCCTTTCTAGAGGAAATGCTGTCCAAATTCTTACTAATTTAGGGAGTTGGACAAACTTTGACTTTCCAGAGTTAGGGGTCGTATTGTTTTCATATTTGGAGTTTTATAAAATTTGTGAAGTCACTTTTCCTACGGGAAGCGATGCCGAATTTTTTTTAGTTTAGAGAAGTTAGATTATATTTTGGTACGTAACAATCCTGGAAAATCCATTTTGCATAGAGGAGTCAGGGTGTACCTTTCTTTTTGACACTTGCTTAAAGGTAGGCTTAGTCTTAGTTAGTTAGGATGATTTGAGTGAGATCGTGATTTTGGGATTATTCTCCATGGACTTATAGATTTAACCTTGGGGGATTGGCTTGTCCTGTGATACAGCTCCTCTTGATCAATTGATCCAAGATATGGGCTGGATTCAGTTGATCCTACAAGGATCACCTTCTGTTATCACTGCTAACATGTCGGTTACCGATTCGTCGGTCTACGACTCAACCCCAGTTCACCCTCAATACTTAACCTAAAAGGCTTTAGCCCTGGTGATTTTTTTTGTTTCATTAAGGTTTTCAGCCTGAATTTTATTAAATGGCCATTAAACAAAGGCACTAAGTACTTATTTATGGTTGGTTGGACAAAGGCTGAGGCTTGCATGACTGAAGCGAGGGGTATGAGTATGGAGGTTGGTTGGAGTTGACTCTTTGTAGTGCGTGGACTTTTGTTTGACTCTTTGATGTGATTGCAGGTATGTATTGTGGTTCGGATTTTTGAATTTGATTGTCTGCGATCACACATATACATATGGCTGTGAGAAGTCCCACTGTGATTGTGAGAAATGATCGCCACATACTTACCTCCTTATATATATATATATATGTATATATATATATATATGGGTATAGTTGTGTTGGGTATTCGCGTGGGCAGAGGGAACCATGCTTAAAGGCTTAATTAGGGGTTGGGACTGAGAAAGGGAGGAAAAGCCCTCTATCTTGTTGTATGCTTCTTATAAATTTCTTAGTCGGACGTTGGTCCTCGGTCTAGATTCGAGGTCCTTGTCCATAAAGCCCTAGACTCTGCATGGAAGGAATCTTCCCCCGTGCAGAGCCTATTTGTCCTGCCTGCCGAGACGCCCAGGCCAAAGGGCGAAGGTCTCGCGGCTGCCGCAAGATTATTCCTGCAGCCGTGCAATGTCGTGAGGGAGTAGACCCTTACGATGCTTCGAGTCTGACACTTGAGTGTCATAAGCGGCACTCGGATCCACGAGGGACCGCTTGATAATGGGCACTACATAGTACGCCATCATTGCGACAGCTTGCGCACGCTTGCATTGCGAGTCGACATGAGTAGGCCCTGCGTGCGCGCGGTTTTATACGAAGTCTCGCGCGTGACCCCTATCGGAATTCCGCATCAGAAAGTTATGGGATGGCTACTAAGTGACTAGGAGTGTTGTCGCGTTGTTTGTTCGGTGTTATTCTATAAATATATATGTATGTACGTGTATGTGTGTGTGTGTTTCTTTTTATGTTCTTTATAGTGGTGTACACGTGAAGTGCGGGATGCGTCTTATTCGACCTGCGCTGAATCGCGTTTGGGACCTCAGTGCCCCTAAGATGCCATTTCACGTGAGGGTCCGATAGAGGCGTAATACTGCGCGTACCCCCTATGATACAGCGAACGAGAAACGCCTTCGGTTGGTCCACCTCTGCGATTGCAGCTGATTAACTTTCGTTCAGTGGGGATACGCCCACCGAAGGGAGGTGACAGTTCCTGTAAGGTGGAGGTAAGTCATGCCTCGCGTAGGCCCTATCCTGTGGTAGGGGCTCGCGAGAGGTATGGCTGGCGCACTCGGCCGGAGCGGCTTGTGGAAGCTCCATGTATATTCACGGGGAAGGATTTAGACCAACTCCTGTGTGACGCGGCCGGGAGGGTCCCGCACTGCCTTGTGTGGTGGCGGACCGATGCGCTCGATAGGTGGCGCCGTTGTCGGGGATAACGGAAGCCTGCCGTTGTCCTTGGTGGAACGACATCCGGGTATAATATTGAGGAAGGAAGTAGGCACAAAGGGAAAAAGACAAAGTACATAATGTCTTGTGAGTTTACTTATGATGGAACAACCGCTATAATAAGTTTTTTATTGTTGGTCTGATTGGTTGCTTGGGTTGAAAAGTGATGAGGGAAATCCGGTAGGGAGAGATGGGGCTTATTCAGATAAACTCTATGGGAAATAAGATAGTATCGGACCTGTCAGGCCTGGAGCATGGGTTAGTTGTGGTAAAGGTTTGATGAGGGATGTGATAGGATCGGACTGCTGAATAAGGTGGTGTGGTTTTCTTAAAACAGGGAAAGGTGAGTAAAAACAGCCCGCAAAATGTCAGGGCCAATAGCAGATGGCGAGGGGAAGGTCCTGATGCTCGAGGACATCATTGAGGCAATGGATAAGCGGGAAAGGACGCCAAGCAATATCCCCAAGGTTAATACTTTCCACTTCAATGGAGAACGAGTTTCTGATTGGCTGGACTTGGTGGAGCAAGCCTTGGTGGGGTTATCGGATGAGGTGAAATTCCAACGCATTCTGAAGTATGTGCTTCAAAATTATAAGGGCAGCCAATGGCAGCAGGGCCTGATTTAAAGATGGAATACAAAGGAAGTGTAGGCTAGGCGATGGGCTGTTGACCACGGCAAATCTAGAAGCCATGAACAGGGACGACTTCACCACTGTAGGGGCGTTTGTGCAGGAATTCAAGAAGAAGGCAAGAAAAGTTCATGGCATCTCAGAGGAAGCCCAATGTGCTATCTTTTTGGGGCTGGTCACTGCCCCTGAGGTTGCAAAGCTATCGAGCCATGGAGGAGGAAGCGAGAAGCTTACATGGGCCACTATTGACAAGGGCGTGGCAGAGGGAAGTCTGGACGAAGTGGAACAGTACCAGATGCGCCTGCAAAGGAGTAAGAGGAAGGAGAGGGATGCCACAACGTCCGGAAGCCCAGGAGTAAGAAGAATTGTCACTGACGTGCTGGCAAAACTAGGCTATGGAAAGGATGTAGTAATACAGAAAAAGATATTGACGGCGGTCCACGGAAGAGGAAAGGATGAAGCGGTGGAAGAGGCTGTTCAAGAGGAGTGGGAAAAAGAAGAGTTTGTGCCTCAACATCTCTCGAAGGCGCTACGCAAGCAGCGCAACCTAGCCCAGGGAGGGCAAGGCTCAAGAAAAGGGCAGATGCCCCAAGCAGTGGTAGCCGCACCGCCAACAGTGTAGGCTCCGTTCAGTAGTGCGGGACCCTAACAGGTGTCGGTACCACCATTTGGACAGTGGCCATGGCCCATGTACAATACTTTTGTGCCATGGGGAAGCCTGGCTCTGCCCAGTCAAATGGTACCGTATGTTGGGCCCCGAGCAAGCATGCCGCCTCCAAGCTACCCCGCCACTCAGGCCCAACCCATGACGACGCCTCCGTCGCCCGCACCTAGCTCACAAGGTAGTGTGGCGGGTGGACGTAATCAAGGCCAAAGAAATCAGGGGAATGGAGGAAGAGGCGGTGGAAGAGGGCATGGCAGAAATGGCGGTGGCGGAGGAGGTCAGTGGGGCAACCAAGGCTACCAGGGCCAGGGAAATCAAGGTAACTAAGGAAGCCAGGGAAGCGGGAGAACCCGTTTTGATTAGAGAACCGCCATATGCCAACATTGCGACAAACAAGGTCATACCATACGGTTCTGCAATACAAGGCGGGAATACGAGAGAGTGGGACTGATCTACTCGAATATGGACGGTGACATATACGATCAGTTCGGGGAATACATTGACAGGGGCGGAGTGAGGGCGGAGGCCCAAGGAAGGGTAGCTGCACGGCAAGCACCGCCTGCCACATTCAGATTATGGTAGGAGAAAGAGGATCCGCCAATTGAAGTGGAAGAAGTGGGAAGTGATGAGGAGGTGACCCAGAGGCTACGGGCAAGAGATATAAAGGAAGAGCCCATAGTCATCGAGTTAGAGGAGGAGAATGAGGAGGAGAAAGTAGAGCCCGCATCGGTCCTGCTGGGAAAAATGGAAGATTTGTTGGGAAAGGTGGGATGATACCAACAGAAGTTGGTGGACCTCTGCGAAGGAGTCAAGGAGTGGAGGGCTAGCATCCCCAAGGTCTTCCTCTACGATTCCGGCCCAGGGCGACCCGGGGTGACCATCGTGGGATCAGACCCACAGTCAGGGATGATGACTAGGCCTCCTACGCCGCAAGGAAGGTTAGCGCAAGCAGCTCGTACCCGAGGCCAGGCCAAGGCCAGTGCAAGCCAAGAACCTCCTTGAAAAGAGCCTGAACCAGAGAAGAGAAAGAAAGCCGTAGAGGTGAAGGATGATGACGAGGAGGAAGAAGAGTACGAAAGGTTGCGCCAGGAGGAGGACCACAGGGCAGAGCAAAGGGCCAGAAAGAGAGAAGCCAGAGAGGAAGCCCAATCCTGCGCGATGTGCCGCCCAAGAAAAAGAAGTATGCGGTTCGGTTAAACGAAGGATTTGATGTGGAAAGGGTAATTGATAGGTTGTTGGAAGGCCACAATGACCTTATGACCCTGAAGGAAATTTTGGTGTCGGCACCTAAGCTCCGTGACGGACTGAAGGGGAGGTTGTCGAGGCGCCTGGTACCCAACGTCCATCTGAGTATGATTCTGCCGAAAGAGGCAGAATGGGCAGAGATAGGAACAAAGATGGACTGGAAGTGTGTGGCCTGTGTTGCGGTGGATTTGGTGGCAAAAGGCTCCAAGTGTGCAGCAATGGTGGACACGGGAGCGGAAATTAATATTATCTGGGAAGTTGACGCAGTCAGGTTCGGACTGCAAATAGACCGATCTGATTGCGGCGTCCCACATGGAGCCAACTGCAAGGCAGTATTTTGTGGGACAACCTCGAATGTACTCATCGAGGTTGGGAGAGTGAAAGTCTGAGCGTGCTTCTTCGTTATGCCTGACGTGGACCATGAAATTCTTTTAGGAAGGTTGTTCTTATGCAGGACAGAGATGTTAATGTTTAACAACCACGATGGAACACTGATCCTAATCATGTGTGACCCTGCCTGTGGAAATTATGAAGTAATCACCTGCAGAAATACACGCCCGCGAAGCATAAGGAACCGACTCAATTCGGGTTTATTCACAATTGAGGAGTCAGAGGGCAAGCGCCGGAGACTCCTTGCGGAACCAGAAGAGGAGGAAAGAGTCAAGGCGTTTTCCCTCAGCTTGTCGGACGTGAATAAGGCCATGGACATAGTGGTCACACACGAGATGGCGGATCCAGACGCCATCCAGACACTAAGGGAACAAGTCCTGGAATATCCTCAGGCTGGGGAGTTGGAATTGGTATATCGGCTTCTAGGTGGGAGGAGGAACCCAGCATCAATGCAAGCACAAACTGTAAGCCGGCTTTTTTTAGGGGACGACTCAAGCAGGGTTCCCAAAGGCGGTACAAGAAGATAGACAAAAAGGGTCGCCCAGTTCTCGTCCTCGTTACCGAAGATGAGGAAGTATACTACAAACGGGAGCGAGGGTTGGTACGGCAGATGAAGGAAAACGCCTCAGCTGGGCCGTGTCGTATCAACGAAGGGAATGAAGGGAACTTGATAATAGGAGAGTCGGACTTCCTACTGCCTCAGGAAATAGCATTAATGATAAAATTAATGAAGAAGAGGCATCGCACCTATGCGTTTAGCGATGAGGAGCGTGTCAGGTTGGATGTGGACAAGATTCCTATGATCCGCATCCATACCGTGCCGCATGAGCCATGGAATTTGAGAGGAGCGCGATATCCTAATCCTGACTAGGAGAAGAAGGTGGTAGATTACCTCGACGGCAAGATACGTACGCATGTTGCCGACTACTCAAGTGGGCTGTATGCATCCCCATGGTTTTGTTTCATTAAGTCTCATGGGACGCTGCGATGGGTGCAGGATCTGCAACGGTTGAATGTAGTGACTGTGCGAGATGCGGGAGGGTTGCCAAATGTGGATGAGCTGTCAAAATCTTGTGCTGGAAGGCCTATAATCTTGCCTATAGACATTTACTCCGGATATGACCAATTTCAAGTCTATCCGCTAGACAGGCTAATGACGGCAATGCATAAGCCTCGGGGGCTGATCCATATGAATATGGCACCACAAGGGTGGACCAACGCGGTAACTATGGTTCAGCGGGCCATGATTCGGGCCATGCAGTTAGTCAGCCCGCATATCACACAGCCATATATTGATGACTTGGCAGTGAAGGGGGGGTAAAACGCTTTGTCTTGAGACATATTCAGGACCGGGAGAAAGTCCTGAATCTGCTGGAAGAGCATAACCTCACTGCAAATGGGGCCAAATCGAGACACTGCATGAGGGAAGCTACCATTTAGGGGTTTGCCTGTACTAAGAAGGGTCGTCGGGCGGATATAAAGAAGACGGACAAGATTATTGAGTGACCAGTACCCTTCCACTCAATAACTGGTGTAAGAAGCTTCCTCGACACGTGTGGGTTTTGGAGGACTTTCATCAAGAACTTCACCGCCAAGACTGAGCACTTGAGAAAGTTGGTTCATCAAGAACAGGAGTGGATTTGGAGTGAAGAGCAGGAGAGAGTGGTGGCTAAAATGAAGGAAGAGTTTCGAGAAGGGGGGCTGGTATTGGGAGCGCCAGACTATGACGCCACAGGGACAAGGCCATTCATTATTGAAACGGATGCTGGACCAACTGCCTTAGGTGGAGTTTTGATTCAGGCATATACAGACGGGAAGGAGAGACCGCTGTGTTTTGAGAGTCGAACTGTCTGTACGACTAAGAGAAACTACTCTCAGTTCAAGAGAGAGACTCTCGCTGTCCTCCATTGTCTGCGAATCTTTCGAAACTATATCTTCGGCAGGAGATTCATACTGAGAGTAGACCCGACTGCTCTGGCTTATTCCTTAGGAATTATGATCCCTCAGATCCGACTGTTGCCAGATGGCTGACGTACATCTGGATGTTTAATTTTGAGTTGGAACGAATCCCTGAGAATAGAATAGGGCGGGCGGGCTGGGCCGTATCAACTGGGATAAGCAAGAGGGAGAGGCAATAGAGGACACGCCCAAGTTGACGGCTTTCTGGATCAGGAAGAGGAGGTAAGAACAATAAAGAAAAGGCCAGATCAGGTAGAGAAACACGAGGAATTGATGGAAGGGATGTATCTCCTCGTCAATACGCTTCTGCAAGGAGACTTTGATTAGATAGGCTCGTTGAATCCGGCTGAGAATGAGGATGTGGTGCCAGAAAGCCAGGACGACGAGTTTGAGGAGGGGGAGATCAAATAGGCATTTCGCACAGAGGAGTATGATGGAATCTGCTTGGAACTGGGACTTCTCCTATCGTGCAAAATGCGGAATAGGGATGTGGGCGATAGGGCCCAAAGGACGATGCAACGCTACTTGATGAAAGATGGTCATCTTTTCGTAAAGAGGCAAGTGGGAAATCCTCTATCGGACCCGCACGCTGTCGGAGCCGCACGCTATCGGAGCTGATACCCTTACAAGGGTATCCGCTCATGATTTTATAGTCGACCCAACGCCGGCACCAACAGACAGACCGAAGACGGTTAAAACGGGAAATGAGGCAAATCCCTCGGCCGCTATGGTCAAAGAAGTTTTGTCAGCGCAAGCGCCAAAACACGGCGCCCAAAAACTAGAATCAGTGGTTAAATTTTTTTCGAACGCTCGTCTACCTTGTCGTGACGGACGCAGAGACGGTTCAATGACCCTACACGCCACTTTGACCCACGCTAAGACTGAAAAGGGGTTAATGAATTAAAAACCACCAATCACAAAAGCCGGAAGGTTAGTCTAACAAGAAGGAAGTCGCACGGGAAGTGACGACGGCACACCGAGTTAGTAGGTCCCGACTAAAGCAATGAGATGCGTCAGTTATGAGCATGCCTTATGGTCAGGGCAGCCGAAAGGGGCATGCCGCCTACCATACTAGGCGGCAAAAACTGTAAGTGACCTAAACTAGCATTAGACAACAGGCTGAGGGCCTGTTACACTGACGGAACCAGCCTGTAGGTACAGGTGCGGATTGATATGTCAGGGATTCAAGGATCAAGTCAATCCTGTGCCGGGCTAGCTCTTTTTGAAGTCCGCCCGACCGTCATTTCAGGTTACCTAGAGGGAAACAGGACTCGATCCCGTGACCTCAAAGCGATAGGAGCGGTTGGGGTGAGTCGATTTAGGCTCCTTCCAATATCAGAAGGCCGACAGTTGGCCTTACGGGGTGCAGTGACAGTCGTTCAGTTAGATTTTTTTTATTCTTTTCTTTTCTTTATTTCATGCTCCGTTGATATTCGTTACAGTTTTATGAATGCATGTTCCCTGAGTTGTGAGAGAAGTTCAGTTTTGTTGGAGAGAGAGAGCAAAGAAAGCCCTTACCGAGAACTACGGGGGGGGGCGTTCCCCAACCAACCGAGAATACACTCGGGCGATGATTGCCAGGAATAAGAAGAACAGGCTTGCGTATTCGTCCCCTTAAGACGGGCAGGTTCATCTATCCCATGTGCATCCGGAAAGTGTGGCAGTTCAAGGAATACATGTTAAAACCTTGTTATTACTATTGTTATTATTTTTATTATTATTATTATTATTATTATTATTATTATTACTATTATTATTATTATTATTATTATTATTATCGTTACTATTATTATTATTATTTCCAAAAATTATTAACAATATCAGATAAATGAATGTGCCCTGGCTAAAGAGGCAGATTCTTCGAACTAAGGGACGAAAACGAACACTGCTGGGGTATGCTGGTTTTCGGGGGAGCTGAGCCAGAAACGAACCGCGGTGCACAGCAGAAATGGGCAAAAACAGAGGGCGGTCGTAAGCGCAGAAAGCAAACGCAAGCGAGCCAGCAAGCGAGCGCAGTTGTAGGCACAGAGGACGAGAGCCAGTGGACCTACGTAGAGGTTTGCATGCCATAGCCAGCGGGCGTGAAACCGGCTAGCAAGACGCGAGCGTGCAAGGTGTGCCTGCGCGAATGCATGATCGGGAGCAAGGGATAGGACGACGAGTGCAGGTTTAAGGGAGAGAAAAAGAGGGAAAAGGAGGAAGGTACGAAGAAGAAAGGAGTTACAAGGAGGACAAGCGGGACGAGGTGAAAGGAAGGAAGAAAGTTTGAGGATGGTGTAGAGAGAAAAGGGAAGAAGAGGAGGAAGGTAGAAGGAAGGAACTCACCTACACCGAAACAGTCGAGGTAGGCGACATCGTGAGCACGATTTCGCTACCCACTCGTTCTGGGGGAAGGTACACGTGTGTCAGTTGTGTCCCAATACTATCATTTCGATGTCCCACACTTCGTGACGAACCACATTGCGTTAACGACATCAACAACGACAGCGGAGACAAGGACGAGAGAGAGAGGTATCAGGTAGGTCCCTAATCTCGCAACTAACCCTCCCGCTACTCTCAGTAGGCTAAAACGAATGCGCTTTCCACACAAGCATGGGAGCATACACTGTCGTGCAGTGTATGCACGAACGTGTGCGTATGTATGTGCGGGTATGGGATCGTACTCTACATCTCGGATTCGACACAGATGTGGTGTGTGTGTGTGTGTGTGTGTGGGAAAGAAAGAGGAAGAGAGACAACTAAGTCTCTTCGACATGCACCTCGCCGCACGCTACCTGAATCGATAGAATGAGCAAGTCGAAAAGAAACAGTATATATTTCCGCGTTTCAGTGGAAGATTCGTTTCGTTTTTGCTCATCCTATCCATGGTGTGTATGTGTGTGTGTGTGTGGGGGGGGGGGGGGGTATATGTGTGTGTGCGTGTGTATGTGTGTGTGTGTGTACTTGTGTGTGCACGATATATGTGCGTTCATGTTTGTGTACGCGTTAGTGTGTGTGCGTGTTTCGTGTGCGTGCGCATCGATCTCACTAGTTCCAACGATATGATGAGCAAAATAGGATGAATCTTTCACTAGAGCATGAAAATATACGCCACCGCGCTTGATTGCTTGATCGCGTACGTATATAAGTGTGTGTGAGAGTGACCGATCACAAGGGTGAATCTATTGCTATTTCCAACGATAGAATGAGTAAAGTCGAATGAATCTATTGTAGGAATATGAGAATATACACTACTACTACTTGTGTGTGTGTGTGTGTGAGCGTGTGTGTGAGCGTGTGTGAGAGCGTGTGTGAGAGCTTATATCGTGTGGTCTATCTCTAGCTACTTCATCGATGTAATAAGCAAAACCGGATGAATCTACCGCTACAACTCAGATGAATGTACTGCTACAGCTCGGATGAATATACCACTACAACCCAGATCTGTGCGCCTCAACACGTGCATGTGTGAGTGTGTGTATGAGTGTGTGTGTGGGTATATGTGTAGGTGAGAAAGAGAAAGAAGGAGAGTCAAGCCTTCGACACACATCTCGCCGCACGCTGTTTGGATCGATAGAATGAGCAAATCAAAAGGCGACAATGTATATTTTCACGTCTCAACGGAAGATTCATTCCGCTCTTGCTCATCCTATCGATGAAATGTGCGTGTGTGCGTGATCGTGGTTTGGCCGCGCGCTCTTGCTATCGGTAGTCTGAGAAGGATCGATCGAATCCTCCACTGCAACGTCGAAGGGATCATTACTTCATGTGTGTGTATGAGTGTGTGTGTGTGTGTGATAGAGAGAGAGAGAGAGAGGAGGGAAGAATGAGAGAGGAAGAGTGTGTGAGAGAGAGAAAGACATGAGAGAGAGAGAGAGACGACTAAATCTCATACCCGCAGCACGCTCTACGCTATCACGATTGATAGTATGAGCAAATCGAAAAGTAGCAGTGCATATTTCCACGCTTCAGCGGAAGATTCATTTCCGTTCTTGCTCATCGTATCAATGGTGTGTATGTGTGTGTGTGTGTGAGTAAGAGAGAGAAAAGAGAGAGAGGGAGAGAGGGAGAGGCAAGGTATACGTAGCATCTGCGAGTGGGGAACGATGCAGTGAGTGACACGAGAGACGTACCTGGTGCTTGACGCGTACGGCATGGGTCGACATATGCTCGTACTTCGGGAATGCTGTTGATGTCATCTTTCAGCTTCATAGTGTAGGCTAGGTAGGATCGGCCACATGTAGTCTGGGCGCCGAGCGCCAGATAGGATATCAACTATGGTTCTTCGTTGATGATGATGGGACTATTACAACATTACTAATTATGAATTCTTGGTGTGTTCTTATTTGGTGAATCTCGTGATGCAATTCCGCTGTTGGTGCGAGGTAAAGACTATCTGATCTCGTATGTATGATGCTGCTTGATTGCGGGAGTTCGCTACTACTCATTGCTATTATCGTTCTTGTTATTATTATTGTGATTATTATTATTATTATTATTATTATTATTATTATTATTATTATTATTATTATTATTAGTACTATTGTTATTATTATTATTATTATTGTTTTTTATTTATTTATTATTTTATTATTAAGATTATTATTTGATTTGAATAACCGACTATAGAAAGGGCGTGTTGCCTGTTCTCGTTGTAAGAAATGAATATTCATACGCTTTTATGAGGGGTTAATTTTACTCCTCCGAACGTGTTGTCATTGTGAGCACTGCGGGAATGGATCTTCCCATGATCACGCGGAAGGTTCATTCTCGTCTTTCACGTACTTCGTTGGCTGCTAGCGTTAAGAGTTGTATAGTCGATTAGTAGGCTAGTAGCAGCCGTGTAAGGAGTAGACAAGGTGTCGAGCACCTGATAGTGAAAAGGGTTTAGATACATATGGTAGTGACGGGAGTGGAGCTCTCGATGGACTATGGGTTTCAGTAATACGATTCTCCATTGGCAACATATTGATACGCTACTGCTTCCTGAATACTGGGAAACGATCTGGCCTTCAAAAAAAAAAAAGGATTGACCAGACTGACTATTATTATTATTATTATTATTATTATTATTTATATTATTTATATTATTATTATTACTATTATTTTATTACTATTATTAGTTTGGGCGGGAGTGGAGCTCTCGATGGACTATGGGTTTCAGTTATACGATTCTCCATTGGCAACATATTGATACGCTACTGCTTCCTGAATACTGGGAAACGATCTGGCCTTCAAAAACAAAAAAGGATTGACCAGACTGACTATTATTATTATTATTATTACAATTATTATTATTATTTATATTATTATTATTACTATTATTTTATTACTATTGTTATTATTATTATTATTTTATTATTAATATTATTATTATTATTGATGACACAGATAGTTTGTTTATATCCTGGCAAGGATGAAGAGGAATGGGAGTTCGAGAAAAAAAAAGAGAGAGAGAGAGAGAGAAAGAAAGATTGGGCGGAGGCCAGAAGTACTTACCTGCGGCACCGCTGCTCCAGCTTCGTCTTCAGGGTACCTGCAGCACAGCACCAACATCCCAAGTTAGTACCTGACTAGTAACAGAGAAGACAGTTCTTCTTCTTCCTCTTCTCAGTCCACCATCTTCTTCTCCCCCTCTCATCATCTGACTTCACCGCATCTGCAAACTACGAGAGAGGAGAGAAAGAGTTTGGTGACATCGAATCCGGAACCGACTTTTGGACTTCAGACATTGCAACGAGGGATTATTTGGGGCTTGTGATAAAGATTTTGTGTTGACGACGATCCCATCTCTCTCCCTTTTTTCGTTTGATTCCCTCCTCGTCGTTTGAGTATATCTAACCTGGCATTTTATCCCTTAGTACTGCGCCAGTTTCCCTCATGCCTGGTGATGGGTACGACGTGTGTTTGGTCTGCATTCAAACATTGGTTAGGATTGTCATTTGCATTCTAGCACTCTGCTTTGATAACTGATACTAAGAGAATAAGGACAGTCCCAGGCAGGTCAGGACTTGTATCAAAGTCTTCCCTGCACCATTCAGCGCCGTTCTGTATGAGTTAAGATACTCATTGCTTGTTAAAGTTCTACTTACGCTACAATGTCCATTTAGTCCTTTCTTATCGTATTTGCGGATCCTCGGTTTTTTTTTTTTTGCATTGCCCAGCTGGGCATGTAAGGTGCGAAAAAATGCAGGCGGGTAGGCAGACAGCCTGACATAAACCGGCTGACAGACAAGAAAGGCACAAACAGGCAATCACACACACACAGACAAAGAGATGGAGAGAGCGAAGTACCTGATCTCGTGGATAGTCTGTGGGGGTCGACGACTTCATATGTTTCGGTTCCACTACTCACGTCAATTAGATGCATTGTCAATTATGAACTCTTAAATGTGTTCTTATTTAGCGAATGTCATGATGCAACTCTGCTATTGGTTCAAGGTCCAGACTATCTGGTCTCACACATACGATGATGTTTGATTGCTGGAGGCCGCTATTGCTCATTACCATTATTATTTGTTATTAATTATTATTATTATTTATTATTATTACTAGTATTATTATCATTATTATTTTGTTATTTATTTATTATAGTTGATATTGCAATCAGACTCGTTTTTATTCACGCTTTTTCACATGTGAACAAGTAGCGCGGCAAGCTGGCGACATGCGCCCACCCAAAACTCAGAGAAATGGCATCAGGTACAAGTTCGCTTTCAACTGAATATAGCGACTCAGCGCCTAAACAACTCACTGTTCACATACGTCGGACCGCCCCGTCCTCAGAATCGCTGTCGGCCCCCTTACACGAGTCGCTGTAACTGCGCTTCCGCATGGCCCACGCAAAAATGATGAAAAGACCGGGCGCTGCCTCTCAATTTATACTTCTGTAATTCGTTGGTCTGCCTTTGCCATTGGCCCATGGTGCTCACAGTCCCTCATGGCACATGCTGAACCGGACTGAGCCTAACTGAACCATGCCGCATCCCCGGTAAGAGGAAAGAGGAGTAGACAAGCAGGCATGGATACACAGACGGTCGGACCAACGTATATGTACGGATATATGTATATAACTGACAAAGACAGACAGAAGTTGACACATAGAACAAGCAAACATAGATAGACTGACTGGGGAAGACATGCAAATGAAATACAGACTTACACAGACGGCCAGTCAGATCAACTTACACAAGCTGAAAAAGGTGGTCGGACTGAAACAGACCAGAAAGTAGACAAAACAGGCATACAGTGACGGACAGATCCTGATAGATGGACACGAACGAACTGATGCAGACTGTCAGATACAGGCAAACAGACACAAAAACTGTTGGACACAGCCGGACGAGACAAAACAGAAATGAATATCGATAGACAGCGACCAATGGACATATGCTCGGACAGACAAGTAAACTGACGGGCGAAGAAGGAGAAGGAAGAAGGGAGGAAAAAGAGAGACAGAGGTGAGATTGGTGATGCGGGAGCTCGTACGTGGTCTCGGCTATAATTAAAAGTTCCCATACAATACGGTTCTGCCGCTGACATCGAAGGTTGCACTGACAATTGGTAGGATGCTAGTACGATGTGTGATCTTGGTTTAGGCGCCAAATGCCAGAGAAGAAGGACGAACTCCAGAATGGGTATGACGATGATGGCAGGAGTATGTTCACACCGACATTCGAACTCGACATTTTTCTGGCCCTCCGTTGGTAGAGAGTCAGTACATTACTACTTATCGGACTATGTCCAATGAAGTTCTGGGGTCTGAGGCTTGCTATTTCACCATTACCCAACCTTGACACATTACGGCTATTATTATTATTGTTACTATTACAATTATTACAATTATTATTTTGTTATTATTACTATTATTATTGTTATTATTATTTTATTATTAGAGTTATTATTATCATTTCGGTAGCTTGAGACACCCAACAAGCCTCATATCCGCACTAAGTGAGGACGGGCTGGAGTATCCGCGAAAGGGGTCTATCTCAACATCTTTCAATACAGGCCTCAGACATTGCTGCACGCCGGTTGGTTGAAGTGCAACCGGGGCCTCAACCCGGGGCATCATGCAATTGGGCCCTGTACGTGGATTGTTGTACCTTGGGCCCACGCGACAATGTCATGGGGTCAGTATGGTAAGGAGGGTCGTGGGCCACTAACAAAACGCAGCATTGTCATCATATCTGCTCAGCGTGACATGGCTAAAATAATGGGACACTAGAAGACTATGGTCAAGAGTGCAAAACAGCATGCTTGTACCCGCATGGTCCTGCAGGCACGACCACAAGCATGATCTTGGAAAGACGCGTGCGGAGCAGTGTGCGGATGACTGTACCCCAGGCCGCCTGGCAAGGGCAAATGAGAAGGGGAAGTGGAGTGTAGGGGAGAAACTTCGGCACATGGGTCGTCGAATGAGTGACTTCCTTTTCTTTTGATCCCTTGCTACAGACAAAGTCGTCGAAAGCCTTGACAAATATTATTAAAGGTTAGACATTGTTGATTGTTATTGTTATTATTGTGGTTATTATTATTATTATTGTTGCATTTGTTATGTTTAGCTCTTAAATGTTAACGTTATTTTTCATTAATTGTTTGGTCTAAATAATATTATTATCTACTATTGACAAAGTATGACAGCAAATGGTCAGAGAGGATGAGAGTGCGAGGTATTGGAGAGGGGAGAGACATTGCCTCTAGGTGTTGGTACGGTGGTACCTAACTTCTCTATCCTCCCTCTCCATTTTTTTTCTTGATTAGTCTTCTCATGTGCACTACCTCCTCAAAAATCATGCTTGCCTAGTAAAAGTACAGATGACCCATTGCACATAAGATACGAGATCAAGGATAGAGCGATTGCGCGAGCTCTGCCGGAGTTCAGGAGGAACTCTAGAGGCAGGGAACTATGAGGTACGCGTCACCTAATCCTTTCCCATATACCCTTACAGGCTACGCCTTTCTATTGGGATGCCTGTACGGCTGTGTGGCATACTGCTTGTGCTTTCTTCAGGACTAAGGTCATCAAAAGGGAAAAAAGTATGATTAGAATGAGAATCCTGCCTGGTGAAATGGAAGGAATTTAAACTAACCGGAAGGAGCCTAGACTGCTTGGGTTTGAGGGACAAAGTGGTGCGACAAAGGCACATGTGTGAACCGTCGTGCTACTTGTGTGTGCTCTGACTTGAATAAGGATTGACAATTATATACTCTTGTGTGAGTCACTTTGTTCTCTGCCGGTCCGACTGTCGTCGTGACAAGAAGAGGGCTTATACAAAAACCTAGGAACTAAACTTAGAACTCTCTACCGGATCGGCTGTCGTCGAGATGGGACGAGGGTATGAATCAAGTACTTATAAACTAACCTTAGTACTCTCTACCGGATCGGCTGTCGTCGAGATGGGACAAGGGTACAAACCAAATACTACAAACTAATCTAAGTACTCTCTACCTGAGCGGTTGTCGTCGTGAGGAGACGAGGGTACAAACAATAACTTATAAACTAATCTTAAGTCCTCTCTACCGGACCGACTGTCGTCGTGATGGGACGAGGGTACGAACAAAGTACTTATGAACTAATCGTAGTACTCTCTACCTGAGCGGCTGTCGTCGTGAGGGGACGAGGGTACAAACAATTACTTATGAACTAATCGAAGTGATTTTACCAGAACGGCTGTCATCGTGACGGGACGAGGGTAGAAATAGTTACTTGCGAACTAATTTAAGTACTCCTTACCAGATCGGTTGTCGTCGTGATGAGAAAAGGGGTACTAACAATAGTTTATGAACTAAATCGGGTACCCTAGACCGTAACGGTTGTCGTCGTGACGGGAAGGGGGTATCTGACTATAACTTCTATACTAAATAGGGGCTCTCTACCGGATCGGCTGTCTTCATGACGGGACGAGAGTACAAACAATCACTTACGAGTTAATCTTAGTACTTTCTACCGGATCGGCTGTCGTCGTGACGGGACGAGCGTACAAACAAAATACTTATAAACCAATTTACGTACTCTCTACCTGAACGGCTGTCGTCGTAATGAGACGAGGGTACAAGCAAATACTTATGAACTATAGGTACTCTCTACCTGATCGGCTGTCGTCTTGACGGGAGGAGGGTTCTGACACTGACTATGAGCTAACTTAGGCACTCATGTATGAGTTGCCTCACTACCTTACCAGATCTGCTGTCGTCGTGACGGGAAAGGATGTCTAACATTAAGTAGACTAGGTACTCATGTGTGAGTTACCTCACCATCTACCGGATCGGCTGTCGTCATGACGGGAAGAGGGGTCTGACTCTTAGAAAATAATAAGGAAGGTTCTAGGGAGGGTGATCCTATTCATATACTTGAGTCTAAGGATGACTAACAATCTGCAAAGAGTAGAAAATTACATTTCTACTCTTCCTTTTCCTAGCTTACTCACCTTCTAATAGTCCGACGACCAAACCGGTAGTAGGGAGGTTTCTGTAGAAGTCACCCTATTACTTGTTTAATAGATGGAATACTCATTACCCAAGGAAGGTAGTAGAGGGGTCTATGTTGGGGTCTGTTTATTACCTACTTGATTCTGTACTAACTCGCTAAGAGGGTACTCCTGTAGGAATACCCTAAACACTCGTCTTCTGTTCAAACTAACACGCTCTTAGGACGGTCAGCTTCGAGAGGGCAACAGGAAACCCTTATTAGGATTATCCTAATACTCTCATGGAGTGCACCTTCTCACGTGATAGTAGGGGGCTCTTGTGCGGGTCGCCTATTATTCACGCAGACCGTTATTAACTTCCGGGAAAGAATTGACATCCGGATCTTTCGAGAGTATACCTGGTGCAAGTAGTGGAGTGCTTCTGTAGGAGCCTCGACTATTTGTTGTATGAAAGGGATACTCATGTGTGAGATATCCTGCTATTATGAAGAGATCCTATGTAAACCTTGAGTGAGACTAAGCAGAAAGTTGAGTACTCATGAATTACTTACTCGTCTGTCTGTTCGACTAATCGATTGCTTGGTATTGATCAAGTAGCGAGAGATTCATGTCTAAATCAGCCTACTACTTGAGTATGTTAACACAAATAGAAGAGAAAGGAAGGAAAAATGCTACTGTTGGAGCAAGGTCTTCACATGTCTGGAAAAGGAACAAGGAAAGAAGATAGGACCGCGGGAGAAAGAAACTTAAGAACCACCGCGTAGTTCATGGTCGTCCATGGCTTTCGGATGGAAGGCCACAACAATGAATGAGTTACGTCTCGTCTACGTAAGCGCCAAATGGTGCGCTTGTCTCTAAGAGAGAGAACGCAAGGCCTGAGAGTGGGGGAAAATATAAGTTTCCCGTAAAACGACCTAGGACACAGGCATGAAACTCCTTGAGAGAAGGAAGAAAGTGACATACGCTTAGGGTAGGGTTGTGAGAGTAAGACTAGGGATTAGACCTGGGATGTCGATCCTAGAGCTCACTACCCATGTCTAAGGGCTTGACCCTTAGATGTCAATATGTGGGAATCGAGTGGGGGTGTTGAATCTTTGTTGACCTGTGTGTGTGCAGGTCCGGACTGATTTTACTGCTGCATTGGAAAGAAAGGATCTACAAAAGGATCCAAATTTTATGTTATGTCTCGATAACAGGTCGGTTGTTGCCGATTCAACTTTCCCCATTTGACTTGATACCCACCTCTAAAATCAAATTCTGCGGTAAGTAAGACTGTCACCTGTGGTCATTGCCTAAATGGTCCTAGTGATTGTCAAGGATCCTTTGTAGAAATGCGAGGGGGCTGGGCTTACGTCTCAGGAAAGACAAGGCTGTCATACATGGTTTGGGAAGTGAGGGACAACGTCAATGGTTGATGGTTGACGCCGTTAGTGCACGACATGTGAACTGTCTTTGCATTATTTTGTGCAGGTTTGTTTTGTGCGTGATTTTGATTGAACTGGACCTGGTCTGTTGAAGAATCTCGGACACACAACACTTGTGAAAGTGGGAAGGGTTTCTCGACGGTAATACTTCCATATTCATGATATGTCCAACTTAACTATTCTGATGTTCGGTTATGTCCTAACTTGTTAAGAAAGCTAGGACGCTCTTTGGTAGAAAGAAGACTTGATTGAGATTGGTCGAAAGAATAATACATTACGCAGTAGCGGAAATAGACAGCCTTATTAAAAGTTAACGGGTAAGTTCTAGGCGTCTTACCGCGCATACCCCGTTTTATGCTACAGCGATCGAGCAAACGCCCTCGACCGACCTACCTCTACAAAGGCATGTAAAAGCCTTTGCATATGGGCCGGTAGCTCAGCAGGGATACGCCTACCTGAGGGTGGTGACAGCCCCTCGGGTAGAGGTAAGTTGTACCTCATGACGTCCCGACCTGTCGCAGGGCGTCGTGAGAGGTATAGCACGCGCGCACGGTCGGAGTGGTGATTGGTTCCTTTTCAGAAATAAATCCTGTGTGACACGACCGTGAGGTTCTACGCTTCCGATAGGGTGCGAGACGGCCGTGCACGACAACGCGACCCGACGTCTTGGGGGGGCTGAGGTCCAAAGCGCCACTCGTAGTCGGTCGACTAGGACGCATCCCACACACCACGCGCACTCTACTTTACGAACAAAAAAAATCAAACACGCACTCTCACACATACGAAACGCCACAACACAAACAATGTGACAACGCTCCTAGCCCCTCAGTAGCCAACCCATAACTTTCCGACGTGGAAATCGAGTAGGCGTCGCGCGCGAGACTTAGTATAAAACCGCGCGGACGCAGGGCTAACACATATCGACTCGCAATGCGAGCGTACGCAAGCGGTCTCAGTGATGGCATACCATGTACTACCCATACTTATGCGGTCCTCGTTAATCTCGAGGGTCGCATTCAACAGTCAAGTGTCGGTTGACACGCGCCTTGAGGGTTAATCTCTCGACGCTGGACAACCGTCAAGCGTGGTTGAAGACCACACACCCTCTTCTGCACCTTATGCAGAGCGGGTGGTACACAAGTCCACACCTGTGGTGGTAGTCGTCTCTCGCGGCCCTAAGGGTAAGTCCTCCCCAGGCCTGGGCGAAAGTCAAGGGGTTCGACTTTGACGGTTACCACGGACTACAATGTCCAACCATAAAAATCTCTAAAAAGCAAGGGGTAAGGAATAAGCTGACGGTTGCCCCGCCTAACAAATAAAATCATAGCCCTGGGGTACCCTCCCCTTTTTCACACGAAGCCGGCGGCCTATAGTAATCCCAAACATTCGTCCATATGAGCCGGTCCCTTTTGATCCCATAACGTTTAAACACTAGGGCGGTGAAACGTCACGCGCGAGATTCTAATTTAAAGCCGCGCAGCTGCGGGCCAATCTCGTACCAACCAACAATGCCAACCCTACGTGGCAGTCGTGGCTCTAGCCTCGTGATATTGAATGGCTGAAGGAATATGTCGTGAGGGGTTACCCCACACGATATTGAACGGCTGAAGGACATGTCGTTCGGCCTTCGCGGCATTTTCGCCTTCAGAGTGGGGTGCCTCGAAGGGCAATGCGAATAGGCTCTGTGCGAGGGGGAGTCCCTCCCCTGCAGAGCCTAGGGCTTGGGATGTCCTGGAGAAGGACCTTGAATCCCGGCCCAGGACCAACGTCCGACTAAGAAAAAAATCCTTGAGAAGCAAAGCGAATAATAGGAAGGGTATTCCCTAGGCCTCTCAGTCTTAACCCCTGAATAGGCTTTCAGTACGGGGGTCCTTTAGCCAATGCAAACATTCATCCCATATACACCCATGTATGCATATATAATGGCTACGTATGTGACGATCACTTCTCACAGTCTCATTGGGGTCCCTCACAACCATACGTATATATGTGATCGCAGGCAACCAAATCCATAATTTGATTCACAACACATACCTGCAATCACATCAACGAGTCAAATCAACAACCCACGCACTACACGGAGTCAACTCCAACCATCTTCGACACTCATACCCCTCGCTTTAGCCATGCAAGCCCCAAACCTCCTGTCCAACCAACCTTAATTAAATACTTAGTACCTTTGTGAAATGGTCATTCAATAAAAGTCCGGGTGAAAACCTTAATGAAACAATGAAATTCACCAGGGTTATAGCCTTTTAAGTTGAGTATGAAGGGTGAGTTGAAATTGAGTCGTAGACCAACGAATTGGCAACCGACCTGTTATCAGTGATAACAGATGATGATCCTCAAGGGATCAAGCTGAATCTAGTCCAGATCTTGAATCAAACGATCAAAAGGGTCTGTAACACATGACAGGTTAATGCTCCAGGTTAAACCTATAAGTTCATGGAGGACAATATTCATATCGCGACCTTACCCAATCATCCTAGTTAACTACGTCTAAGCCTACCTCTAAGCAATATGGCAAAATCTTTCCTTAGTCAGAGTGGGCTTATCAAAAGCTCCATTTATCAAAACATAATCGATCTCTTTTAAACTAAGAAAATTTCGGCAGCGCTTCCCGTAGGAAAAATACATTTCCAGAATTTATATAAGTCCAGATATGAAAGCAGAAATAATTTCTAACTCTGGAAAGTCAAATTTTGTCTAACTCCCTGAAATAGTAGAAATTTGGTCAGCACTCCCTTTAGAAAGGGAGACTTCTCAGATTTCTACCAAACCAGATATGAACTCGAAAGACAGCTCAAGTTCAACTTTAGACAGAATTTAACTAACTCCTTAATTCTATAGAAATTTCGGCGGCACTCCCTCTAGAAAAGTGCTATTCCAAAATTTATACAAGGTTAAGTCAAGAATTTGAAAGTAACTTTGACTTCCCAAAGTTCAATTTTGTCTAACTCCCCGAATGAGCAAAAATTTGGGCAGCATACCCTTTAGAAAAGGAGACTTCCCAGATTTTAAGTAAGTCAGATAAACGAAAAGACAAAGTTGAACTTTTGACAAGTCAAAATTCGACTAACTCCTTGGATTTGTAGAAATTTCGGCAGCGCTTCCCGTAGAGAAAGTAGCTTGCCAAGATTTATACAAAGCCAAGTATAAGAAAAAGTCTCAGAAAATGCAAGAATTGACCTAAGTAAAAAAAAATATTACAGAAAATGCAGGAATTGACACTAACTCCTATGGCTCTAGCACGTGGCGAGCAACTAAAGCAACTAGCTATCAGCCTGAAACTCAGACTAAGTAGTGGCCTCACTCAGTCACATGCAAGCCAAACCACAAAGGTAAGYACTCTCACCAGTCCCAAGTCAACCTGAATAAACAATAGTTCATGATCTCTCAATGATTTAACCCTTTATACCCATCTTACATAAGGCATAGGTCAAGCCGCCTGAACTTACAGTGCGCACCCAACTTTAGCCAGGCCTAGAGTCAGAATAGCTAAACTTATAGAGCGTCCTGACTTGGCCAAATATACACAAACAGAGGTCACAACTATTTTTCACTTCTTTGGGCACATGACTAGACCACTCTAGTCGCTCTGGACCGTTTAAAGTATCCGAGTTGTATATACTTATCTTCACCTTTGTCTTCTAAGGCTGCATATGACTGAACTAACTTAAGTTCAGTCTGCCCCAGTTTACCACCAATTTTATTCTTAGTTATAATCTCTTCAAGTTGTGATACGGTTATAGTCAGACCACCTAAACTTATAGAACAGTCTGATAAGTTTGTCTTACATAAGATAGTAATAAGATATAGCCAAGTTATAACCATTGGGTTCCAGCATGTGCGAGGCTTTGAGCCAGACCCCCTAAACTTACAGAAGGATCTAACTCTCTGCCAGATTCGTTTCTATCTAAGCCATCATGTGTGTGGCATCGAGTCAGACCCCCTGAACTTACAGAAGGATCTGCCCCTTTGCCAAGGTTATTTCTTCATAATAAAGAGCAGGAAGGGACAAAGTCACCAAAACTTACAGAACAGCTCGGTCCCCTCGTTTAGAAACCAAAGAAACTTAAGAAAACCCAAAGGGAACAAGGCAACTCATGGCACCAAAACTTATTGAGCGTGCTGAGTCCCAGAAAATCGGGCACAATCAAACCCTTCACAGGTCAGAGCAGCCAGACCACCTAAACTTATAGAACAGCCTGACCCTCCATGCAGGCCACAACACTAGGTCTCCCCAAACTTATGGGGACATCCTGGCCTCCAGAGTAATCAGACCCTCTAAACTTATAGAAGGGTCTGACTTCTCCAAGCAAAATCAAAAGAAACAAAGCACCGGGTCTCCTCAAACTTATAGGGACCTCCCAGCCTTAACGACCCAGTCAACCATCAAGCAAAACAAACCTCCATCCTGCCTTTCCCAGATGCAATTCTTTGAAGCAATCTGAATTCATACAGTCAATGAAGTTGAAACTGAACCCTGAACAGACATTCTTTTACTTAGTCTTGTCCGGTGTCCTGAAAATCAAACCAAAAATAGAGTCGGGCTTCACTCCATATATTCAGTCATCGATGCAATGGGCAGTAAAGATAAGGGTTATAACAGGGTTATAACTGAGTTCCGACAGAGCTCCCGCAATCGGTGGGGCAACCTCCCATGGAGGCCTTGGTGCGGATTACGGGTTGCAATCCCGCCTGCCGCCTTCCTCTCAGCACTAAGAAACTAGACTCAGAGTAAGAAAGGCAGAAGGAGAAAGATTTTCAGACTCTCAGATCCAAAGGAGGTGCTCTCAGACTCGCGGGAGAGGGCCTTGTTGCCTTCAGCGTCTGGGGGCCCCGCAATGGCAACCAATGTATTAGCTTGGTCAAATCCAAGTCCGAACAGCTGATCACAATCCCCCTGCCTTCATAACTGCAACAATAACTTCCCCTTCCTGTCCGGTCTGACCACCTCTCCAAACCTCACTTAATCTCGGCTGCTCATCAGCGTGTAACGACCTTAGACGCAACATCAGTTCATACGTAGCCCTTCGATGCAACAACAATGCCCAACGGCGAAGGCAGTGGCATACGGGAGCGGCCAGCAGCAAACAACCCACAACAATAAGCGGCAACAGTCACACTCCACAACAATATGCAGTAGTATGCCTGCAGTACGCAGCAGTCCGCTATAGCCAGCCACAGTATACAGCAGTCGTGGTCTGTGTCCAGTTCGCAACAACGACAACAATATACAATGATGGTCCTCAGCAGCAGCAGTCTGTGACAGCGATCAACTAGCACCAGCAGTAGCTGTTAGTCGCCACAACCCACAGAAGTCCCTCACACTCTCCAGCCAGCAGCAGACAGTCACCCGCAACGGCTGTCCGCCGCAACAGTCCGAACACAGTCCGTCGCAGCTTTGTAATCCGTGTCCAACCAACTGTAACCGCAGTCGCACACGGCGATGGTCCGCAGAAATGACGAGAGTCTTCAATAGTCCCCAGTCCGCACTTAGTCCACAATCGCAGCGGTAGTATATAACAAACAACAACGCATAGTAACACAGAATAGCGAGACTGAGTGCCCCACAACCGCCTCTGCGGTCGCAGGCTATAGGAGTTACCGATAACCTGCGGCAAGATGCCGTAGCATACGGCAGTCAGTAGTAGACAACAACTAATATGCAGCCAACAGAATCAACCGCGGTATTCAACCCAGAGTTTCGCAGTCCACCGTTCACAGCTCGTTACTCCACAGCCCACTGTGTCCTGGCATCCACTGTGAACCCCCCCGCCCTTCCTAGTTGCTTCAGTCAGCGGAGCAGGCAGTTCGGCACGCAGCAGACAAACCTCTGCCTCTCCAGCCCTCACCGGTTGCTCAAGCATGCCATCCCACAGGTAAGTACCTGGCTCCTCAACTGATCCCATACTACTACCGCTGATAAACTGCGTGGAGCCGAGTGTGCTCTCCGTCAAATATCCGGGCGGATGGGCCACTGTCTTTCAGCCATGTGTGCGGGAATCCGAGAGGGGCTACTCCCATCGAGCCACTGAACTAGATCGCCATGAATCTATCATCGGAATGTAGTCAGGCACACCCTCTTAGTAGGCTGATCAATGCTCTGACTGGCAGACCCAACTCCCACTGGTCCTTCGACGAATGGGGCGAGGGGCACCTCCTTACGTTGTTCTCTTCGAACGAGGGTGCATCGCCTCGACCGACGGGTAAGTTTCCCACCTCGCGCCCGCCAGCCACAGCCCTCCTAAGAGTGATGAGCAGAACCGACCGGATCTCCCACCAGGACAAGGTCGGATACATCCGACCGGTGAGCCCTCCTTCAACAACCTTCCTCCCGTCGCTCTCCCAACCTCCCCGGCCTTCGCTTCTTCCGGCGATTGGCCGCAAACTATCGGGATGAATCTTCCGCTAGAATATGGAAAGATACGGAGCCATATTCAAGCCTCCTACCCCCTTTCCTTCTTCCCCGAAGTCGTCTTCTTTACTTCTGTTACAATTTACCCCATACCGCATCACTACCCCGTACCTACACCGGTGCACAAAACGAGGATGAATCTCCCCCTAAGGCACGAGAAGATACATTACATTTTATGGCACAAAGCAGAGCTCGTTCTCGGGCGCCTCGCTTAATCCATACAGAGCCAAACTCATCCCGCAGCTGTTAAATCTAACCGCGCCATCGAAACCGCAGTCTAGCACATCCTCCAAATCGATACCCACCTCGCTCGATTTCGTGAGGGAACGAGCGGATTCTTAACACCTCCTCTTTCTCGTTCCCGCTTCCGCCATAGCCTGGCGCACCTAGTCTTATTTCCTCCTTCAGTCCTACTAACCCCCTTTTGATTCTGACCTCACATTCGAGATCGCCCTGGCCCAGAACCCCGATTTCAACTCCTAGCTTGGTGAAGAATAGCAAGGATACGACCGAGATATCTCCCTTCTCTCTCCTCCATCCGCCATACCCCGCACGCCTTTTCCCTTCTACCTTACTTTCCACTCACTTTTTACTACTTTCGGCTTCGGAGTCGTGGTCGCCAAGGGCAAAACCCCCTATCTCGACCCTCGCGCCACTCAGTTCCACCGGGAGTCGAGTGGTATCTCGATTCTCCCTCATGCCATAACCAACCTCCTCGTTCGCTACGCCACTCCACTTGCGAATGCACCCGGCTCGGTTACCGACCGGGTTCGTTCCCTACTTCTTCAACCCCGTTCGTCGTCACCCTGTGCTTTAGCGCACTGCGACAGACCACAAAAAGCCGCGCCGACCTCCCGACCGTGCTGCGGCTACCCTTACCCGGCCGAATCCATCAGGTCCCATCATCTGGATTCCGCGCACATCCACACTGACTCATTGAACCGTCCACCGTACCACGTGGGACCAGAGAACAACGCACTCATAGGTCAATCAGTTTAATCAAATAGAATTAGCATACGTCGCCCAAAACTCCACGCCACGTCTAATATTTGTAATCAGAACCAAGGGGGAAATCATCTGCGCCTCAAACTTGCGCGCCCCCCACACCCTCTAATCTAGCCGAGTGCTTAATCAACGTAGCCCTCAGACATCGCTGCGCCTCGCGCGGCATACTCAAACTTTTAGACTTAGCTTATTTTCTGTCATTTGCAAAAACCAGGGCGGATACCCTTGTAAGGGTATTCGCGCCGACAGCGATCTCGTCTGAGGCCGTGAGAGTCACTACATCCAAGGCTAGAGAGGGAAGAGGGGGTCGTAGTACATCTCGACTTGCTTTTCATGCCACTGGGGGATCATGGCTACAATTACATCTTTGATGCGCGTGATAACCTTTCTGGCTTTGTAGATGGGCGGGTCATTCGTACAGGGACTGGGCCAGTCTTGGTTTGCTGCATCGAGGAGTACTACTTGCGCTATCCCTTTGTAAGGGAGTTCGTAATAGATAGAGGGTCGGAGTTTAACTGCCAGGAAGTACAAGAATTGTTATCAAGGTACGGCGTGGGAGCCAATTACACCACGACCACACACCCCCAGGCAAACGCTCCAGTGGCGAGAGGACATAGCACCATTACGAACCTTCTGGCTAAGTGGACTGAAGGTACGCCTAATCAGTGGCCAAGGTACTTGAGGACGGCATTTTTTGTCGAGAATATTACGGTGAAAAGGACCACTAAATTCGCACCGGCCACACTGTGGAGTGGGAGACACTACCTTCCCAATCGAGAGTTTCCTAAAGACTTGGAGGCGTCAGGACTTGGAGGTTGACCTGTGTTTTGAGGAGTTGCTTGATATTCAAACGCAGCAGGTGGGCGCGATAGAGGAAAGAATTCAGGAGGCATCCAACCAAGTGGAAAGGAGCCGTATGAAAGATAAGGCTCGATGGGACCAGTGGGCGCGAGTAAGGAAAGTACCCTTGGCAGTTGGGGACGTCGTACTCCTGTATGATTCATCCTTGGAGAAGCAATGGTCCAGGAAACTTAGCAAGAGGTGGTTAGGTCCCTATCGGATTGTGTGATGTGAAGATTTTGACACATACCAAATTGAAGAGCTAAATGAGACAGAATGGAAGGATTGAGTGTCAGGAATGAGACTTAAGAAGTTTGTGGCAAGGGAAGAGGTAAGATAGACAATCTAACTTCTTTTCAGTACGGATGATAGGATGTATAGATTATATAGGATGCCTGTTGTATGTGTTTGGTTTGGCCTCAGCCTGCCTTAATCACCACCCATGCCAAGAGGAGGGAGGGGGACGCGGCCGCCACGGAGGCCATTAGGGGCATCGGGAGGATACGAGCGGCATGGGTCTCACTACCGAGAGAGTACGCCGGTATATAAGGATGGGGATATTGAGTTGTTCCTGGACAATTTCTGGGGGTATGCGGAGCATATGGGTTGGACCATGACCCATGCGATCGAGAGGCTGAGAGGAGCCGGCAGGTTCGCGGAGCCCATTGCACATATTCATAGGGATGCAAGGACGAGGCCAGAGGTGGAGGCGAGGATGCAGGAGCTACGACCATCACCTTTGGGACCTAATGGCAGACCGATCCGCCTGGAGATCGGGAATGCGGAAGAGTTCATCCCCGCCTTCGAGCGGTTCATGCATTGCGAGGGTATACTTAGGGATGAGTGGGCGAGAACGTTACCCCTGTCGACCAGAAAGGCAAAGAGGCCCCTGGCTAGGCAGATCTGAGACATGGCTTGGGATTGGGAGAGCTCGAGGGCCCACTTGAGAGAGGCATTCCGACGACCAGAGCCGCCTCAGCCCAGAGTCGAGAGACGTCAGAGAAGCAAGAGGCAGGGGGACCCTGAGCCCTGAGAAACCAGACCATATCGAGGGGGACGAAAAGCACTCGCCAGGCGTGAGGAGGGGTTGGTGCCCGAAACTGAGGAGCGAGGGGCATACCCTGAGTGCGGGATGGGGCCGGTAGAGTTCCATCGCTTTACTGAGGGAGGACTGGGAGGATCTCTGCAGCGCGCACGAGATGAGGTGCCAACATCTGGAGAGCCTCTGCAGGAATTGGAGGCACATTTGGAAGTCTCGCAGTGGAGAGTACCGCCGACGAGCGAAGGACGTGACGAGCCAGCAAAAGAAGTGCCACAAGAGGAGGTTCAGGACCCTGAGCGAGAGAGGAGGCCGAGTACTGAGAGGGGACATGTTGTAAAAGAGGTGATAGAGGTTGAGGAGGATACTCCCCCTCATACGCCGGCTGTGGGACTCAGACTTGGGAGCATGCCAGAGAGCGCACACGGCAGAAAGGAGGGATTACAGTGAGAGGAGATCCCACTACCACCACCAGAGATGGTCCCTCCGCCAGGAGGAAGGGTGGAAAGAGAGAGAGAGAGAGAGAGCTGACTGGAGGAGAGAGGCCCTGGCTATGATTGACAGGCACCTGGCTGCACATGCCCTAGAGCACCCTGACCTGAAGGAGCCCGTACCTAAGGAGCCACGCCAGGAGCCACGTCAGGCTAAGAGAGAGATGGGAGTGGAGACTCCAGAGAGAGCCAACCATCGCACGAGGGAGAGAGTGCCAGCAAGAGAGACGGCTGAGGAAAAGCGGGCCAGAATAGGGAAGCGTTTGGATGAAATTTGGCAGGAGAGACAGAGATTGGAAGAGGCAGGGGCACTACCAAACCAGCCACCACCACCCAAGCCATACGGGATCGAGAGTTCCTAGACCAGCATGGCGAGGGATTAACGGCTCAAGAAAAGGCAGAAGTTGGGACTTTGAAGAAGGCAGATGAGTACGTGGATCGGAAGATCCGCTTCTTGGCCAAGACATCTTTCGATAGATATATGGTGTTGGAAGTTGATATGAGAGGGAAGGAGATGAAGGAGATGAGCCATGGAGTATGTCTGGAGACAGTTGAGGCTGAGGTCCGAGAGCTCAGAGCATTGGTGGCTAGTCAGGCTGCCATAATCCAGGACTTGAGACAGCAGCCACTCTCAACCCCCAAATTCGTAGTTTGGTGCTCTATCCAATTGAGCTACAAGCACATTCATTCGTCCCTTTCGTCTAGGGGTATAGGACATCGCTTTTTCATGGCGAAGACACGGGTTCAAATCCCGTAAGGGATATATATGATATGATATCTATCATATCAAAGGGCCAGGTCAGGCGGGTCACACTACCGAAGCCTGTCAGTTGCATTAATTTAATTAACAAAAAACAAAACCACACATATGCCTA
>BFEA01000067.1:21531-33372 GCA_003427395.1 Chara braunii
CTCTCTCTCTCTCTCTCTCTCTCTCTCTCTCTCTCTCTCTCTCTCTCTCTCTCTCTCTCGACTGCTGCTCACTCGTAGCAGCACGGTTGCTCCCCAGGCCGTCATTGCGTGGCTCACAGCCGCGATGTTGCTCCCCAGGCAGTCAGTGCATTGCCCCCCTCCTCGCTGCCCCACCACCTCCTCCCTGCTGCTGAACCATGCACAAGTTGTGCCGTTGCTGGATGACGGCGCCAAAATTCAAAGCGCTCCTGAAGTTCAAAAGTGGGGAGCAAACCTTTCCACCTGTTGTGGTTAGGTTCGCCCCCTGTTGTTTTGATGGGAGCAAAACTCAGCATCCCGTTTGAAAGCGGTAACTCATCCAAACGTGGGCCGTGGTGCAGCGGCCAAGAGACAAGAGTTTGATGATATGGTCAGTTCTGGCTGTCTCAGGCCTAGCAATTAGTCTTGCATATTTAGGAAATCTATCCACAATGACAAATATATGCCTTTTTCCACTCTTGCTGGTCACGAGAGTATCCATGAAATCCATGGACACACTCTGCCCAGGTCCAGCAGGGATAGGCAGGGGTTTAATCAATCCCAAAGGTGCCTGCGTCCTTGGTTTGTCACGTTGACAAACTCGGCAGGTCTCTACATACCTCTTTGCATCTTGCATCATTGTGGGCCACCAAACTTCTGCACTAGGTTAGCTGATGTCTTTCTACAGCCAAAATGACCAGTTGCATCATGACATTCCCCTAAAAACAAACTATGAAAAGACTCATTATTAGGAACACACAGTCTTTTATTCCCTGCCTTTTCAAGAAACAGCAAGCCATCTACCATCGTAAATCCGTCGGAAGTTACTTTATCCTTCTCTTTGAACTTACAGATGATCTTAGACATAACAAAATATTGTTGATAGGCTTCCACCAATGATCGAGTTAGATCGTGAGATATGCCAAATTTAGTTACTAGCGCGCCTAGGTAATCTGCCCGACGTGATAGTGCATCGGCTACTTTGTTGTACCCTCCCTTGATTGGATCAAGTTGATAGTCATACATGGATATCACTTGAATCCACCGTTTGAGTGCGTCAAAGAGTAGAGGCTGTGTCTTGATCCAGCGCAAGGTCTCATGGTCAGATCTCAAGTAGAAGAATCTGCCTAGGAGGTAGTGTCTCCAATGGACCAGCGCTCTGTAGAGGGCATAGAGCTCACGCTCATATGTGGACTTTGCTAGCTTTTGAGACGACATCTTCTTACTAATGTACTTGATAGGTCTCAATTTGGCCCCTCCTTTTGCGCAAGGACCGCACCTATGCCATATTGGCTGGCTTATCAGAATCCGAAAGTTTAAGAACTTTATAGTGTGTTAGAGCATACTTCAGTTTCCTGAAGCTTGCTTCACACTCTTCCGTCCACTCCCAAGGGGTGTCAAGTCGAGTTAGATCAATTAATGGGGAAGCTATAGTACTACAGTTTTTAACAAACGGACGATAGTAGCCCGTCATCCCCAAAAACGATCGGACCTCAGTAACAGTCTGAGGTCTGGGCCAGTCCGGTATGCTGGCCACTTTGGCATTGTCCAGCCTCAACCCATCCGCGGAAATTTCATGACCCAAGTACAAGATCTTGGTGTGACCGAACTCATATTTCTCCAAGTTTACCTTGTACCGGTGCTGTCTTAGGAGACCTAGCACTAATTTTAAGTGCTCAGCGTGCTCCTCTACAGTCCTACTAAAGATAAGAATATCGTCGAGGTACACGACGATAAACTTGTCTAAGTACTCGTGAAAAATTTTGTTCATTGTGTGTCGGAATGTTCCAGGTGCATTGCATAGGCCAAAGGGCATCACCACAAACTCGCAGAGACCGTACCTGGTCTGAAAGGCGGTTTTGTGCTGGTCCTCAGGTCTAATGGCAATTTGATGGTATTCGGACTTCAGATCTATCTTTGTGAAGTGCAGGCATCCCTGCACTCTATCCAATAGGTCGTCGATGCGGGGTAGGGCCTCCATGTTCTTAACGGTGATGGCATGAGGCCCCTATAGTCAATGCACATCCTCAGTGTACCTCCCTTCTTACGGACAAATAAGACTGGCGCACCGTAAGGGGAGGTACTAGGCCGAATCCATCCCTTTTCTGTGAGCTCCTTCAGCTGGCGGCGGAGCTCATCCAACTCCACAGGAGACATCCTATAGAATCGTCCTCTAGGCACCTTACTACCTGGGACAACCTCTATCGCATGGACAACCTCCCTTTCCACCACGCCTGTGGGTTCCTAAAGAAGGTCGGAATATTGCGCGACGACTGATTCTATCTCTGGGGGTGTTTTTATGGCCTTCCCTTTCTTAGAGACAAAGACTAGATACATGCCCTCCTCGCGATTCTGCTTATAGTAATTATAGAAAGAGGAGGCACACATGCAGCTGTAGTTTTCCACTAGACTGCTAGCTTTAAACTTTTGAAGTCTAACGGTCCTACCGTTGGGCAGCTTGTGTATCAACACCTTCCTATCCCAATCAAACTGAGGCTGAGCGACCTCGAGGTAGTACATGCCTAATAACATATCAAACGGCAGTTAGTTGCTAACGAGGAATGAGATTTTGTGTCTCACTTCCCCCCCTCCATATGAGAAGGAACGGACTATGTCCTTGACATAGTCTTTAACTACCATTTGGTGCTTGTTGGCTAGCGTAGAAGCAATAGGTCTGCTAAGCCGCTGCACTTGGTCGCCTAAGCGTAGTCTATCCACACAAGCACGACGAATGAAATTTCGTGTAGAGCCTATGTCTGCGAAGGCACCCACTTTACGACCACCTACATTGACCTCTACCACGAAATGTTCACCCTTAGGACCTCTACTAATCATCGCCCAATAGTCTCTACGGTCCTTCCCTGACCACTGAAACTGTAACTCTTCTAAGGACTCAGACACATCTCTCGAACAGGGCGTCGGTGGGTCTGAATGTGTCTGCGGGGCAATATTTGGGTCACTAGCCTTGGCTAACGCCTGAAGTGGGGAAGGCAACGTTATCACTCTAGCGCGAGTAAGAGCGGCTAACACTCATACTGGCCAGAGGTGTTTCCCTGCGAAGTGCTCGCAGAAGCACTGCTAGGGTCCGAGGATAATCCCACTACCGTTGGAGCGGCTACCTTCGTGGTGACATTCTTGCCTCGACAAGTTCTTGACGTGTGGCCATAGTTGCCATAGTTCATGCATGTGCCCCTGGCAACTCGGTCCCTCCATACCTCGTAATCTAAACCAAATTTTACCCATGCGGGTGTTCCTTGGTCGCCCTGACCCGTAGACCGGCCTACCTTCCTCTTCCCAGTCCCCCTAGCCTTTTCTTTGATAGGCGCCACGACTCCCCCATCCGAGGTCTCGCTGGCCCCATCATGCTCTGTCTCGTCCTCATAGCCTGGGAAGTTGTCAATTTCTGTCGCCTGACCATCATGGTCGACGAACATAAGTTGACCTTTCTTTTTCCAGTCCTAGGGAAGTCTTTTCTTCCTACCATCGCCCTGACTCCGATGCGCGGATCCAAGCTTTACCTCTATATCTAAGGGTTTCTTGCTAAAAGAGGCGAAGTTATGTTGGTCGACATAGACCTCATCCACCAGCTTAGTCTTTACCTCTCTAGGCAGACATCTCAGGTAATTTGTAAGGAGAACCTGCTGGTAGTAGTGCACACCAGGTACCACAAGCGGCCGTTCTACGATGTCTGTGAGTTCACAAACATTCTTGTACCTTTTGGCACAAAGATTGTTGATCGCATCGGTGGCCTTCTGAGCCCCTTGAGGGTCATGCCACCTATTATACACAGTCCGTACGAAGTCCTCCAATGTCTGGGCCTGCGCCCAGGCATCGAAATTCTGATCGTAGCTCTGTTGCTGCACTAACCCATTCAACCAACGTGCTGTCGATCTCTCTAAAAAGGGAGCAGCAACTATGACTTCCTGCTCTGGCGTGGTGAGCTTGTGCCTCACATAGGTAGGCACAATCCTCACCCAGGTATCTAAGTCCCCGTCCTTCTTCTTATCGCCAGAGAAGGGTTTGGGACTCAGCAAGGGTATCTTGGGCATCCACTTCATTGGTTGGACCTGCCCAGGCGATTGCTGCAGTGGCTGCATGGCCACTGAGACAGGTTGCTGCACACTAACCTGCGGCTGTCCAGACAATGGCTCTATAGCTGCCACCGTCCTCGATGGTACGAGAGAAGAAATCAGAACCTGACCACTGACTACTGGTTGACTACCTGAAAGAGGAATGCCATACATAGGAGAGAAAGAGGGCCCTATCGGCGACGGCGTCACTGAGGGACCCGCAACCGAAGGGGGAGGTACAACATACTGAGGCTGCCTCATCACTGAACGAGGAGCATGCAGTGCAGCCAAAATTCGTTTATGGTCGTCCACTAGTTCGGCCAGCACTTCTTGTTGGACACCATGCGTTTCTGCCATACAAAGGATTGAGCGACGCAGCGCTTGCATTGCAAGGTCAAGTGTCGACTCGTCTAGTGCCCCTAGATTTCTTAACTCCTGCCTCCTAGCTCCTAGTCTAGCTTTTCTAGTGATAGCCCTTTGTCTCCTCTCTGCTGCATCTCTCAATTGCTGCTGTATTTGATCATGCAGTTCTTTTGCTTGGAGGATCTCATAATCCTCAGGTGTGAGTGGCATCTGCTGGCTGACTTGTGAGCCAACAGATTGACTAACAGAACTCTGAGAGCTACCCTGATCGCCACCTGACGAAGAGGCCTGGGACAAGGGTTGTGACACTGTAGAGGAGGTCGCCATCGCAACCTTAACCTGAACTCTAGCGTTCGCTAGTCTTGCTGCTGCAAGTGTCCGTTCAGCGTTGGTTGCTGCTGTTCTAGCCCTCTCTAATATCGTCCTTTCCCTGACTTCCCTTTGCAGCCGCCTTTCCTCTCCCTGGCCTAACTCCAAGAAGGTAATCGGTTGACTAAGTGCAGTTCTATGAGTCACTCTAAGATGTTCCACTACTCGTTCCTCCTCCTCACTACCGCCTGCATCACTCATGAGCTACAGTGTGTGATCTAAACTAGAGTCCACACTGAATCCTACCTCAGCATGACACACAATCGGGTGTGAACAATCAACTATTTCCAGTCAACCTAGAGAGAAGTAGTCAAGTGGTAACCAGCAATCAATGTCGGGTCATACAGGTAATTTCAATTCTATTTTTAGATTACTCTTACGCAGAATGCAATGAAGCAAGGAAGGAGAACTAACCTATCTGCAGCTGTCTGTCAGTTGTTAACAAGTCCGCACAACTAAATAATCAAAAATAAAAATAATATTTCCTGCAGAGATGTATGCTGGATGGCAGTTTATCTAATTAATACCTCAACGAACAGTTACCGGAATCCAACCCTCCCCCGTATCCCTCTTGAGTAGTCACTTTGTGTCGACGTCCTAAGCATCTGGTTGAGCGCTGTGTCTGAAGGTGTGCAATCCGGCCCACCCCTGTGCCCCAAGTCTACACCTGAACCTGCCAGCCCCTGCACGCATGCAACAAGCCTTGCACCCAGTTTGATCTGGCTGATCAAGAGGCAGTTCAAGGGCAGCCCCCAAGGTCCTCAGGAATTATTTAATGTTGCAGACAGGACGACGATCACAGCCAGAATCAACACGGAGCCCCCGCCAGGAATATTTAAAGACGGTCTGGTAAGCGTCTGTCCAAAGGGGCTGGCATGCCCTGCATGACCTCTATTGCGCAGCAGCAGAACCAAGGACTTGCGGCAAAGCATGCGTGCACTAGTCCCAGCGGGTTGGCATGGTGACCGTGTCCCGAGTGCTTCGTCCAGGGCCCTTCAGAGCCTTCGCCCGTCTCCCACCAACTTACTGCCCAGGAAGAACGTCGACTCTCAAGGTTGAGCGATCGCGACACCTCACATTCAGAGGACTCTCAAGGCAAAACTCACTTTTTCACGGTAAGAAGCAATGAAGAGGGTAGACAAGGAAGAGAGCAACATACCTCATAATGCTGCCCCCAACCACAGATTTCTCACCGGCAACCTGATGTGCATTTATGATGACCGGTCTTTGCCTCGGCACAACCAACAACAGAATGCAGTTCCACCTCGGCTTAAATGCCACATTTGCGAGCTCTCATCATCCAACGTTCACCCCTATTGTCACCAAATAGCTTCCTGGCACGCCCACACGACCTTGGGCCATATGGCGAAGAACCAATGAAGCGCAGTTCGAACGTTTAGAGGAACCTGTAGTCAGCATCCTTGCAGACAATAGCAGGATGCGTGTTGAAGAGTATGTTGAGGGGGTACACGCCTACTTTCGCCTAGAGAAAGATGGGAAGGTAGAGAAGGTACTGCACTCCTTGACCCTCCTCGTAGAAGAGAGTCTCCCGTTTGACATTGTTCTAGGTACGGATTGGGGAGAGGCAGCAGGAGCCACACTGCACCTTAGCGAGCACGAGTGTAGGCTCCCTAGCGCGTCAGGCGAAGTCAAGCAAGTCCACCTGTTCCACGAGTCAGAGGTAGATAATCCCCTTGCCCATTGCTGCCTCAGTGCTCCTGCATTCGCCAGACTTGTGCGAAAGGAGCAGCTCGAAGAGCAGGTGTTTGTGGCCTATGTTAGGCCGATTTTCGACCAGCCCAAGGAAGAGGAGAAGATCCATCCTATCGCCAGTCTGCTGGAAGAGTACAAGGATTTATCTGAAGCACCTTCAGGAGTAGTTCCCAAACCAATCTAGCACCGTATAGAGATAGAACCTGGCAGTAGAACGCCTAAGGGGGCAGTCTACAAGATGTCTCCCAAGGAGTTAGAGGAGATTCGCAGACAATTAGATGAGCTCCTAGAAAAAGGATGGATCAGGCCTAGTTCATCATCTTTCGGCGCACCTGTTCTGTTTGTCCCAAAGAACGAAGGACAGCTACGCATGTGTATAGACTACAGGGGACTGAACGCCATCACCATCAAGAATGCAGAGCCATTGCCGCGTATAGATGACTTATTAGATTGCGTGCAGGGATGCAAGTTTTTCTCAAAGATAGATCTGAAATCAGGATATCATCAGATAGAAGTGCACCCAGACGATCAGTATAAAACGGCGTTCAGGGCGAGGTATGGGCATTACGAGTTCATAGTGATGTCGTTTGGACTTACTAATGCACCGGCTACATTTCAGCGATGCATGAGCGACTTGTTTAGACCGTGGTTAGATAGGTTCGTCGTAGTTTATTTAGTCGATATCTTCATATTCAGCAAGACCCTCAAGGAACATGAGGGCCATCTGCGGCAGATTCTAAGCAAGCTGAGTCTAACTTCAAAATTAACCCGAAGAAGTGCGAATGGGCCAAGACAGAGGTCCTTTACCTAGTCCATGTACTAGACGGTGATGGTATTCGGCCTGAGGACAGCAAGATTGCATCTATTAGAGACTGGCCAACTCCTAAAACGCTGAAAGAGTTGCGCTCATTCTTAGGACTGGCTAACTACTATAGGAAGTTCGTAAGGAACTTCTCCACGATCGCTGCTCCCCTTCGTAGGTTACTAAAGAAAGAGACTGTCTGGAAGTGGGACCAGGATTGTACGTCAACCTTCAAGAAATTGAAGAAGGCCTTAATAGAATACCCTGTCCTCAAAGTTGCTGATCCATCATTACCCTTTGTTGTTACTACAAATGCTAGTCAATATGGCATAGGTGTCGTTTTGCAGCAAGATGACGGCAACGGTTATAGACCCGTAGAGTTCATGTCAGCCAGGCTGCCCGTAGAAAAGGTAGCAGCATCGACATACGAGAGGGAACTCTACGCTCTCAGGCAGGCTTTAGATCACTGGAAACACGACCTGCTTGGGAGGCACTTCAAGGTATATTCTGATCACGAGACTCTTAGATGGTTAAAGACACAGGCCAAGATGACGGCCAAGTTGACTATATGGGCTGCTGAGATAGATCAGTTTGACTTTGAGTTAAAGCCTGTGAAAGGAAAGTACGACGTGGTAGCCGATGCTCTGAGTAGGAGAGCTGATTACTTTGGCATGATAGTGCACTATCTAGACATAGGGGCCGACCTGCAGCAAAAGTTAAGGGAGGCATATGCTCAGGACCTGATCTACAGTGAATTGATGAAGAGAGTAAAGGAAGCCCCAGATAGCAAGCCGCACTACCGAACCACGAACGGGCTACTGTTTAAGAAGACCAATGTCGCTAACAGACTATGCGTCCCCAATAGCGAAGAGATCCGTAGCCTGATCTTAGGGGAATGCCACGATACAGAAGGGCACTTCGGATGGCAAAAGACTCTAGCTAACCTGATGATGTCATATACGTGGCCAGGCATGAAAGCAGATTGCATAGAGTATGTGCGCAGCTGCAAGGTCTGTCAGCGGAATAAAACGACAACCAGAGCCCCGCTAGGTCTTCTGAGAGCCTTGCCTATTTCGTCAGGACCCGGAGATTCAGTTTCCATTGACTTCATGGATACTGGGGTCAAGAGTAGGCACGACAAGACTCAAGTCATGGTCATAGTAGATAGGTTTAGCAAGTATGCAGTATTTGTTCCCCTGCCTTCAGAGGCACGTACAAACTTAGTCATTAGTAAGTTTTTCGACTTCTGGGTAAGCGAGCATGGTATGCCGCTGTCCATAGTTAGTGATAGGGACAGGCGGTTTACTAGTCAGAATTGGCAGGATCTTATGAAAGCCTATGGGTCTACGTTGTTGATGTTGTCAAGACAACACCCAGAGACTAATGGTCAGACAGAGCAGATGAATAAGATCTTGCAACAACTACTTAGAATATGTATTAGACCACATTAGATAAACTAGGATGAGATGCTTCCGAAAGTAGCAAGTGCCTACAATAACAGTGTTCATCTAGCTACCTGCAGGACTCCTAATGAGCTACATAAGTCCTTTAGACCAAGGCGACCGTTTGAGGGGCTAAACCGGGACCGGATGCACAGACTACCACCCGACACACGAGAGTTTCCGTTACAGCATGAGCAGGAAGTTGCTAAGGTCATAGACAATCTGAGAAAGGCCCAGCATCGGATGATAGAGCAAGCTAACAAACACCGCCGACCTTCACAGTTTCAGGTAGGCGATCTAGTCTGGGTCAAGTCAAAGGAGTTCGCACCAGAGGAAAACATCTTGCAGAAGCTCTTACCTGCGTATAGAGGACCGTGGCCTGTCCTAGAAGTCAAAGGAGGAGAGGACGGCCCGTCATATACTATAGAGATTCCAGCACACCGCCACACATACCCAGTCTTCCATGCATCTAAGTTGTTACCCTGCACCACATCTGACAGATTCCCTTCTAGGAGATCGATGATTCCGCCAGACATGGATGGTGCATATGATATAGATCACATAGTGGAAGAGGACGTGTTCAGGACAGGAGGTCGAGGTCGTCCCCAGAAACAGTATAAGGTTAGGTTCGCATACCAGGAACCTGAGGACGACCGATAGTTTACAAGAACAAAGCTTCTAGAAACCGCTTCCAACATAGTACACGCCTCTGAGAGGGAAAGAAAGGGCAAAGGTCCGAGCTTGAGTTAGAGGTGTTCTCGGAGGACCTCGAATTTAGGACGGCGGGAGTGAAATGGTTTCACTCAGTTGACCCGACTTTGCAGACACAGAGATTCGATCCCCAGACCTGTGTCCTAACCCTGTACGTTGTTGAACCTGTGTGCTGAGTGAGATTCGATCCCTAGACCTGTCCTATACCTGTACATAGACCCAGTGACGTGAGTAGGATTCGATCCCTAGACCTGCCCTACGTCCTAGGCTAGTCTGTAGGTCGGACGGTAGGACTTGATCCCTAGGTCTGTAGATTAGGAGTTAGGTCTGTTACCATTAGGCTTAGGAAGGCCTGTTCTAGAAATCTCTATCTGAGTCTACTGAGGCCTAGAGTCTGTCTGTAAGTCTGTAGGCTCTAGAAGGTCGTAGGTCCCTGTAGGCCAGTCCAGTCAGCAAGTACGAGGGGTAGGGGCTGCACGTGAGGAAGGTTCTGGAGCACACTCTGGGTTTCACACGTCTTGGCCCAGAAGGCCAAACGTCTGGAAACTTCCTTGGGCCACATGTTTTGGCCCAGGCCCACACGTTTTGAGGCAGGCCCGGGTACCTCCAAAGAAGTATAAATAAATAGGCAGCGTCCAGCCATTCATTCATTCACCTGTGAGCCATGCGGAAGAGCTGCCTTGGTATCCTGTGCGTGGAGGTCTGCAGGTGCCCGGAGTGGAAGTGGGCTGTGAAGAAGACAGCGGCAATAACGAACCAGCGAGGGAGACACCGGCGGCCATAGCTAGAAGGAGGAAGACGACAGCGGCCATAGCCGCCCAGCTGTTGGTGTAGACAGAGTGTGAGTGGCTGTGCAGCGTGGACATTCAGGGTGATCCTCATACGTGTGTGCATGCGAGAGTGTGGGAAGTGAGGCTGGTGGTAGAGATGGTGTTCGGCGGCCATAGCCGCAAGTTGTACAGCTGGTTCAGATTGAGTTTAATAGAAGTTTATTGTTGTTTCTGAGTTGGAAGAGTTTGATTTTGCCATCGGTTCTCAAGTGTGCATGTTGAAAGCAAGTTCAGAGTCGAGTCTGATTGCAGGAGCATCAGTTCGGCTCCTATTCCTCTGGCATGTAAGGGGCGGGGCTTCCTTCTAGGGCGAAACAAACCTACAAAACAAACGTGTGAAACAAACGTGCGAAACAAACATACGGAACCAACCACCAAGGGAAAACCTGCAAAAGCAAGGTTGCCAGCATGGAAGATGTTTGGCAATCTTTTTATCTAAAGTTTCCATCAAGTTTTATCGCTAGCAGCACTTTGGTGTTGCAGCTTCCCTTGAGGCATAGCAGAGAGTGTGTGGCAGCCCACTCCTGTTTCCAATAGGCAATTTAGCAGGGAAGGTCGACCACAGATTTCAGAGATCAGTGGGTGTGCCTGTCACACAGAAGAAGAGATGGTAGGTTGCTGAGAATGCTCAAAATCGAAAGTAATGGAAGACAGTTAGCAAGCCTTCAAGCATTGTATCAGAAGATGACATGATCCTGTTGCACTAAGTGAAGAAGAATACAAATTGTTAGAAAATCAATAGATAATAGATATTAGATTATAGAATCTCGGTTGCGTGATTTATGCAAATTTATGGTGGATAGCGTTATTGAGGCACTGCTACATAGGATTTCTTTTGTTTTCCTTTTTTTTTTATTTTAATGTGGACCTTTTCTTGATTTATGCGTGGCTCAGGGGCCATGCTAATCTTCTCTGTATCGTTACAACTTTAACGGATGACCGGAAGGACTCCTGTATGGATTTCTAATCTGAGTTCTGTGATTGCAGATCTTGGCCTATGAGGAGATAAGTCTCCCAACCAATATTGAGCTCCTGAAGGACCTCCTGTCAGAATTTCATGTTGAAGATGGAGATAAGCTCCTGGGATCTGTGGATATTCTCCCCAGACCTCGGACAGGAAGTCTGGAGCACAACTTCCTGGAAATGTATTGGTTTCTTGATAACTTTGTAGAAGCAGGTCGGTCAACCTTCATGCTGTCTCGTCCGGTTCCCTGTAGTCACACTCCTATGACTCTATTGCCCCTCGTTCCTGTTGCATATGTCTCTCTCTTAGTCTCTATTCCTCTTTGTCTCTCCCTCCATCCTTCCCTCCCCTACTACTTCCCTTCCGCGCCCCTCCCTTCCCACCTCTCCCTCTTTCCTTGTCCATCTTGCTGTCGTTGCCACTGTTTTTGCTTGAATGTGAACCCATCCCTCTCTTCTTCCCCCCCTCCCCTCCTCTCTCTCTCTCTCTCTCTCTCTCTCTCTTCTCTGCACTGCGCGCCTCCACTCCTGTCTCTTATACACATCTAGATGTGTATAAG
>BFEA01000067.1:81280-91355 GCA_003427395.1 Chara braunii
ATCAATCAATCAATCAATCAATCGATCAACCAACCAAACCAATCAATCAAACCAATCTTGATTGGTTTGGTTGATTGATTGATTTGATTTATTTGATTGATTGATTGATTGATTTTGTGTGTGTGTGTGTGTGTGTGTGTGTGTGTGTGTGTGTGTGTGAGAGAGAGAGAGAGAGAGAGAGAGCGGAGAGAGAGAGGAGAGAGAGAAAGCGAAGAGAGTCCGGATTCGGTCCGGACTCCGGACGTCCGGTCCAGACGGTCCGGATCTGCCAAATTTCGAGAAAAAAAAAAAACGGTCCAGGACCCTTCCCCATTGAGGAGCCAAGCCCCCAAAATTGTTTTGGGGGGTTTTCAGGCCCGTTTATGCTTTTTGGGGGGGTCCGGACATGCTCTCTCTCTATAATAATTTGTTAGGCAACCCCAAGTTTTTTATTATGAATAATTCATTACCTTTTATTAGTTTTTTAAACTTTTTTAAGTCTTTTTTTAAGCTTTTTACAGTTTTTGACTTTTAACTCAAGTTTGGTTAGGAATTCTGACATGACTCTGAGGCAAAAGTGGTTTGCATTGTTATTCTGCATAACATACTTTTTTTTCAGATTTTTTTTTTTGTTTTTTTAATGGTCCGGACATTTCCGGACCTGTTCAGACATCAGGACCGCCCGGATCCCCCCATGTTCGGAGGTCCGGAAATGTCCGGAATTCCGGACGTCGGGAAACTACGGGACACGGGTCCGGTTCCATGTCCGGAAATGTCCGGGTCCGGGTCCGGAGTAGCCATGAAAAAAACTATCAATCAATCAATATTTATTTTTTCTCTATTTATTTAATTTTTATTCTCACATACCAAAAAACACCCGCCCAAATTTTTATTTTATTTTTATTTTTTTTTAACAGGGCCATAGAGGCCGATGTGCGATGCCCGCGCGCGCGCGCTGTTTTCCCGCACGTGCCCCCGCCTGGGCCTGGGACGGCCGCGCGGCCTCGGCCGCGGGCTTGCGGTCGGCCTCCTCAGCCGCCTCCTAGGCCGCAGGATCCGCGGCCTGGGGTGTCACGTAGGAGGTTGTCCAACCATGCTTGGCACGCGCCCCCCGACCGAGTATAAGTACGTGTGTTTCTTGTCCTCGCTGACGTGATATAGCTGCAACTTGAGTTCAAACTTGCAGAACCACAGAATCGGGTCTGTCTTTGTCGAATCGCAGAAGATCTCCTGACCATCGAACTTTGGAGTCGTCTCGCATGGTGCCGAACTCAGGTTGGCGGGGGCACCACAGATCCACTGCTCCAGTTGTTGCGTGGCGGTTTGCTGTAGCTGCGCGCCGTCCTTGAGGGCTCCGACGTCGATCTCCAATGCATTGAGGCGATCAGACGTGTTGGAGGAGCTGTCATTGGGGGCGGTGACGGGTCATTGCTGCAGCTGCTGGAGGCGGCTGTTGACTTGATCAAACGCCCGTTTGTGTGTCTGAACCGCGTCATCGAGGCTGTGGATGTCCTCCTGATGTGCAATGCACGTTGCCTGGAGATCCGTGGAATGGGAGAGGAGTAGAGCGATCTTGCTTTCACTCTCGTCCATCTTACCATTCTCAACCTCGGCTTGCCAGTCCGCTGCCATTGTGAGCAAAGCTCGCTCTCCGTTGAATATCTTCTCGCGTCGTTGATTTCGTTCTTCATCGGCAGCCTTTGCTGCTGCCTCGTCTTGCTGGCCCTGCTGTTCGATTGCCAACAGACGTGCCTTCTCGGCATCCTCCACCTTCTTCTTCTCTGCAGCTGCTACCTCATCCGCTGTTTCTTGGCTTCGGTAATCAAAGCCAGCATCCGGGCCTGATAGGCCTTGGCCGTTTCCCCGGACTTCTGATCCATGCCGGCTGTTTGTAAGCGCGTGAGCATAGGCCAGGCCGGAGGACTGCTGACGTGGCACTGTTCGGGTGCTGATGTGGCGTGGCTGTCGGTTGACGTGGCCTGCTGACGTGGTCTGCTGACGTGGCCTGCTGACGTGGCCTGCTAACGTGGTCTGCTGATGTGGCCTGCTGACGTGGTCTGCTGACGTGGGCCGCCGCAGGGGGTAACCGGAGACAGAGAGAGAAGATAAGACCAGAGGGGGCAACAACATAGGTGGGGAGGGGTGGGTGGGATAAATTGCCCAGATAAGGAGCCACTAATCAAAAAAGAAAGTTTGAACTTTTGCAGAGAAAAAAAAATTCGAGAAATTAATAAAAATCCCAAGTTTTGCAAGTTCAGTAGGTCTCCCGATCTCCATAAACAAGAAGAACAACGAAAATTGGAATTTTCAGAAAAAGAAAAAAGTTCGATTTTGGCAGTTAGGTCCAGATGTCAGATCAGGTTGTCCTGATTCACGTGCGGTGCCCCGATACCAACTGATGCATGCCCAGTTGGGCAATGTATGTACAGCCAAGAATCCGCAAGGTGATGAAAAGGACTGAATGGACAATGCAGTGTTAGTGGAATCTCAACAAGCAGTGTACATCCTGATACATACAAAATGGTGCTTTGTAGCGCAGTGGAAGACTTGGATATAAGTCCTGACCTGACCGGGACTGACAGGACATCCCATCTAGGATACCAATGATCAACCCAATAAATGTTGCAATGCAGACTAAACATACAACATCATCATTACAAGGTGTGAAGGGGCCTGGCACTCACACAGGAAGAATGTGCCAGCCCCAAACATCCACAGGCGAAGAGGAGGGGGATTAGACGAAGATGAGGGAGAAGATGAGAATGTCGTCACACAAATGTCACTGGTATCGATCCCAAATAGTCCCTCGTCAATGTCTCGATCCCAAAGTCGAGTCTGTAGCCCAATGTTGCCAACATCCCCAAAATCACCAATCTCTCTCTCGCTCGTAGTCTGCTGATGCCGAGAAGTCAGATAGCAAGAGGGTGAGGAAGAGATGGTGGACTGAGAGGAGGAAGAAGAAGAACTCTCTCTCTCTCTCTCTCTCTCTCTCTCTCTCTCTCTCTCTCTCTCTCTCTCTCTNTCTCTCTCTCTCTCTCTCTCTCTCTCTCTCTCTCTCTCTCTCTCTCTCTCTCTCTCTCTCTCTCTCTCTCTCTCTCTCTCTCAGGTGCCAGGTACTAACCTCTGAAGATGGCGCTGTGCTGCAGGTACCTCGCAGGCGAAGCTGGAGCTATGGCGCTGCAGGTAAGTCTCCCTGGCCTCCACCAACTCTCTCTCTCTCTCCAGTGCTACTCTAGCTCCTACGAGTGCCCAGCGCTGAAGACTACTGCTAACGCTACTACTACTACTGCAGTGCTCCTCCAGAGTGCTGCTGCTGAATCCTGAAGACTACCTCCTGCCTCCTGAACTGCACGTGAAGTGCCTGGGAAGTCCCCTATGAACTACCTGCAGCCTGCAGGCGGGCCAGTCTTATGTAGTGCTGGCATGTCCAGGAGGCTGCTGTGCTAAAACCCTGGTCTGGTGCCTAACTTTTAGGGCAGGTCGATCTTATGAGGGCCTGAAAATGGCCCTCCGTTTCAAACTGAAAAGACTCAGGGCATGGAGGGCCCTGTTTTAGGCTGAAACGGCACAGGGCCTGTAGGCCCTTGTTTTCAGGCTTTCAGGCTGAAACGACACAGGGCCTGTAGGCCCTTGTTTTCAGGCTTTCAGGCTGAAACGACCCAGGGCCTGACAATGGCCCTCGTTTGCAGGCGCAGCATGTAACAGAAATTCAGGGTCGGCAAAAACAGTCTCGGAGGTGCTAGTGGTTTCACCTGATTTGTTTCTTAATTCTACCATGTTGTATTCAATTTTGACTTGCCGGGGGAATAGGAACTGGACTGATGCCTCAATATTCTCAATGTTATGGTATGCCGGGTCCATATGGTCCCCACCAAAAGCGTCGACACTTCTATTGAGAAGAAGAGCGGCAGCGTACCTATGGACGGGTAAGGTAAATAGCGACCGTTTTATCTCTAAAGTAGCATGGAAACATGTAACTAGTCCCAAACAGCAAGGGGGTCTGGGGGTGCTAGATCCCGAAATTCAGCTTAAAGCACTGCAGACTAAATGGCTGGCCAAACTAATCACTCATCCAAGGCTTTCGTGGACACCTATGGTAATGGAGAGGATTCGGCAAATGGCTAAATACAAAACACCAGGTAACATGTCAGGCCAGTTTTGGGTAATGTGTGGTAATTGGGCGAAGGTTGGTACCAGGGAGGGGTTAAATACGGAACAAGTAGATGTAATGCGGAACTCTGAATACTGGGTTCAACTCATTAAACTTTGGAAGGAGATATTTCCGTCAAGGGTCAGAGAACCAGCCACAAGGGAAGTAGTTCTCAGACAGCCTCTATTCCGCAATACAAGTATTAAGGACGGCCAGGGTAAACGACTGACGCTTTCAGTTAAAGACGCTAAATGGGGAAGGTGGCTAGAACATGGGGTATGGCAGGTCAAGCATCTCTGGGATGAGGGAGAGAAGAGGTGGAAAACAGTCACGGAACTACGAACACACCTGAAGGGATGTCACAGAGTTCAAGAAAACCTAAGAATAGTTCTAGAAGCCATACCAAAGGATTGGATGCTCCTGCTACAGGCGGGAACGAAGTGGGGATTGGGTGATTGGAACCTAAGGAGGTCTTCAGAATATGGGGGCTAGAGCCTTCCAGACCAGACTGGTTAATTGCAGATAAATATGACATACCCCAGCCATACATCACCACGTCCCAACTAGACAGCGCAACAAAAACACCGATTTATATCCTCAAGCAGTATGTGAGGAAAGTGAGAGTGGTTGAGGCAGAGACATTCACATTATATAATCCAACTGTACCAATAGCAGAGCTAGAAGTGGATCCAGCGGAATGGGCGTGGAACATTAGAAGTGGTCGAAGGGGAATATCTAGAAGAGTAAAATTCTACATTACACCACAAAAATAGGGTATAAAATTACTATAAATTGAGAAGACGTTCCTGCCCTATTACTCCCACGTTACTAAAGAGATGGGAGAAGAGGGTAGGGGTGGTACGGGGACAGTTGTCATCCTTCCCTTGGTCAAAATTGGGGGCGATACGGCTGGGGTCAGTATGGAGTATGCAATGGCTTATAGCCCATGTAGCACTCCCAGTGAATGTTTGGCTCAATCAACGAAGAAATAGAGGGCAGCGAAGTGAGGATCAGGAGTTGTGTAGGGTTTGCCAGGGACGAATTCCGGAAACAATGCAACATTGCCTGATAGAGTGTGAAGAGGCGCAAAGGTTGTGGGAGGTGGCCAAAGACACTTGGAGACATGTAACAGGGAGTGCGCTTCCAAACTCAAGGATTTCACCATTTGGAAGCGTCGATGTCAAATCACGATAGAGGGCACAACAATGCATAGACAAGAGGCTAAGGAAATCTTCCTATCACTCATCGAAACACACCTTAAGGCCCTGTGGAAAGCGGTGAGGAACCAGGTACGCCAGCAGCCGGCACAAGAGGAAGAAATATTGAAACGCTTTAAGCAAAAGGTACTCGGGGATGGAGCAGTAGCATCAATCCAAGGAGCACATTTGATCTTCAAATGGAGAGGGGAAGGGCGCTAATCATGGAACTATAGGGAAAAGCGAAAGAGGGAACAGAACTCAAGTACTGAAAGGTAGGGTTTAGGGTTTAAAAGAAAGGGGTTCAGGGTTAAGAGTACAAGGAGGGCTTAGGGGTTAAGGGTCAGAGTTGGGTGAAAACAGGGAGAACTTTTGGGGCATAGGAGAGGTATTTCCTAACTGGACATAGAACTTCAGGGAAGAGCGAAAGGGGGAAAGGAACCCAAGTACTGGAAGGTAGGGTTTAGGGTTTAAAAGGAAGGGGTTCAGGGTTAGGAGTAGAAGGAAGGGTTTAGGGGTTAAGGGTCATATTTGGGTGAAAACAGGGAGAGTTTTTGGGGTATAGGAGAGGTAATTTCGATCTGGACGATCAGGACAGCATTAAGACCGAGGGCCTAGGGATTATGGCTTAGACAAAAACAAGGCAAAGGCTGTTGGAGAGTTATAGAGGTTTCAAAAGGCGCATAAGTGTTCCAGAATGCTCTTGCATAATCATAGCTATCAGACAGCTTTATAGCTGAGAGGAGAAGATCTGGGATCAGACAGATAGGCGGGCAGAGTTAGTACAGGCTAGATTAGGCAGGGGTGAGAGGTGGTATATCCTTCCTTAGGGAAGTAATCAATGCCGCCCACTCGGGCCTCTCAGCCATAATGGGAAGGAGCGTGTGTGAGTCTTTTATGTATTCCATATTGACTTGCCGGGGGAATAGCAACCTGACTGTCGCTCCCCAGAATGGTAGGAGCCAGAACCGTGAGGTTCTGTTTTTTAATAAATAAAAAAAAAAAAAAGGAACTGGACTGACGCTCCCCAGAATGGACAGGAGCCAGACATTGTCGTTCTGACTCCTGTGAAGGCGTCATTGGTGGCAGCAACGAGGATGTAGGTGGGACTATAGTGGGTGGTAGTCCTGGTGTGGTGTGAATGCGCTATCAAAGCAGATAAGTGCAAAAGTGCATAAGCCATTTGAAGAGGAGGTGGAAAAAGGGAGGGAATTGATAAGCCCGTTGCATGCTTGCTGCCTCCCGTCTTCACCCGAATACAATGCCCGGTCATTATAGCCGTATTTGGCATTACTTCCCATCCAGATGCAGGGATAATGACCAGGCGTTCTCTTCGAGTGAAGATGGTAGTTTTGTTAGGATCTAACTGATTAGTCTTCATTCATAATGCATCAATTTGCTCTCATCGACTCGTCAATGGTTGGCACCCATGCAGCAAATCAGTTGCAGTCTCTGAAACGTCTGAGAGGTAGTGCTTGTATGGCATGTCACTTCCCTGTTATGATACCAAAAGTTATGTACCCGATTGAACTTCCATCCACAACGAATTCACACGTTCCCATACACGCATGCAATTACAGAGTAGACTCGGAGGAGGCAAATCCAGACAAAACCGGAGAGAGAATATGCACAGCAGGAGAATTGAAAAACGAATTTCAATTTTGCAATCCCTCATCCTCCTCCAATTAATCCAGAGTACTTGTTCCAAGAATGACAACCGCGTTTACAACAACCCCGAACAACCAGAAACAAGTGTTCAACGAAGTATGCAGGAGTCTTCTTCTTCCTCCTCGCCACCTCATACCCCTGGCTATGGCTGCCGTAGCAGCAGTAACCCCACAGCTGTCACAACGTGCAAATCTCAACCAGCAACCCTAATGATAACAGTGCCAGCTCAGCACCGGCACGGAAGTGCAGCGCTGGAAGTCCTGATGAAGAAGGAGACAACCGATCCAGCACTTTGAAGAAGACAAAGTTCCTCGAGAGGAGGAACTGCAGATATGGCTGCCAAGTGGAAGATGGCAGCACCCAAACCCAACAACACAGTCCTGTGGAAGCTCTCATGCAGAGCTGTGAAATAGCAGCAGTGCGATCTTCAACTTCGTTTCCCAACCCCAGCTATGGCTGGGCTTCGAGGAAGAAGATGACCTCGCCCAAAATAGAGCAGCAGCGCTCCAACAACGGACGGGCAGAGTTTCCGCAGCCAACAAAAACGTGAAAAGACCCAAACCAAATTTCCTGCCTGCTACTTCTAGCCTCTGCCTAGACCTACCACGGACTCCAAAGGCAACAACCCAATACTCATCTGCATCTAGATGGAAACAGGGGGAAAAGGGGACCTAGACCTATGACAAGGCAAAAGGAAAAGGCCGAATGGCCTAAGGCTACCGAACAGAGACTAGTACTGACAGACTTAGGGATCAAGTCCCATAGGGCTCAAAACTAACAAACAAAACATACAAGTTTCACGGTATAAAGTCCCGCCAAACTCAAATCAAGAAAACAAAGTACAAAGCCCCACTGGGAAACTGCGATTTATTGCATCCCAGTGCTTGCATTGTCACTAGGCCATTCTCGCACATTACACTGAGTCATCTATTTGTTGACATTCATCATCTACTTTGCAGGTCGTACTTTTGAGCATGCTCTGGAAAAAAAAAAAAAAAAAAAAAAAAAAAAAAAAAAAAACAGAACCTTACAGTTCTGGCTCCGTGCCCTTTCTTGGGAGCGACAGTCCGAAGCATGCTATTTGGCTCGCACGAATTGTTCATGTGGCCATATCCTAGTGTAGCATGTCTCTCCTCAGGTCATGATCACAATTTGTGTCACTCTGAGTCTCTGGCCATTTGCCGATCAGGCCGTGTGCCCCCATGTGTGCAACAGTTGTTTTTTTCACCAATCACCTCATGCTGCGTCAATTGGTTCTGAGGAATTACTTATCAGGGTTTCATGGTGGTAGAGGAAATGTGCCCAGGCGCAAATATGCACAACTTGACAATGCATGCACGGTATGGACATGCAACGGAGTGAAGCCAACCATTTTCTCTCAACGGTATTGCTGACCTACCGTCTTCACCCGAATAGAACGCCCCGGTCATTATAACTGCATTTGGGGCACCTTTCAGTCCCGGTACAACTTTAATGATGGGCCGTTCTCTTCAGGTAAAGATGGTAGGGTGAGTCGGTGTGAGCATGGACATGCAGGATTAGTGGAGTGAAGCCAACCACTGGCAACCAGTTTCTCTCAAGGGTATTGCTGAACTACTGTCTTCACCCAAATATAACGCCCGGCAGTGTTGCATACCCCGACAGTTGGTGGCCCTTGACTGCTCGGATGCCGACCAGCCGACCGGTTGGCTGGTCGGCATGTACCTGTCGGGGGTCATTGGCACCTACCGGTTGGGGGTCGTCGGCACCCCGCAATTTTTTTATTTTTTTATCTTTTTTTTGGGTCCAGAACCCCTAATAACCCCACCAACAACCCCATACCCGCCCCCAATACCCCCATACACCCCCCCAACATCCCAAACCGTTCCCCAACACCCTCATACCCCTATATCCCTGTNTGGCCCCCCTCATCCCCAAAAGTCTCTCAGCAGATTTGGGCTGTACTCAGCAAGCGCAGTACAGCCCCCAACTCAGATTTGAAAAAAAAAAAGTGGATGGCTGTTTTCTGACTGGTCGGCAGACCGCCAACCGGTGGGCCTCCTGGTCGGGTGCAATACGGTCGGCGGTCGAGGTAGGCGGTCGGCGGGTATGCAACCCTGCTGCCCGGTCATTATCGCTGTATTTGGGGTGTTTTTCAGTCGAGATGCAGCAGTAATGACCGGGCGTTCTATTTGGGTGAAGACCGTAGGATGACTTGGTGTGACCAATGTGTCTGGAGGAAATGTCGATGTTCGACCCCCTTGTAAGTCTGTGGTAGTGTGATGAAACCACTTCTTAGTACTTCTTACACCCATATCTTTAAGCTTTTGAGTACTGAATACAACATTTGCATTCACGTATATGCACAAACACATGGTCTTTACTTTGGAACATTGCTCGTCATGAACAGCCAGCACAAGAGCAAGCATGTTTCAGCCCGTCCTTGGCTGCAATTCAAAAACTTCACGACATTCCTTGACATCCAATACTCTCCCCTCCATATCTGATCCCCCATCATGCGGATACTCCCAAGTTTTAAGATCTTTTTCGAACTCTTTTCTTTTGCCGATTGAAAATACTGTCCATGCATGTGTGACATTGTGCCATTTCACAGGTTCGAGAACTGCAAAAGGCGACTCGGATAATCCAATCTCTGTGCTCTGAAAGCAAGGTAGGCACTCTTTTCTCTGAGGTGCGGGCATATGTTTGTTGATTGCCAATCAAAGCCTGACCATGGATCTAAGAGTCCAAGTGATGGGAATCTTTGTAAGATCCTTAGTGGAACTGGTTATCTGGTTTCTATACTTGTACACTCAAACCCCTAGAGTGGTTGAGGCCAAAAGTGGGGTCGAAAAGGAAGGATCGAGGGCAGGATGAAAGGATGATGACAAAAGGCAGAGGCCAAGCTGCCGTCGCTGCCAGTCAGGCACGCTGCACAGTGTGAGGGCATAGTGCCACTCACAGTGTGCTACTTGCAAAAAGACTCAAAAAGGTGAGCTGGCGTTAATTTCGATGTGCAAGCACGAGCCACTCCCCATCCTCTCTCTCTCTCTCTCTCTCTCTCTCTCTCTCTCTCTCTCTCTCTCTCTCTCTCTCTCTCTCT
>BFEA01000067.1:91765-107252 GCA_003427395.1 Chara braunii
GAGAGAGAGAGAGAGAGAGAGAGAGAGAGAGAGAGAGAGAGAGAGAGAGAGAGAGAGAGAGATGAGGGGTGAAGGGCGCCAGCTTGCATTGATTTTGCAGGATAAAAAATTCAAAATCGATACAATCCTGCTCTCCTACTCCCAGTCGTCGTGGCCAACCACTTGTGTTGTGAAAAAAGTTTTTATTGTTTCATTGTTTCCAACTCTGTCATCGTAAAGTGCGACTGTCATTTGCCCACCACCAAGCAGTCAAGCTGGGAGCTGGCCATCCGGTACATCCAAAGATCATCCCCCTGGTCCATCGGCGCATCTGCAGCGAGGCCTGGCAGACAATGATGGCTTAAGATTTGTCTTGTATAACGAATGAAGGCCAAAAGAAGACTTCTTTGGGGTGTCTCAGACTGAGCCACGCTTTTGTTTCATTTTCTGGTCCTTAAACGTTGATAGTAACTTGATACTGTTTGCTGACCATAGTTCGTTCCTTGCAGCCTCATTTGTGAAACTGTAACAAAATTGCTTGTTCTGAGAACCTTCTAAGAAGACTCATACAGTGTGCACATTGCTTGATATGTTTTTGCTGCCCCTTGGATATGGTGGCATTGCTTGTGTTGCGTTTGCTTTTGTGATTCGTATGATGATGTGTAACAGTGTAAGAGGAAGATGCCTCTGATAGCAAAGGTTCCTTCAGTGAAGAGATCCATGGAGCGGTATGTGTTCAGTGTGAAGGCACTACTTCACCAGACCGAGAAGGAGAAACTTTTCTGGATAGGTGAGTACACTGAGTATGTGATTGCGTTTTGTTCTTTTGTTTTTTGAACTTTTTTGAAGTTTTTGAACTTTTTTCCCAATAAAACAGGCCCTTATGGTCCTGGCTCCATAAGAGTCCATATCCATTCTGGGGAGCATCAGTCTGGTTCCTTTCCATTTTTTTTTTGGTTCTCTTCTTCTCCTCGAAAAAAAAAACAAAAACAAAAAAAAACTAGGCTCCTATTCTGGGGGGAGCAGCAGTCCGGTTCCTTTGCCACCGGCAAGTCAGAAAGGCATACAAGTACAACACACACGGTTCCCCATGTTACGGCCTGGGGAACCCTGATAGCATTCATTGCTTGCCAGATCAGTCCGGTTCTTTTTTTTTTTCTTTTTTTTTTTTGTATTCCTCCGGCAAGTCAAAATCCTCAGATGCATCTTTTGCACGTTCTGCGATGAATGGACTCTCGAGAAGCTCGCAGCTACACACCATGAATGAATTCAACACATGGTAGCAGCAATTGGAAAGGAGGTGAAAACAGCAAGGGTGTCTTAACCCTGTTGCTTATGGGAGAGTTCAAAACCCCTCCTGGCGCAGTTTCCTGAACTGGGAGTCCCCGTTCCCCTGATTTCCAGGTGAAGACTTCTTTCAAGAAGTCCTTTGAGCCTTCTGGAATGTGCAAGGAAAATGAGCAATAGCAAGATGACAATATCCAGAATGCACAATCACATTGAAAGCCAGAAAGTATCACAGTGTCCAGAAAGCAGCATTGCACCAATATGACACCAGTGGAGAATCGTAACACTGAAAACCAATGTCAATGAGAGCTTGCTCTCACCACCACCAACACAAGAGTCCAGGACCTTCTCCCTACTTGCACTCGGCTCCCAGCCTACTTCCTACACAGCTACTGTCTGTCTACTAATTGACAATCCAACTGTTGACGTCAGCAGCCCACGAAGTGCTTGAAGATGTCGCCCAATGCAGACCATCACCAATACCAGGTATGTGCCCTCACATCATCATCATCATCATCATCATCATCCTTCTCTCTCTCCCTCGACTTACACCCAGGTCTTCCCTCTGTACACCCGAAGACCACCTCTGCGCCTCACTGTATGTCCAAGCCCTAAGCCAGCTATGGAGGCTGGGCTATGGCGCTTCCCTCAGCAGCGCCCTACTTCACCACACGACCGCACGTGCGCAGCACCTTGCTCCAGCGCTATCCAGCGCTAGCAGCCAGCATGCGAGCGATTGCTCCAGCAGCGCTGCCTCCAGCCAGCAAGTTCCTGAATGAGCCTCCAGGCAGCGAGCTCTTTCCTACATGGAAAGAGTCTGCCTGCCCCGGCGGCCTGGCTGGTCTGGGCCTCTGCCCAGAAGCTTCCGGTTCGCCCCAGGAGGCTGTGCCTCTGCTGCAGCGGCTGGGCCTCGTTCAGTTGGGCCTCCCAACTGTCTGAGTATGAGGCTGCGATTCTGGCCAAGGGCCTGCATTTCAGGAAAGGCCTGGAAGGCCGTGGTACAGCTTTGCTGCTCGGCCTGTGTTTCCCTCAACCAACTGGCGCGTCACAACTGCGTGGACCTCAAATACGAAATTGACAGCAATGGGCTCTTGAGATTTGTTAGGCCCGCCTTCACTTAGGGCGGGCACATCTGTAACAAGGGCCCCTCAGGGCTGCCGAGGACCCAGATCCTCGCATTCCCTCCTCCTTTACTTCGACGGTTTTCTGAGGTCTTCTAATCTGCAGGCATATTTCCCTTGAGTTCTCTTTCATAGCCTGCAATCGCTTGAGGTGCTGTTCGCTGGAGTTCTTCTCTAGCGAACCACCGATCTTCGCTGGGATCAAGATGGTATCTAAATCTGACACAATATTGCATTCTCGGCTTGGGAGGGCGGACTCTGCCCGGCGGTTTAGGCACTGGCACCATTCGATGCTCCACGATTCCGTCGATGTCGACGTACACCATCCATGGTTGGGGGCAGCATTGACCGTCTGGAGGGGAACTGTGCAGTCTCTGCGAAAGGTGCCAGCTTTGAGGCGTGAAAAACTGGGTGTGTGCGTAAGTGAGGTGGGATGTGAATTGCATAGGAAGGTCCGTCTATCTGATCCCCAACTATATCTAGGACCTCCCATGGACCAAAATATTGTGGCATCAATTTGCGAGATATGCCCAGTTCTTGACCCAGTTCAGATGATTTGACCCAGACTCTATCACCTACCTGAAAGTTAGAGGGCCGTCTATGCTTATTCGCAGATGCGATCATAGCATCTTGAGATTTTCTAATATGCTCGACGGTCTGCCGCAGCATCTGTTCATACTTTACAGCAAACTCTATGCTGCCAGGTGCTGCAGTGGGCTGTTTTTCGGGTAGCAAGAAGTCAAGTGCTGTTCTGGGCTTCCGACCAAGATGTAATTGGTTGGGAGTCATACCAGTAGTACTATGCATAGCATTGTTATACAGGCTGGCGACGAGAGGTAACTTCTCGTCCCTGTCATCCTGACTTAGCTTAATATAATGTCGAAGCAGGTGCTGTACTACTCGGTTCATCTGTTCTGCCTGGCCATTTGACTCAGGGTGGTTCCCTGATGTCATTTGCAGCTTGGTGCCCATCTGCTCAGCTGTTGACTGCCACTGTTCGCTGGTAAATCTTACATCCCTATCACTTACTATAGATGTAGGGAGTACAAAATCACGTACCCAGTTATCCAGAAACAGTTTGATGACGTAGTCAGTTTTAGCAGTTTCCGGCATAGCGATAAGTCTTGCATACTTGGAAAAGCGGTCCACTATAACGAAGATGTGTCTCTTGCCAGCCCTGCTGGTCACAAGAATATCCATGAAGTTCATGCACACACACTCTGACTGGGACCTTCAGAAATCGGCAAGGGATTTAGAAGCCCAAGCGGAGCCTGAGTCCTAGGTTTGTCCCGTTGGCAAACTGGCAGGTTTCAGCGTATCTCTTGGCATCTTGCATCATAGAAGGCCACCAGAATCTTTGCACTAAGTTAGCTGAAGTCTTCTTATAACCGAAATGGCCAGTTGTATCATGACATTCTCCTGAAAATAAAACTATGAAGAGACTCTCTATATGGGACACATAATCTTTTATTCCTTGCCTTCTCGAGAAACAGCAAGCCAGTCACTTTGTCTTTCGCTTGAAATCTACGAATGATCTTAGAAATAACTGGATCTTGTTGATAGGCTTCCATCAAGGATCAAGTTACTTCGTCTGATATACCAAACCCAGTCACTAGCGCGCCCAGATAATCTGCCCTTCGCGATAGTGCATCAGCCACTTTGTTGTACTCTCCCTTGATTGGATCAAGTTCATAGTCATACATGTTTGTCACTTGAATCCACCGCTTGAGTGCGTTAGAGAGTACAGGCTGTGTCTTGATCCAGCGCAAAGTCTCATGGTCAGATCTCAAGTAGAAGAAGATCTCAAGTAGAAAAATCTGGCTAGGAGATAATGTCTCCAATGGACCAGCGCTCTGTAGAGGGCATAAAGCTCATGCTCATACGTGGACTTTGCTAGCTTCTGAAATGGCATCTTCTTACTCATATACTCGATGGGCCTCAACTTTTTCCCCTCCTTTTGCGCAATATTGGCTGGCGTCTGTGGTCACGACAAAGGGCTGCTCAGGATCTTGAAATTTGAGGACTTCGTAGTGTGTCAGAGCATACTTCAATTTCTTGAAGCTTGCTTCACACTCCTCGGTCCACTCCCAAGGGGTGTCAAGGCGAGTAAGATTTGTTAGTTGGGAAGTTATAGTACTATAGTTTTTAACGAACGGACGATAGTAGCCCGTCATCCCCAAAAATGATTAGACCTCAGTAACAGTCTCAGGTCTGGGCCAGTCTCGTATGCTGGCCAATTTGGCATCATCCGGCCTCAACCCATCCGCATAAATTTAATGACCCAAGTACAAGATCTTGGTGTGACCGAACTCACATTTCTCCAAGTTTACCTTGTACTGGTGCTGTCTTAGGAGACCTAGCACTGTTTTCGAGTGCTCAACATGCTCCTCCACAGTCTTACTAAAGATAAGGATATCGTCAAGGTACACGATGATAAACTTGTCTAAGTATTCATGAAAATTCCTATTCGTTGCGTGTTGGAATGTTCCAGGTGCATTGCATAGGCCAAAGGGCATCACCACAAACTCTTACAGACCGTACCTGGTCTGGAAAGCGTTTTTGTGTTGGTCCTCGGGTCTAATGGCAATTTGATGGTATCAGGACTTTAGATCTATCTTAGTAAAGTACTGGCATCCCTGCACTCTATCCAATAGGTCGTCGATGCGAGGTAGGGGCTCCACGTTCTTTATGATGATGGCATTGAGGCCCTTATAATCAATGCACATCCTTAAGGTACCTCCCTTCTTAGGAACAAATAGAATTGGAGCACCGTAAGGGGAGGTACCAGGCCGAATCCATCCCTTCCCTGTGAGCTCTTTGAGTTGGCGGCGGAGCTCATCCAACTCCGCAGGAGACATCCTATAGATCCGTTCTCTAGGTACTTTGCTACCAGAGACGACTTCTATCGCGTGGACAACCTTCATTTTCACCACACCAGTGGGCTCCTCAAAAAGGTCTGAATATTGTGTGACGACTGCTTCTATCTCTAGGGGTGATTTTACGGCCTCCCTTTTTTCACAGACAAAGACTAAGTACATGCCTTCCTCGTGATTCTGTTCATAGTAGTTATAAAAGGAAGATGCACACATGCACCCGTAGTTTTCCACTAGACTGCTAGCTTTAAACTTCTGCAGTCTAACGGTTCTACCGTTGGGCAACTTGTGGATCATCACCTTTCTATCCCAATCGAATTGAGTTTGTGCAAGCTCGAGGTACATGCCTAGTAACATGTCGAATGGCAGCTCGTCACTGACTAGGAATGAGATTTTATGTCTCAATTCCCATCCTCCATAGGATAAGGTGCAAACTACGTCCTTGACATAGTCTTGTACAACCATGCAGTGCTTGTTGGCTAGCGTTGATGCTACAGATCTGTTGAGCCGCTGCACTTGGTCCCCTAAGCGCAGCCTATCCACACAAGCCCGACTGATGAAGTTCCGTGTAGAGCCTATGTCTGCAAAGGCACCTACTTTACGACCACCTACGTCAACCTCTACCACGAAATGTTCAACCCTAGGACCTTTACTAATCATCGCCCAAGAGTCTCTGGGGTCCTTCCCTGACCACTCAGTCTGTAACTCTTCTAAGGAATCAGACACATCTCTCGAACAGAGCATTGGTGGGTCTGAATATGTCTGTGGGGCGATGAATGGGTCACTAGCCTTGGCTAACGCCTGAAGTGGGGAAGGCAACATTACTACTTCAACACGAGTTAGAGCGGCTAACACTCCTACTGGCCCGAGGTGTTTCCCTGCGAAGTGCTCGCAGAAGCACCACCAGGGTTTGAAGATAAGCCCACTACCGTTGGAGAGGTTACCTTCGTGGTGACCTTCTTGGCTCAGCATGTCCTTGATGTGTGGCCATAGTTGCCACAGTTCAGGCAAGTACCCCTAGCAACTCGGTCCCTCCACACCTCGTAATCTAAACCAAGCTTTACCCATGCGGGCGTTCCTTTCTCGCCCTGACCCTTGGACCGGCCTACCTTCTGCTTCCCGGTCCCCTTTGTCTTTTCTTTTATAGATGCCTCGACTCCCCCGTTCGAAGTCTCGCTAACCCCATCTTGCTCCGTGTCTTCCCCATAGTCTGGGAAGTCGTCAATCTCAGTCGCCTGACCATCATGGTCGACGAACATGAGTTGGCCCTTAATCTCAGTCGCCTGACCATCATGGTCGACGAACATGAGTTGGCCTTTCTTCTTCCAATCCTGGGGAAGTCTCTTCTTCCTACCATCTAACTGACCCTAATAAGCGGACCCAAGCTTAGCCTCAATGTCTAAGGCTTTCTTTTTGAACGTAGCGAAGCTATGGACATCTGTGTTGGCCTCGTCCACCAGTTTATTTTTGACATCTCTGGGCAGGCATCTCAAATAATATGTGAGGAGCACTTGCGGGTTGTAGCGCACACCAGGTACTACGATCAGACGTTCTACAACGTTTGTGACCTCGCGTACAGTCTGGTACCTTTTGGAACAAAGACTTTTGATCATGTCAGTGGCCTTCTGAGCCCTTTGAGGGTCATGCCACCTATTGTACACAATCCGTACTACGTCTTCCAATCTCTGGGCCTGGGCCCAGGCGTCAAAGTTCTGACCATAACCCTATTGCTGCACTAACCCGTTTAACCATCATGTTGCCGATCCCTCTAAAAAGGAGGCAGCGACTATAACTTACTGCTCCGGTCGTGTGAGCTTGTGCCTCACATAAGTGGGCACAGTCCTCACCTAGGTATCCAGGTCCTCTTCCTTCTTCTTGTCGCCAGAGAAGGGCTTAGGACTCAGCAAGGGAATCTTAGGCATCCACTGCATGGGTTGGATTTGCCCAGATGATTGCTGCAATGGTTGCATAGCCACTGAGACAGGTTGCTGCTTGCTAACCTGAGCCTGTTGTGACGATGGGACTGTAGCTGCCACCGTCGTGAACGGTACAGAAGAAGTAATAAGGACCGGACCACTAGCTGCTACTAAACCACCTAGAGGGGGCATGCCAAACATAGGAGAAAAAGAGGGCCCTATCGGCGACGGCGTCACCGGGGGACCTGCAACCGAAGGGGGAGCTACAGCGTACTAAGGCTGCCTCATCATCGGACGAGAAGCCTGCAATGCAGCCAGAATTCGCTTTTGGTCTGCCACTAGTTCGGCCAACACTTCCTGCTGTACAACCTGCGTTTCTACCACGTAGAGGAGCGAGCTACGCAGTGCTTGCAGGATCAAGTGTCGACTCGTCTAGTGCTTCTAGTTTACCTAGCTCTTGCCTCCTGGCTCCTAATCTAGCTTTCTGCGTTAACGTTCTCTGTCTTCTCTCTGCTGCCTCTCTCAACTGCTGTTGTAGCTGATCGTAAAGAGCTTCTGCTTGGAGGATCTCCTAATCCTCCGGTGTGAGTTGAGTCTGTTGACTGACTTGCAAGCCAACACTCTGACTAACGGAAACCCGAGAAACATTTTGATTGACCCCTGACGAAGTGGCCTAGGACAAGGCCTGTGACATGCTGGAGGCGGTAGCCATCGCGGCCTCTAAGCTGGCTGCTGCTGACCTAACCCTCCTTAATGTCGCCCTCTCCCTAGCTTCCCTCTGCAGCCTCCTTTCCTCTCCTGGAGCTAACTCTTGGAAAGTGATCGGACGACTGAGAGCAGCTCTACGTGTAACTCTAAGTGGTTCCACTAATCGTTCCTCCTCCTCATTACTGCTTGCATCACTCATGAGTTGTAGTGTGTTTGATCTAAACTAGAATCCACATTGAATCCTACCTTAGCATGACACCCAACCAAGTATGATATACAACTACTTTCAGTCAGCCTGGAGAGAAGTAGTCAAGTGGTCAATAGTAACTAATGTCAGATCCTACAGGTAACACTAGTTCTATTTTTAGATTACTCTAATACAAAAAGCAATGCAGCAAGGAAGATACTATCCTATCTGCAGTTGTCTGTTAGTTGTCAAAAGTAATCAAAAGTCCGTACAACTAAGTAATCAAAAGTAAAACTGTTTACGTGTGGAGATGTATGCTGGATGGCAGTTTATCTAATTAGTACAACAGCGAACAGTTACCGGAATCCCCCCTCTCCCTGTATCCTTCTTGAGTGGTCACTTTATGTCAACGCCCTGAGCATCTGGTTGAGCGGCGTGTCTGAAGGTGTGCAATCCGGCCCACCCCTGTGCCCCAAGTCTATGCCGAACCGGCCAGCCCCTGCACGTTGTTTACCCTCGCATGCAACAAACCTTACTTCCGGTTTGATCTGGTATTGATAGACGGTCTGGTGAGCGTCTCTCAAAGGTCTGGCATGCCCTGCATGACCTCTATTGCGCAGCAGCAGAACCAAGGACTTGATGCAAAGCATGCATGTACTAGTCCCAGCAGGTTGGCATGGTGACCATGACCCGAGTGCTTCGTCCAGGGCCCTTTAGAGGCTTCGCCCGTCTCCCACCAGCTTGCTGCCCAGGAAGAATGTCGACTCTCAAGGTTGAGCGCTGGCGACACCTCACTTTGAGAGGGCTCTCGAGACAAAACTCACTTCCTCACGGTAAGAAGTAATGAAGAGGGTAGATAAGGAAGAGAGCAACGTACCTCATAATGCTGCCCCCAACCACAGATTTCTCACCGGCAACCTGATGTGCGTTTATGATGACCGGTCTTTGCTTCGGCACAACCTCGGCTTAAATGCCACATCAGTGAGCTCTCATCAACCAGCATACACCCCCTATGTCACCACGTAGCTTCCTGGCGCGCCCACACGACCCTGGGCCGCCAGTCGTTCCACGCCCAAGCCTTATCACTGCCTCACACCTCATGCGAAGCACCGAACAGCTATTGCGAAGAACCAATGAAGCGCAGCTCAAACCAGCTCAGATACCAAATTGCAAGGAAAATGAGCAATATCGAGATGACAATATCCAGAATGCACAATCACATTGAAAGCCAGAAAGTATCAGTGTCCAGAAAGCAGCATTGCACCAATACGACACCAATGGAGAATCGTAACACTGAAAACCAATGTCAATGAGAGCTTGCTCTCGCCACCACCAACACAAGAGTCCAGGACCTTCTCACTACTTGGCGCTCAGTGCCCATCCTACTTCCTACACAGCTACTATCTGTCTACTAATTGACAATGCAACTGTTGACGTCAGCAGCCCACGAAGTACTTGAAGATGTTGCCCAATGCAGACCATCACCAATACCAGGTATGTGCCCTCACATCATCATCGTCATCATCCGTCTCTCTCTCCCTCGACTTACACCCACGTCTTCCCTCTGTACACCCGAAGACCACCTCTGCGCCTCACTGTATGTCCAAGCCCTAAGCCAGCTATGGAGGCTGGGATATGGCGCTGCCCTCAGCAGCGCCCTACTTCACCACACGACCGCCGCACCTTGCTCCAGCGCTAGCAGCCAGCACGCGAGCAATTGCTCCAGCAGCGCTGCCGCCAGCCAGCAAGTGCCTGAATGAGCCTCCAGGCAGCTAGCTCTTTCCTATGGAAAGAGTCTGCCTGACCCGGCGGCCTGGCTGGTCTGGGCCTCTGCCCAGAAGCTTCCGGTAGGCCCCAGGAGGCTGTGCGTCTGTTGCAGCGGCTGGGCCTCGTTCGGTTGGGCCTCCCAACTGTCTGTATATGAAGCTGCAATTCTGGCCCAGGGCCTGCATTTCAGGAAAGGCCTGGAAGGCCGTGGAATAGCTTTGCTGCTCGGCCTGTGTTTCCCTCAACCAACTGGCTCGTCACAACTGCCTGGATGTCAAATACGAAATTGACAGCAATGGGCTCCTGAGATTTGTTAGGCCCGCCTTCACTTAGGGCGGGCACATCTGTAACAAGGGCCCCTTAGGCCTGCTGAGGACCCAGATTCTCACAAATGCTCTTTTTTTTTCTTTTTTTGTTTCCATGCTGGGAACCAGGCCCAGCGTTCCTTATAAGAATAAATGAGATTACAATGGGTATTTGATGATAGTTTGGATAATACCGAAGCCATTACCCAGCCTCGGTCGAGAAGTATTTCAGAAGGTGCTATGAAAAAAGGGAAAATCCATGGACCACTCGTCACCTTTTTTTTACTTCTACCAAACCCTACATTCCAAGATATGCTATCACCCTACTGAAAACCGAAGGAAGCTGTCCTGTTTACACTACCCGGTCTAATCTCGGTCTCATTTCCCCCGCATGTTAGGCTACAGGGCAGCGCGACCCACCCCAGCTTCAACCATCGTAGACCTAGCAGCAGCCCCCAGTTGGCCACATGATTGCCTTCCACCCTCTACAGATCCCCAGATCTCTCTACCATGTCTCAAGCTCCTGTGTTGACAGGTTACAGGGCAGATGCCTCAGCACCGACATCGGCTAACCGAGACCACTAAACATCACAGCTTTGTCTGGCATCAGTGGAGCTTCTACCACTCCTGGAATCCTGGGTCAATTGTCTGTAACAATTTGAAATAATTCATCAATACAGACGACTACTTACAATTAGTGACTTCTATGGAAATCCTTAACACCTTCTACCCCCTCGTCAACCAAGCACCCTCGTTCCACATGGCACTACTAATCTAACCCAGCCTTTCATCTACCAAATCATTCATCCAAAAGGCAATATCAGCCTAACCAATACCTTCCGTATCCGTCCTGACTCCTGTTCTTACCACCAAGACTACATCCTGCCCCATAGGTTGTCTTGGTAACCACCCGCAGTTAGCCACTGGATTGCTTTCCGCCCTCGAGGAATCCCCAGATCTGTCTACCAGGCCTCACATTCCTGCTATAAACAGGTTACAGGGCTACAACACCAGCACCAGAGCCTTCTGGAATGCTTTTGAGTATAATATGGAAGTTCTCATCTTGGCGGTGGCATCCCTTGAGGCGGGTACCAAGCTCCTGTTCGGTCAGACAGTCCTCCTTTTTATCATCCCAGGGATGGCTCAATTTCCGAACTCCGTGATTAATCCATGATATCCATCTCCTTCCCCGTGGCTTCAGAGAGAGCGGGTGCGTGCACAAAATTTCTTCCTAGAAAATCCCAAGATTGCAACACAGTAATTCCAGAAAAATCATACCATCGCCACCCGTTGGTTAAAGCCTTAAAGGCCTAAGCAGCACTATCCAGGAAACCCACCTCACAAACTCTCCAAAAATGCCAGGGCACATAACCTGGCCTAGCCTTTCCAAAAAATTGCAGCACACGCACCGAGACCGGGGTCGGCAAGAGTGGCGATTTGGATTCCCTTTGACTCTCAAGCGGAAGTCATCCACTCCGTCGTAGATACGAGTGAGGGGAGATGGGTGGCCGCCCTCCTTATGCTGGAAATAGAAGTAGTCAGTGTGATTTGCATCTATGGCCCAAGTGACGTTGAACACCGCAAAACCTTTTTTGAATATATACGGTCCCAGCTGCCACAAGGCATACGAGCAATCATCACATGTGATTTTTATGCGGCTCCGGATCGTAGCCTTGACAGGTGGAGAGTCCCCTCCCCGTGCCCCGCTTATATAGAAGCGGATGAAGGAATCATCCGTAAGCTCTGCGAAGAGGAGCACCTCTATGATTCCTTAAGGCGACTACACCCACTAAAGAGATTGTTCACGTGCATTCGCAATAGCAATACACCCTTACAATCCAGGTTTAGAATAGACCTCATCCTCTTGGCAGAGGATCTGGACAGGGCTCTGCAAGCAGCCGCCATCTTCCCACTAAGTCCATGGTCGGGACCAGACCACAAGATGTGTGCGATATTACTCAGATTCCACAAAAAAACAGACCAGGGCCCCGACTTTTACAAACTTAACACATCTATCTTGAAGCTACATCTATTTTGGGCTTTTCTTATAGACGTATGGGAGTATTGGTGGACCCCGTGGGACCGTCATGACTCTTATATCGCATGGTTCAATAACGGATTGGCCTTTGTGGCCAGGAAATGCAATGAGTTTTCCAAAATACGAGCCAAAGAAATATGCACAGGAAATTAGCATCCAGGAGAAAATTTGTAGCCTTGAATAGGAAAGCAATGTGTCGCTTCTCATTCATCCTCAAACTAAATCCGTTGAATTACAACTACTAAAAAAACAACTGCTAGAGTTCGCCCAACAAAGGTGTTAGGGCTCCATCATCAAAGGCAAGTTATCCAGGCACAGCACTGAAGGACAAATGGACGCATCCTTCTTCGTGTTGGCACACACCAAGGCCAGACGATCCTCCATAGAGGGGCTTTATGACCCGATCAAAACCCACGAAGTCACCTCATAGCTTGAAAGTGGCCAGAGATTTCTATAAATAACTCTTTTCTTCCACCCTAACCAATGAGTCAGAGCAGACAAAGGAAGGAAAAGTTACAGAATTCCTACTCCCCCTCATTGCACGATTATACAATGAGCAGAGGGAGGCTCTGGACAAACCGCTACGGAAGGAGGAAATATGGAATGCCCTCCTGCAGATGGAGGAAGACAAAACCCTAGGGGTGGACGGGCTCCCTAAAGAATTATGGGAGGAGATGTGGTCCTCTATATCAGCGGAGTTGATGGAATACTATCGCCAGGTGAAAGCCTCGGGAGATATGGGGGAACTGGTGAGTAAGGGGATCCTCACCCTTTTGTACAAAAAAGGGGACAAAACAAACATAAGGAATTACCGACCAAACACACTCCTTATGGTAGTCTATAAGTTGGTGGCCAAGGCAATGGCCAACAAGATGATTCATATCCTGGAGGAGATAATTCACCCCGCACAAACAGTATTCATGCGAAACAGGAACATTCAAGACAATGTGTTATTGGTTGATGAACTGATTAAGCTATCAAACAGTCACGACAAAATGTAGCCATAGTTTTTATTGATTTTGAAAGCATACGATCATGTAGACTGGAAATTCCTAGACAAATGTCTGCGAAAAATTACCTTCGGTCCAAAATTTTGTGACTAGATTATGATGCTCCGTAATAATGCGACCACACGGGTACAGGTAAACGGCTTGCTGGCCTCAAAAATTAAATTGCAGCGCTCCGTGCGGCAGGGTGACCCGCTAGCCCCCTTCCTGTTCTTGGTAGTGATGGAAGCACTGGCAGCTAATCTGAGAACGAACAAAAAAATCTCCAGACTTCGATTGTCAGGCATCCCAGAAGATGCCATACCGATCTACTCGATGTTTGCGGATGATCTTACAATAGTAGCCGAGGCTACCTACAGTAACATGGCCGAATTCCAAGCCCTCATGGACCGGTTCACCTCGGTATCTGACATGTCTGTCGATTGGGGGAGCACAACGCAAGGCTGGTGGATCCACTTCCATAGAGTTCGCGCACCTGAACAGCCTAAGGTTGACTGGAGACCCCTTGACGAACCAATGAGAGTCTTGGGGGTGGTGCTCTCAACCCATGGACCGCCGGCAGGAAATGCCGAATGGATCACTAAGCCGGCACTAGAAATAATGCAAAATTGGGGCAACAAAAACACATCCCTCTTTGGAAGGGCTCTAATCATAAACAACGTGGTGCTTGCATCCATCTGGTACAAATTGACCCTCTGGCAACTGGGAAAGGATACCACCAGGGACTTCAAAAAGCACCTGGTTGCCTTTCTCTGGCGGGGGAATCATGAGCAACAAAACGTAATCAACAGGGTGGCCTGGGACAAGTTAATCCAACCCAAAACCAGGGGAGGACTAGGCTTATTTGACCCCGCTCTACAAGCTACTGCACTATCAATCCAATGGATCAAAAGATTGATAGTTGGAATAAATCTTCCGTGGCGGGAGCTGGCTTTGGAACAAATCTGCAGACTCGCACCGAGAACCGCCAACACAGTAAACCCCCTCACATGGATTGAGGCCCGGTATTGGTCTATACCCCGCCCTCGCTTGAACTCTCAAGAGGAAGGGGACGAAGGAGCGGTTAGGCAAAATTTGGTGAAAGATAACTTCTGGATCGACCTTATTAAAAATTGGAGGAGGCTGCCAATCCCTGATAGGCCGGCCTCGAAGCGAGCGGAGGAGATCCTACGTCAACCCCTGTTTGGGAACAGGGCAATCACAGACAGGCAAGGAAGAGTCTTCGCCAGCTCGGACCCCCGCTGGCCCTCATGGGTTAGGCAAGGAATTCTTAGAGTAGGGGATATATGGGATGAGGCAACCAAAGATTGGAAAACAACCCAACAATTACGTCCTTGCCTACGCCACACTCGCAAGCTGGCAGATACCCTGGAACAGTTGACATTTTCGATGCCCCTTGCTTGGGTGGTGGCCCTAGGAAAGGGCCCGATACTACAAGAGCAGGACTGGGTAGCAGTAAGGGTAGTCGACTTCCCCCTGCAAATTGGCACGGTAGTTAAGGCGAGACCGGAAGGGGCCATGGTCAACCTTTTCAAAAGAAGAGGGGACGATAACCTGGTAAGCTACCATCCAGACTCGGTCCAATGGCATGAGAGGACCAACCTCTACCGGATCCGGGTCCTGCAGAGCCATAAAGAAGGGAGGACTCAATTGCGGGTTTTTCTACCAGAAGTCCCCCTGTCCGCTTTACCCCTGGACCCTCTAGAATGGCAATGGGTTAGGGGACGGAATGGACAAGCAGTGCACCTCTCTGAGCTGATCGTTAAACCACCAGTACCTTCTCCAGTGTTGGGAAAATACGAGATGCTGGCCAGTACCCGAAGTTTTCGGGGTTCGGACACAGGGTCGGCGATGTCCCAAAAATCGTATTTTGCTTTTGCCCGTGCACGAAAGAAAATTGAAAAAAAAAAGGTCTTTGTACTGCAATGATGTCGGGCAGGGCAGTCCAGGAGGCCGTGCTCATAGTGTTGAATGCATCTTACAACAAAGACGGTCACATTCTGAACTTGTTGTTTTCTTTTTTTATTTCTCTTTTGTTTGTTATGTGCCCCCTGCCAACGAGGCAGGGCGGAATCCGTGATCTGCTGTAGCTGTGTTTCCTCAGATGATTGTCAGGGTCATGTATCGAGCCGTTTTCAAGGCCGAATCCGTGTTTCCGTTTTTTTTTTTCTTGTTTTCTTTTTCTAGAATCTGACAATCTGACTCCGTGATCTGCTCGAGCTGTGTTCCCTCAGAGGATTGTAACCCTGATCACACTGGCACTTACGGGAATGTATCTTGCCATTTTCACGGCCAAATC
>BFEA01000067.1:112972-129350 GCA_003427395.1 Chara braunii
CCCTTGACAGCGCCCAAGCCCCCCCGCCTAGCCCCCCTTCCTCTCCGCACCCCCTTTTCCACCCCTCACTCTCAGCAGCTAAATCGCCGATTACCGTTGCCCCCACCCCCTTTCAAGATCAAGCCTTGATGAGCAAGCCCCCCACACCCCCTTTTCCCCCCTTCAAGAGCAAGCCCGTTGCCAATGCCGACTCCCACCAAAACCGCGATTACCGTTGCCAACGACAACGATCCGATTGGAAAGAAGGAAGGGGGGGGGGGGGGCGCGGGAAGTATGACGAGCGAGGGAGGAGGAGAAGTACGACGAAGGTGGAGGGAGGAGAACAGCGATGGAGGAGAAGGGCGATGAAAAACCAAGACGACGAGCGATGGAGAAGTATGACGAGGGAGGAGGGAGGAGGAGACCAATGATGAAGGAGGGAGGTAGACAAGGATGACGATGACGAGGGATGGCGAGGGGAATCCGATTCGGGCGGAAAAAGGAGGGGCAAGAGGGAGAAGGGAGGGAGGGAGAAGTATGACGAAGGAGGAGGGAGGAGGGAGGAGGTGACCAATGACGAAAGAGGGAGGTAGATGAGGATGACGATGATGATGGATGGCGAGGGGAATCCGATTCGGGCGGAAAAAGGAGGGGCAAGAGGGAGAAGGGAGGGAGGGAGAAGTATGACGAAGGAGGAGGGAGGAGGGAGGAGGTGACCAATGACGAAAGAGGGAGGTAGATGAGGATGACGATGATGATGGATGGCGAGGGGAATCCGATTCGGGCGGAAAAAGGAGGGGCAAGAGGGAGAAGGGAGGGAGGGAGAAGTATGACGAAGGAGGAGGGAGGAGGGAGGAGGTGACCAATGACGAAAGAGGGAGGTAGATGAGGATGACGATGATGATGGATGGCGAGGGGAATCCGATTCGGGCGGAAAAAGGAGGGGCAAGAGGGAGAAGGGAGGGAGGGAGAAGTATGACGAAGGAGGAGGGAGGAGGGAGGAGGTGACCAATGACGAAAGAGGGAGGTAGATGAGGATGACGATGATGATGGATGGCGAGGGGAATCCGATTCGGGCGGAAAAAGGAGGGGCAAGAGGGAGAAGGGAGGGAGGGAGAAGTATGACGAAGGAGGAGGGAGGAGGGAGGAGGTGACCAATGACGAAAGAGGGAGGTAGATGAGGATGACGATGATGATGGATGGCGAGGGGAATCCGATTCGGGCGGAAAAAGGAGGGGCAAGAGGGAGAAGGGAGGGAGGGAGAAGTATGACGAAGGAGGAGGGAGGAGGGAGGAGGTGACCAATGACGAAAGAGGGAGGTAGATGAGGATGACGATGATGATGGATGGCGAGGGGAATCCGATTCGGGCGGAAAAAGGAGGGGCAAGAGGGAGAAGGGAGGGAGGGAGAAGTATGACGAAGGAGGAGGGAGGAGGGAGGAGGTGACCAATGACGAAAGAGGGAGGTAGATGAGGATGACGATGATGATGGATGGCGAGGGGAATCCGATTCGGGCGGAAAAAGGAGGGGCAAGAGGGAGAAGGGAGGGAGGGAGAAGTATGACGAAGGAGGAGGGAGGAGGGAGGAGGTGACCAATGACGAAAGAGGGAGGTAGATGAGGATGACGATGATGATGGATGGCGAGGGGAATCCGATTCGGGCGGAAAAAGGAGGGGCAAGAGGGAGAAGGGAGGGAGGGAGAAGTATGACGAAGGAGGAGGGAGGAGGGAGGAGGTGACCAATGACGAAAGAGGGAGGTAGATGAGGATGACGATGATGATGGATGGCGAGGGGAATCCGATTCGGGCGGAAAAAGGAGGGGCAAGAGGGAGAAGGGAGGGAGGGAGAAGTATGACGAAGGAGGAGGGAGGAGGGAGGAGGTGACCAATGACGAAAGAGGGAGGTAGATGAGGATGACGATGATGATGGATGGCGAGGGGAATCCGATTCGGGCGGAAAAAGGAGGGGCAAGAGGGAGAAGGGAGGGAGGGAGAAGTATGACGAAGGAGGAGGGAGGAGGGAGGAGGTGACCAATGACGAAAGAGGGAGGTAGATGAGGATGACGATGATGATGGATGGCGAGGGGAATCCGATTCGGGCGGAAAAAGGAGGGGCAAGAGGGAGAAGGGAGGGAGGGAGAAGTATGACGAAGGAGGAGGGAGGAGGGAGGAGGTGACCAATGACGAAAGAGGGAGGTAGATGAGGATGACGATGATGATGGATGGCGAGGGGAATCCGATTCGGGCGGAAAAAGGAGGGGCAAGAGGGAGAAGGGAGGGAGGGAGAAGTATGACGAAGGAGGAGGGAGGAGGGAGGAGGTGACCAATGACGAAAGAGGGAGGTAGATGAGGATGACGATGATGATGGATGGCGAGGGGAATCCGATTCGGGCGGAAAAAGGAGGGGCAAGAGGGAGAAGGGAGGGAGGGAGAAGTATGACGAAGGAGGAGGGAGGAGGGAGGAGGTGACCAATGACGAAAGAGGGAGGTAGATGAGGATGACGATGATGATGGATGGCGAGGGGAATCCGATTCGGGCGGAAAAAGGAGGGGCAAGAGGGAGAAGGGAGGGAGGGAGAAGTATGACGAAGGAGGAGGGAGGAGGGAGGAGGTGACCAATGACGAAAGAGGGAGGTAGATGAGGATGACGATGATGATGGATGGCGAGGGGAATCCGATTCGGGCGGAAAAAGGAGGGGCAAGAGGGAGAAGGGAGGGAGGGAGAAGTATGACGAAGGAGGAGGGAGGAGGGAGGAGGTGACCAATGACGAAAGAGGGAGGTAGATGAGGATGACGATGATGATGGATGGCGAGGGGAATCCGATTCGGGCGGAAAAAGGAGGGGCAAGAGGGAGAAGGGAGGGAGGGAGAAGTATGACGAAGGAGGAGGGAGGAGGGAGGAGGTGACCAATGACGAAAGAGGGAGGTAGATGAGGATGACGATGATGATGGATGGCGAGGGGAATCCGATTCGGGCGGAAAAAGGAGGGGCAAGAGGGAGAAGGGAGGGAGGGAGAAGTATGACGAAGGAGGAGGGAGGAGGGAGGAGGTGACCAATGACGAAAGAGGGAGGTAGATGAGGATGACGATGATGATGGATGGCGAGGGGAATCCGATTCGGGCGGAAAAAGGAGGGGCAAGAGGGAGAAGGGAGGGAGGGAGAAGTATGACGAAGGAGGAGGGAGGAGGGAGGAGGTGACCAATGACGAAAGAGGGAGGTAGATGAGGATGACGATGATGATGGATGGCGAGGGGAATCCGATTCGGGCGGAAAAAGGAGGGGCAAGAGGGAGAAGGGAGGGAGGGAGAAGTATGACGAAGGAGGAGGGAGGAGGGAGGAGGTGACCAATGACGAAAGAGGGAGGTAGATGAGGATGACGATGATGATGGATGGCGAGGGGAATCCGATTCGGGCGGAAAAAGGAGGGGCAAGAGGGAGAAGGGAGGGAGGGAGAAGTATGACGAAGGAGGAGGGAGGAGGGAGGAGGTGACCAATGACGAAAGAGGGAGGTAGATGAGGATGACGATGATGATGGATGGCGAGGGGAATCCGATTCGCATGGAAAAAAAAAAGGGAGGAGGGAGGAGGGAGGTAGGGAGAGGTATGACGAAGGAGATGTATGACAAAGGAGGGAGGAGATTAAGTATGATGAGGGAGGAGTATGACGAAGTAGGAGGGAGGAAAAGTATGACGAGCGAGGCAGGAGGAGGGAGGAGGGAAGAAGGAGGAGGAGACGGATAACGAAGGAGGCCCTGTTCACTATACTGGAGGCCCTTTTTTTCATTCGAAGGAAGTGGAGGAGAATGAAGAAGAGGGAAATCGGATTCGAAAAAAGAACGAGGGAGGGCAAAGGAGAAGAACGACGATGGAGGAGTGGTATGAGGAACGAGGAGGGAAGTATGACGAAGGAGGGAGGAAGAGGAAGGTAACGATGATGAGGGAGGAGGGGGAAGGGAGAAGGCAGGAGGGAGGAGGGAGGAAGGAGAAGGGAGAGGGGACCAATGGCGAAGGAGGGAGGGGGAGGGCAATGACGGGGGAGTAGGAGAACGATGACGAGGTAGGGTTGAGGACGAGGAGAATGATGCGGAGGGTAATCGAACTTGAATACAAAAAAGAACCGGAGGGGAGAGAGAGAGAGAGAGAGAGAGAGAGACAGAGAGAGAGAGAGAGAGANTTTTTTTTGTTCTTCTCGTGAGAGTACCATAAAGAAATGGAGTGGGACCCAGGCTCGGCAAAACTCGGAGCGCAGTGAAAATCAGGGTCGGCAAAAACAGGCTCGGAGGTACTGGTGGTTTAAAGCCACTTAGAGGATGATCAAACCCCGGGTCGACATTCGGGCAGGGATAGAAAAACGCTAGCAGAAACACCTTGGCCTGCATAGGGATCAAGTTAGAAGGTTGCAGTGGTTCAGAGGGGTGAAAGAGAGACCAGCAAAGTTCGCCTCTCTACAGTGGCTAATCTGCCACAGATGCCTCCCCACCAATGATTGGATTATAGACAGGACGAATCTGGAGCAAAGGGGGTTCGCACTCCCGTGGTGTAAGTCTTGCAATGCAGGGTCCCGATCCGAAGAATATGTGAGACAATTGCACACATTTTTCTCCAATGTCCGGGTGCTACCCTGTTGTGGCGTTGGTGGGATCGCATTTGGTCTCAATTGGGCACTAACGAGGAGTGGCCATGGAAATGTGAAGCTCTTCTGCTGGGACAGTGAAGCAGGCTACACGCATCCCGCTTCGCCAACAACCTCTTTACCGTATCTAGAAAGGCGATGATCTGGACCTTGTGGACAAGGAGGTGCATTTTTGACCAAGAAGGGGCCAGAATGGAGGAAGGGGAAGTGGCGACTACCGTTAAACAATTTGTGGAAACAGAAATAAGAGCGCAATGGCAACGAATTCAGGAGAAAATTGTAATTCTAACACAGAAGTCAGACATCATTAAGGAAATCCAAACCTTTTGTGCAGAATGGCTGGGAGGGGAAAGGGGGGGCAGGATGGCTCAGATAGATTGGCCTGGGGAAAAGGGAAAGGAGGGGGGAGGCAGAAACTTTGCCAAGGACTACAAGCGCATATTTCACGATTGGCTGCAAGTTGACCCCAGCACCCCAATGAAAACCCCCAAGGATTTCCCGGACATGTTCCCGCTGGCAGCCACAACCATAGTAGAGAGACAATGGTTTGGACAGCAGTAGAAAAGGGGGGTGGCTTAGTCTCTCAGTCAAGAAGCGGGACTAGGGGGAGGAAGGAACTAGTGTGCAGCAGTGTACCTAGCGCCAGGCTCAGGGTGAGGAGGTGCTACGCCTCGGAGAGCTCGGCAAGGAATTAGACAGGGTCAGTGAATGTTAAGAGTGTTTGGTCGGGGAGTCCAGGGGTTCTGAGCATTCGAAGGACCCTTGTGGTAATTGTTGTTTGAGTAGCTTAGCAATAGGTCCCCAGCAAGTGTTATTCCAATAATCTACACTCTTAAAAAAGGGGGAATGATGTATCCTGCTCAGGTTCAGAGAAATCAATGGCAGGGAGAGGGAGGAATAGTATGTAACAGCAGGCATCTGGCGCCGGTTCCAGGGTGAAGAGGTTCCCCCCTCTCCCCAATATCCTGCCCAGTCAATCCCCTGGATTCCAGGGCTATCAATGCTGGCAGGAATCCTCCACAATTTTGATTCGGATTTGCTCTGAATTCAGTTTGTATATGGGACGCTGGGCCCATTTTCCAGCAGGTGATGATCCCCACCAATAGACGGAGCTGCTCCCCAGGTGGTAGTGGTGTCTGCCTTTATCAGCACCACTAACACTGAAGAGGGCGTTTTTTTTATTTAAAAAAAAAAAAAACACTTCCAGTGACTCGAGAGTATACTCACATTAGGCCTTTATAATAGCAGAATCGCAAAATCAGGCCACTGATTTTGCAATTCTGCGATTTTAACGGCCTAGTGTCAGTATGCCCTCAGTTGCTTTTCAAGACAGGAGTGATAACTGGTGAAAAGAAACAGTCAGCATGTCCGGTTCGGTCACTCCGGGTAGACTGTGAGGACCCCGGCCTCAATCTTCTCATTGGTAATATCAGCCTTGGGCACTGGGCCCGTTTAAAAAAAAAAAAAAAAAAAAAAAGAAAGTTTGTGGAAAAGAGTATGGAGTATGTACTTGTTACTTCAGACACATTTGGGACCATTAACAAATCCAAAGTATTTGCAACCTCTTTTCGGCCTAGGCTCGCCATGTCCGAAACAAGTGCAGAGTACTACTTTGCTTGGGAAATTTGAGAGAAGCAACTTGGATAATCACCTGCACTTCTTTTTACCTGAGAGCATACGCACCCTAGCACTTTCATAAATGTATCTGCCTGCAATTAGGTCCAGAGCTGGATGAATCTGACTGCAATCATGTCCAGAGAGTAACTGAAAATGTCCTAGTGTGAGTAATCCCTGACTCTTTGTTTCAGACACATTTGAGACCATGATACAAATTTTCCGAAGTATGCGAGACCAAGAAACAAATCTAAAGTTTAAAATAATAATAATAATAATAATAATAATAATAATAATAATAATAAAATCCAAAGTATTTGGGACCAAGAAACAGATCCATCCAGAGCACTCCTGTACTAGGGTCACCTGAGAGGAACCACTTGTTGGATCACCTCATGCACACACATGCACTTTCAGTTTTTCCTCCTAATCCATCAAGAAAGCAGCAGAGGCTTATGAACCGGACTTGTCAGGGGCGAAGTGGACTTGTCTGAGAAAGAAGCCTGACCTCGACTGCCAACAACCCGCAGATGAAGGAAGGATACAAACAGACTCATCGTCTCCACCCGTCAACTCCAATCGTCCGCAACAGATGGAACCGAGACTCGCCGCTGGAAGAATCCACATTGAAAGATATCCCATGGACCTCCTATGCAGTGTATGCACACAAAATGCCAACCTCTTACCGGGCTCTCCAGTGGCAGATCATGCACCGCTGCCTCCCAACCCTGGACTGGATAACAGCACGCTCAAACCTTGAACAAAAAGGGGTGTTGTCTCCGATGTGCACGTATTGTGGGCACTCAACATCACAATGTCGGCGAGCAGACTTGGAACACTGCCAACTGGCCTGCCCCATGGCTCTCCAAGTTTGGCGCTGGTGGGACGCACTCTGGCACAAACTCTAGGATATCTCCTTCCAATGGGATATAGGCCTAATCCTGTTGGGAGGACAAAGAAATTACCCCGTCACATGGTCAGCATTCCCTTTTCAAACACACTCGGCTGGCCATACTTATGGTAATCTGGAGAATGAGATGCTCGGCCGAACGTAAACAGTTCACTTTTGGCCTTCCTGAGGTTAAAGCAGAGATCGTGGAAGGGATCAGGGCGCATATAGTAAAGCCCGGCAGAAAGCTTGCCACCGATCTTACGACAATAGCTGACCCAAAGGAGAAGCAGCAAGCTATCTCGGGATTCAGGGACCTCCGGCGAGACCCCCACCGGAAAATGGCTGATGTACAGAAGGATGGGAAACTGATATGGAAGAACTGGGTAGCCCGTAAAAAGCATTGGCGACTCAGACCACTGGATTACTTCCACACACCGTTGCTGGGACAGAACGCAGACGCACTAATAGAGGATCGAACACCCACTACCTGGACCCAACAACCGCACCCCTTACCCCCCCCCTCCTCTCTCAGCCTCCTTTGACCCCACTCCGACAGACCCCTCCCCCCTCCCCATGTCGCCTCCCCTTCACCCCGGTACCCCCCCGCCCACTCCCCCGCTACCCCCCACACCCTCACAGCACCCCCTTCCCCTCTCCTGTCACCCCCCTTACCCCTTGACTCCCGCCTGCTCACCCTTTCGCAACCCTCTGCGCCCTATCGGTGTTCACCTCGAGTTCCACCCATCCAGCATGGGCCTGGCGACTCCACATCAAATCTACAAGCCAAGCAGGAAGGACAAACAACAGCAGCACTACAGAAGATGTGACTAAGAAACACAGGGTTCTGTGAGTGCATAAGGAGGACTGCGGAAGGTCGAAAACCGCCCAAGATGAAGACGGAAGACTACAACTACACGATAGCAGATGGGAATGGTGGCCACACTCCCCTTGTTACCGGGGCCAAAGGGGGAAAAAAGCTCTCACCCTTCACTCTGCAAAGACTCCCTACGGTTGCAGCTGGCACATACCTCACTACTCCCTACACGAAGGGCCCAAAACGCCCTGCCAGCTCAAGTCGGGTACACCTGCCCTCACCACGCCTCGGGGGGCAGGCAACAGGAGCAAACTCTGCCTACATATGTCAGTTGTCCAAACATTTGTCAGTCATTGATATGTCTTGTAATATGAGGGACTCTGGACCCGGTTTCCAGCAGGTGCAGATCCCCACCAATAGATGGAGCCTTCAACCGGGGAGCCACTTTGGGAGGCTGCTCTTACCACCTCCCAAAGACGAAACAAAAAGAAAGCAGCAGAAACATCTCGGAAATGGGTCAAAATTTGTTGGCGCAGCAATGGCGCTCAAGTTTGTTAACTTTTCTTTCTTTGCTGCAATTTTTTTTTTTCTAAAAGGGCGACGGCCTTGAGATATCATCATTGAACTGACCAGCTGCAGGTGATTCAGAATGATTGTATTCTGGTCATCTGATCGTATCTGGATTCGAACTTGGGTCTGTATTTCAACAGTTCATTGGGTGTACCAACTGAGCTACCCCTGTTGGTTTGCTGCAATAATTTTCTGCCAAAGCATTTTGCGTAAAAGAGAGAAACTGCTTGTGGACTTCCATCCAGCAGACGGTCTTTTTGAGAATAAATATGAAGTGTTTTTTTTTCTGCTTCCCTAGTGACTGTTTTTTCGTCAGCTTTGGAATAGCAAGAGTTCCGAATTCTTGCTAGGTTTAAGCTCTTAAAAAAAAAAAAAGGCAAGACTCCTCTGAGACGAGCAATGCCATCTGACCATGTGTATGCTCAACTGTTAAACCCATAGTTGCGGCGCACTGCTGTGCTGTGTTGTGCGCCTGCCCCCCATGCGCGATGTGCTTCGCGGCTCTGAGATGCGTGCTGCGCCAAAGTGGCGGTAGGTGCGTGAAGAGCGCGCAGGTTTTTTTTTTTTCAAAGGGGGCAGGGGCCTCTTTAGGCTTCTGGGCTGTTTTTTTTTGCTTTTCTGTACTCCAACAGCAACAACCGTGAAGTGCCTCTTGAGCTGGGCAATAACCGCCTTCACGAGAGCCATTTTTACCTGCACACATACAGTCCAGAAACAGCCCTGGTGTCAGCCCCTTCTGTCGGTACGCGCTCCTGGAGCACCCCCCAATGAACCCCCCAATGCACCCCCTCCATCCCCCAAAGCCCCTCTGAGTCCCAGGCCTCCCGCTAATAACCCCCCCTTACCTCGCCCCTCCTAACCCCAACTCCCCACACCCCCTCTTCCACACCTTGACAGCGCCCAAGCCCCCCCGCCTAGCCCCCCTTACAGCTGTCTCTTATACACATCTAGATGTGTATAAGAGACAGGTAAGAAGTAATGAAGAGGGTAGATAAGGAAGAGAGCAACGTACCTCATAATGCTGCCCCCAACCACAGATTTCTCACCGGCAACCTGATGTGCGTTTATGATGACCGGTCTTTGCTTCGGCACAACCTCGGCTTAAATGCCACATCAGTGAGCTCTCATCAACCAGCATACACCCCCTATGTCACCACGTAGCTTCCTGGCGCGCCCACACGACCCTGGGCCGCCAGTCGTTCCACGCCCAAGCCTTATCACTGCCTCACACCTCATGCGAAGCACCGAACAGCTATTGCGAAGAACCAATGAAGCGCAGCTCAAACCAGCTCAGATACCAAATTGCAAGGAAAATGAGCAATATCGAGATGACAATATCCAGAATGCACAATCACATTGAAAGCCAGAAAGTATCAGTGTCCAGAAAGCAGCATTGCACCAATACGACACCAATGGAGAATCGTAACACTGAAAACCAATGTCAATGAGAGCTTGCTCTCGCCACCACCAACACAAGAGTCCAGGACCTTCTCACTACTTGGCGCTCAGTGCCCATCCTACTTCCTACACAGCTACTATCTGTCTACTAATTGACAATGCAACTGTTGACGTCAGCAGCCCACGAAGTACTTGAAGATGTTGCCCAATGCAGACCATCACCAATACCAGGTATGTGCCCTCACATCATCATCGTCATCATCCGTCTCTCTCTCCCTCGACTTACACCCACGTCTTCCCTCTGTACACCCGAAGACCACCTCTGCGCCTCACTGTATGTCCAAGCCCTAAGCCAGCTATGGAGGCTGGGATATGGCGCTGCCCTCAGCAGCGCCCTACTTCACCACACGACCGCCGCACCTTGCTCCAGCGCTAGCAGCCAGCACGCGAGCAATTGCTCCAGCAGCGCTGCCGCCAGCCAGCAAGTGCCTGAATGAGCCTCCAGGCAGCTAGCTCTTTCCTATGGAAAGAGTCTGCCTGACCCGGCGGCCTGGCTGGTCTGGGCCTCTGCCCAGAAGCTTCCGGTAGGCCCCAGGAGGCTGTGCGTCTGTTGCAGCGGCTGGGCCTCGTTCGGTTGGGCCTCCCAACTGTCTGTATATGAAGCTGCAATTCTGGCCCAGGGCCTGCATTTCAGGAAAGGCCTGGAAGGCCGTGGAATAGCTTTGCTGCTCGGCCTGTGTTTCCCTCAACCAACTGGCTCGTCACAACTGCCTGGATGTCAAATACGAAATTGACAGCAATGGGCTCCTGAGATTTGTTAGGCCCGCCTTCACTTAGGGCGGGCACATCTGTAACAAGGGCCCCTTAGGCCTGCTGAGGACCCAGATTCTCACAAATGCTCTTTTTTTTTCTTTTTTTGTTTCCATGCTGGGAACCAGGCCCAGCGTTCCTTATAAGAATAAATGAGATTACAATGGGTATTTGATGATAGTTTGGATAATACCGAAGCCATTACCCAGCCTCGGTCGAGAAGTATTTCAGAAGGTGCTATGAAAAAAGGGAAAATCCATGGACCACTCGTCACCTTTTTTTTACTTCTACCAAACCCTACATTCCAAGATATGCTATCACCCTACTGAAAACCGAAGGAAGCTGTCCTGTTTACACTACCCGGTCTAATCTCGGTCTCATTTCCCCCGCATGTTAGGCTACAGGGCAGCGCGACCCACCCCAGCTTCAACCATCGTAGACCTAGCAGCAGCCCCCAGTTGGCCACATGATTGCCTTCCACCCTCTACAGATCCCCAGATCTCTCTACCATGTCTCAAGCTCCTGTGTTGACAGGTTACAGGGCAGATGCCTCAGCACCGACATCGGCTAACCGAGACCACTAAACATCACAGCTTTGTCTGGCATCAGTGGAGCTTCTACCACTCCTGGAATCCTGGGTCAATTGTCTGTAACAATTTGAAATAATTCATCAATACAGACGACTACTTACAATTAGTGACTTCTATGGAAATCCTTAACACCTTCTACCCCCTCGTCAACCAAGCACCCTCGTTCCACATGGCACTACTAATCTAACCCAGCCTTTCATCTACCAAATCATTCATCCAAAAGGCAATATCAGCCTAACCAATACCTTCCGTATCCGTCCTGACTCCTGTTCTTACCACCAAGACTACATCCTGCCCCATAGGTTGTCTTGGTAACCACCCGCAGTTAGCCACTGGATTGCTTTCCGCCCTCGAGGAATCCCCAGATCTGTCTACCAGGCCTCACATTCCTGCTATAAACAGGTTACAGGGCTACAACACCAGCACCAGAGCCTTCTGGAATGCTTTTGAGTATAATATGGAAGTTCTCATCTTGGCGGTGGCATCCCTTGAGGCGGGTACCAAGCTCCTGTTCGGTCAGACAGTCCTCCTTTTTATCATCCCAGGGATGGCTCAATTTCCGAACTCCGTGATTAATCCATGATATCCATCTCCTTCCCCGTGGCTTCAGAGAGAGCGGGTGCGTGCACAAAATTTCTTCCTAGAAAATCCCAAGATTGCAACACAGTAATTCCAGAAAAATCATACCATCGCCACCCGTTGGTTAAAGCCTTAAAGGCCTAAGCAGCACTATCCAGGAAACCCACCTCACAAACTCTCCAAAAATGCCAGGGCACATAACCTGGCCTAGCCTTTCCAAAAAATTGCAGCACACGCACCGAGACCGGGGTCGGCAAGAGTGGCGATTTGGATTCCCTTTGACTCTCAAGCGGAAGTCATCCACTCCGTCGTAGATACGAGTGAGGGGAGATGGGTGGCCGCCCTCCTTATGCTGGAAATAGAAGTAGTCAGTGTGATTTGCATCTATGGCCCAAGTGACGTTGAACACCGCAAAACCTTTTTTGAATATATACGGTCCCAGCTGCCACAAGGCATACGAGCAATCATCACATGTGATTTTTATGCGGCTCCGGATCGTAGCCTTGACAGGTGGAGAGTCCCCTCCCCGTGCCCCGCTTATATAGAAGCGGATGAAGGAATCATCCGTAAGCTCTGCGAAGAGGAGCACCTCTATGATTCCTTAAGGCGACTACACCCACTAAAGAGATTGTTCACGTGCATTCGCAATAGCAATACACCCTTACAATCCAGGTTTAGAATAGACCTCATCCTCTTGGCAGAGGATCTGGACAGGGCTCTGCAAGCAGCCGCCATCTTCCCACTAAGTCCATGGTCGGGACCAGACCACAAGATGTGTGCGATATTACTCAGATTCCACAAAAAAACAGACCAGGGCCCCGACTTTTACAAACTTAACACATCTATCTTGAAGCTACATCTATTTTGGGCTTTTCTTATAGACGTATGGGAGTATTGGTGGACCCCGTGGGACCGTCATGACTCTTATATCGCATGGTTCAATAACGGATTGGCCTTTGTGGCCAGGAAATGCAATGAGTTTTCCAAAATACGAGCCAAAGAAATATGCACAGGAAATTAGCATCCAGGAGAAAATTTGTAGCCTTGAATAGGAAAGCAATGTGTCGCTTCTCATTCATCCTCAAACTAAATCCGTTGAATTACAACTACTAAAAAAACAACTGCTAGAGTTCGCCCAACAAAGGTGTTAGGGCTCCATCATCAAAGGCAAGTTATCCAGGCACAGCACTGAAGGACAAATGGACGCATCCTTCTTCGTGTTGGCACACACCAAGGCCAGACGATCCTCCATAGAGGGGCTTTATGACCCGATCAAAACCCACGAAGTCACCTCATAGCTTGAAAGTGGCCAGAGATTTCTATAAATAACTCTTTTCTTCCACCCTAACCAATGAGTCAGAGCAGACAAAGGAAGGAAAAGTTACAGAATTCCTACTCCCCCTCATTGCACGATTATACAATGAGCAGAGGGAGGCTCTGGACAAACCGCTACGGAAGGAGGAAATATGGAATGCCCTCCTGCAGATGGAGGAAGACAAAACCCTAGGGGTGGACGGGCTCCCTAAAGAATTATGGGAGGAGATGTGGTCCTCTATATCAGCGGAGTTGATGGAATACTATCGCCAGGTGAAAGCCTCGGGAGATATGGGGGAACTGGTGAGTAAGGGGATCCTCACCCTTTTGTACAAAAAAGGGGACAAAACAAACATAAGGAATTACCGACCAAACACACTCCTTATGGTAGTCTATAAGTTGGTGGCCAAGGCAATGGCCAACAAGATGATTCATATCCTGGAGGAGATAATTCACCCCGCACAAACAGTATTCATGCGAAACAGGAACATTCAAGACAATGTGTTATTGGTTGATGAACTGATTAAGCTATCAAACAGTCACGACAAAATGTAGCCATAGTTTTTATTGATTTTGAAAGCATACGATCATGTAGACTGGAAATTCCTAGACAAATGTCTGCGAAAAATTACCTTCGGTCCAAAATTTTGTGACTAGATTATGATGCTCCGTAATAATGCGACCACACGGGTACAGGTAAACGGCTTGCTGGCCTCAAAAATTAAATTGCAGCGCTCCGTGCGGCAGGGTGACCCGCTAGCCCCCTTCCTGTTCTTGGTAGTGATGGAAGCACTGGCAGCTAATCTGAGAACGAACAAAAAAATCTCCAGACTTCGATTGTCAGGCATCCCAGAAGATGCCATACCGATCTACTCGATGTTTGCGGATGATCTTACAATAGTAGCCGAGGCTACCTACAGTAACATGGCCGAATTCCAAGCCCTCATGGACCGGTTCACCTCGGTATCTGACATGTCTGTCGATTGGGGGAGCACAACGCAAGGCTGGTGGATCCACTTCCATAGAGTTCGCGCACCTGAACAGCCTAAGGTTGACTGGAGACCCCTTGACGAACCAATGAGAGTCTTGGGGGTGGTGCTCTCAACCCATGGACCGCCGGCAGGAAATGCCGAATGGATCACTAAGCCGGCACTAGAAATAATGCAAAATTGGGGCAACAAAAACACATCCCTCTTTGGAAGGGCTCTAATCATAAACAACGTGGTGCTTGCATCCATCTGGTACAAATTGACCCTCTGGCAACTGGGAAAGGATACCACCAGGGACTTCAAAAAGCACCTGGTTGCCTTTCTCTGGCGGGGGAATCATGAGCAACAAAACGTAATCAACAGGGTGGCCTGGGACAAGTTAATCCAACCCAAAACCAGGGGAGGACTAGGCTTATTTGACCCCGCTCTACAAGCTACTGCACTATCAATCCAATGGATCAAAAGATTGATAGTTGGAATAAATCTTCCGTGGCGGGAGCTGGCTTTGGAACAAATCTGCAGACTCGCACCGAGAACCGCCAACACAGTAAACCCCCTCACATGGATTGAGGCCCGGTATTGGTCTATACCCCGCCCTCGCTTGAACTCTCAAGAGGAAGGGGACGAAGGAGCGGTTAGGCAAAATTTGGTGAAAGATAACTTCTGGATCGACCTTATTAAAAATTGGAGGAGGCTGCCAATCCCTGATAGGCCGGCCTCGAAGCGAGCGGAGGAGATCCTACGTCAACCCCTGTTTGGGAACAGGGCAATCACAGACAGGCAAGGAAGAGTCTTCGCCAGCTCGGACCCCCGCTGGCCCTCATGGGTTAGGCAAGGAATTCTTAGAGTAGGGGATATATGGGATGAGGCAACCAAAGATTGGAAAACAACCCAACAATTACGTCCTTGCCTACGCCACACTCGCAAGCTGGCAGATACCCTGGAACAGTTGACATTTTCGATGCCCCTTGCTTGGGTGGTGGCCCTAGGAAAGGGCCCGATACTACAAGAGCAGGACTGGGTAGCAGTAAGGGTAGTCGACTTCCCCCTGCAAATTGGCACGGTAGTTAAGGCGAGACCGGAAGGGGCCATGGTCAACCTTTTCAAAAGAAGAGGGGACGATAACCTGGTAAGCTACCATCCAGACTCGGTCCAATGGCATGAGAGGACCAACCTCTACCGGATCCGGGTCCTGCAGAGCCATAAAGAAGGGAGGACTCAATTGCGGGTTTTTCTACCAGAAGTCCCCCTGTCCGCTTTACCCCTGGACCCTCTAGAATGGCAATGGGTTAGGGGACGGAATGGACAAGCAGTGCACCTCTCTGAGCTGATCGTTAAACCACCAGTACCTTCTCCAGTGTTGGGAAAATACGAGATGCTGGCCAGTACCCGAAGTTTTCGGGGTTCGGACACAGGGTCGGCGATGTCCCAAAAATCGTATTTTGCTTTTGCCCGTGCACGAAAGAAAATTGAAAAAAAAAAGGTCTTTGTACTGCAATGATGTCGGGCAGGGCAGTCCAGGAGGCCGTGCTCATAGTGTTGAATGCATCTTACAACAAAGACGGTCACATTCTGAACTTGTTGTTTTCTTTTTTTATTTCTCTTTTGTTTGTTATGTGCCCCCTGCCAACGAGGCAGGGCGGAATCCGTGATCTGCTGTAGCTGTGTTTCCTCAGATGATTGTCAGGGTCATGTATCGAGCCGTTTTCAAGGCCGAATCCGTGTTTCCGTTTTTTTTTTTCTTGTTTTCTTTTTCTAGAATCTGACAATCTGACTCCGTGATCTGCTCGAGCTGTGTTCCCTCAGAGGATTGTAACCCTGATCACACTGGCACTTACGGGAATGTATCTTGCCATTTTCACGGCCAAATCTCTGTTCCTGTCTTTTTTTTTTTTTTTTTGAGTTTCTGGAATCTGACAACCTGGCCATGGGGCTGAGATGCCCTCACTGAGGGCACACTCACACTAACACTTCCGGGAATGTATAGAGCTGCAATCACGTCCAGAGCTTTGTTTCTTTTTCTTGTTTTGTGAGTTTTCACGGCCGCAACTTTTCTTCCTTTTTTTTTTTTTGTTTGTTCTTCCTGTGAGAGTACCATAAAGGAATGGAGTGGGACCCAGGCTCGACAAAACTCGGAGCGCAGTGAAAATCAGGGTTGGCAAAAACAGGCTCAAAGGTACTGGTGGTTTAAGGAAT
>BFEA01000067.1:154312-168826 GCA_003427395.1 Chara braunii
CAGGCAGAAGTGATTGTGGTTTGGGAGGTGTTTTGGAGGGTTCGATCCTCTCACCTACAGCAAGTGCTGTATGCAGTTACTCTTGCCCTCCTTTGTCAAAGAGAAGTTATGTCAGAACAACCCAGTAACGTGCAATGTGGCCCATTTCAAGGAAGCCTCAGAGTATTGTCAATGAATATGGTCCATGTGCTCTCGACTGCCAAGCCATGGTCAGTGAATCATGCCCTGACATCTGACACCCCGGCTGGAGCACACACCATCTGTGAGAAGAGCACTTTCTTTTCTTTTTTTGATTTTATTCCTTCATTTGTTTGGTCATGAAATGATTTTTTGCTTTTTTTTTCCCTATTTCACGCTGCCACCCACCTGTCCCCCACCCGTCCCACACCCGTCACACTAATCCAAATCCATGGGTAGTGGGATCTCCCTCCAGGACATCCGTTAAAATTGGAACGATAGAGAGAAGATTAGCATTGGGCCTGTGCAAGGATGACATGCAATGTCATGCATAAATTGAGAAATGGTACAAATTTGGAAAATGGGGAAAAATAAATAAATAAATAAATAAACAAACAAAAGAAAAAAGGAAAGGGGAGAATTTTCATTACAAAAAAGCCTGTTAATGTCCCTCTGTTCCTGTTCTGTAAGTGTAGACAAGAATGTCACTTTATCGCCACGCTCTATCTTCAAGGATATTCTCAAATTAATACAAATATCATGTGTTCGAGCCACAGTTTGGCCTTGCAAATGAAGTCCCACAGGGCCTGTATGGTTCCCTTTGTTGTTTTTCCCTCAAAAGCTTACCAGTGTCCCTCCACCATTGAGGAGGGAGTTTCCACTACCCATGTATTTGGATTAGTGCATACAGTGTGTGACTGTCAGGCGCTGTGGATTCGACCGGAAATCATTGATTGATTGATTGATTGATTGATTGATTGATTGGAGGAAAAAAAACAGAAGGGGATCAACGGGGGGGCGGGAGGGTTCCTGCATCAGGAGGAAGTGGGACAGGTAACCAACTACCTAATACTACGCAGGCTCATCAAAGAGCGCTAAAAGCTTTGACTATCATGCTAAATTGACTATCTAGACTGTTTGGGATTGTTCCCAAACTATTTGGTAGATTCCCACGTGTTACGCACCCGTTCGCCACTTTGTTTTCAACTGAGAAAACAATGTTCCACGTGCATGTGTTAAGCATATCGCTAGCGTTCATTCTGAGCCAGGATCGAACTCTGTTTTTTTATTATGGCTTAATTTCTGGAATATAGGATTTGAACCTACAACAATGGGTTTACCAATTCCAGTCAATCCAATCTTAGTTAGTCAGCTAGTTGGGGGGGTGCCGCGGCGAAGGTGCAGGATGTGGCCACGGAGGCAGGGGAGGATCACGAGGAGGAGGAGGAGGAGGAGGAGAAAGACATGGAAGAGGAGGGGGAGAACGATGAAGAGGAGGAGGGTGAATCGGGATAAGGGAACCTGCGCCATCTCCTGCCGTTTTTTTTTATAATTATATATAAGTCAACCAATCAATCCATCAATCAATCAAACAAACAAACAAGCAATCATTCAATCAAACGAATCCGCTGACTGAAGCATTCAATGAAATCATCCAGTCGATTGGATCTTGATTTAATTGAATGATTCATTCAACGGATTTGTTCGATTGAATGATTGATTGATTGATGGGGTAATTGCAGAAATAGCGCCCTTTCAAAGTTTTGCAGCAGAAACATTGAACGGGTCCGAAAGATGTATTTTTGCAAGGAAAGTGGGACCCCACCTGCAAATATTTTTGCTGTGAAACTACTTGGACCTCTAAAGCTGCAACGAAAGATATATCTTTGCAACCAAACTTGGGCCCCACCAATATTTTTGCTGTGAAACTACCGCAACGCACTATTTTTGAAACTTACCCTTGATTGATTGTTTGATTGAAAACGAAAAAAGGGATCGACAGGGGGGTTCATGCTGCACCATCCAGTGCATTTGCAGCACTGGACCCACCACATACCCCAACCCACCCACCCACCCACCACCCTCTTAGGCTCTTTCCCCATTTTTTCAATTTTCATTTTTTTTGCTTGAAAAGACCTGGAGTTTTTTTTTTAAGGGGTCTCCTCATCTTGCACTGACCCCCCACTCCAATCTCTTTTTCCCCCACTTTTTTATTCAGGAGAAAACGAGTTGACCAGGATCCTGGACAGCTCCTACCCTGGTTGTCCGACGGAGACTTCCGCCGATCGGACAGTTGGCAACCTAGGTATCTTACTATTTCCCCTATTTCACGTGGCCCCCCACCCGTCCCCCACCTGTCAGACTAGTGCAAATACGTGGCTAGTCGAAGTCCACCTTTTTTTTCAATGAGGGGCAGGGGCTGCTAGAGGGAGTGAATGAGCATGTCCTTCTAGGAGGCCCGTCCATCCCGCATACCCTGGTCTATTGGTGGGGAGCGGCACCTGCTGGAAACTGGGTCCAGCGTCACATTGTACACCCTTTCCAACCTCTACCCCGGGCCCGTCACCTGGTTTTGGCTTTTATTCTTTTTCTCTTTCTCTCTGTCTGTCTGTCTTTCTTTCTTTCTTTTTTTTTTTTTTTTTTTTTGAACCACTAGTACCTTTGCCGCTTGGGAAAATAGCGGGCCTCCGGTAGGCGTCCGACATTTTCGGAGGCCGAAACGAAACGGCAGCCGTCGATCAGATTTAACAATGGCAGTCATCGTCGGGCCCGACCTCCGAAAATTCAGGAGTTTGGGAAAACTGCCAGTTTTCCCTATTTTCCCACGCGGGAAAGGTACTAGTGGTTTAAGAAGAACAGTCCGAGGCGGTGATAGGGATGCTGATAAGAGCAGACATCACTATCACTCCCGGGAAGGCTCCGTCTATTGGTGGGGAGCAGCACCTGCTGGAAACCGGGTCCAGCCTCCCTGAACATCATGTTTGGTTGTTTATACGGCCATCTGATTGTGGCAACTGGTGGCTGCATGGCCCATCCACTAGGAAGAAAGTTCGGCAAGTGGGGCTACACAACTACTCAATAGCCTACATTAGTTACCTACATGACAGCTTTAGTTTAGGCGGCAGTACTCCTGAGTCCTCCCCCCTCCCCCTGCCCCCCGGTTACCATCCTCTTTCAATCTTGGAGCCGGGAATTATCGCCTCTGATTGAACCCCAGTGCATGTAGGCAAGCAAACCTCCCATTCCCCTACCCCCACCCTCTGGAACATGAGCGTGTCAAAAAAAGTTACTTTTGTGGGCAGGTGAGCCTTCTGTACCTCTTCACACATCCGCTGAGCACCTGATCTGTCGTGAGCCCTCCTGTTACTTTGGCATTCAAAGGGGTTGGGGTTATCGCGTAAACCCCTAAGACTCCCAGCCCCACTTCCGTCATTTTAGTTGCAAGTGGTGGTAAGGAAGTCGAGTAAAAAGCAAGTAGAGGCACCGGGCTCACGCATTCCCTTTTCAAGACACTTTCTTATCCTGGCCAAGCAGTTGGGCCGGGGCATGGATTGTGTCTGCCTGGAATGGCGACTGTTAGTTAACCTGCTTCCACTGTCTTCCTTCCTCCACAGCGTCATGGCTCCATGCCACGATCTTTTGCCGTCTTTCATCATGTCAAGTACAAGTCACACCCCTGCTCAAGGCTTCCTCCTTCATGTTGTGGCTGCTGCTTTCAGGATGTCCATATTTGTATCTGGTTATCTCCCATTGTTCTTGCTCCGGTTGCTGTTCACAGTGGCCTCCAGGTGTTCCGTTGTCCCTGCAGCTGCGATAGAGGGGGGCGGGTGGCACTGGATGAGGGGGCGGAGGGGATCCAGTAGGGAGATGACAACAAGGGTAGTGGAAGGGAGGCAGGAGGTGACAGCAGGGTGTCTGAAGGGAGGTGGAGGGTGGGGTTGACTGCAGGGCGGGGCAGGACCATTGTGCGACCGAGGTTCTAAGGAATCAGCAGAAAGTTGGTCGGGAGATACGGAACTGCAAAGTCATCCAAGGGTCTCCTTTGCCACAAGGGCTCGTTCGCCCTCCAGTTTTTCCATCGTATGTTGAGGTCATCTAGTAGTTTGTAGAAGGCTTTGTGCGGATCCTGCCAAATCTGGCGGTAGGAGTCCCGCAAAGCTTCTTTGAGAACGGGGTCTCTCTCGTCGTGATGGTCATGTTTCATACCCTTCCAGGCCTGCTGTGTGATGGACCTGATCTCCTCTTCAATCGCTTGTTGTGCTTGCTGCAGACCGAAGTGATGGTCTTTCCTCTCAAAGGAGCACCTAGCTCTCCAGGCTTGCATGAGGACGTGTAGCCTCATGTACGAAAAGAGGTTGGCGGCAAAAGGTGGCCAGTGCGCTAGCAAGTGTTGGTTTTTGCCAAGCAGGATGAGGCCCAGGTCCCACGGAATATGGATGTTCGTGAGTGAGTGGAACGCTGCATCCCGCCACCTCCATATTTGGGCAGCCATCGGGCACGCCAACAGGCAGTGCTCGAGTGTCGCCCTGGCCGGCTGTGTCACCCTACCACAGTAGGCACAAATAGGGGACAGCAGGCCTTTCTGTTCAAGGTCCGTTCTTGAGACAAGCCAATCGGGAGTGGGAAGACAACGGTGTAGGATTTGCCATTGCGGGGACCTAAGGCTTGTGGACAATATTTTAGAGTAGTTGACCCAGTGGAGGCTGTTACGCAATTGTGTGTTCAGCGGTGAGTCGCGCTCCCATCTGTAGTATGTACAATTGTCTGTCCAATCTGCTGCTGTGGGCATGACGCTCTGTATCCCCCTTTGACAGTGTAATCCCAGATGTGCATGGATTGTTGGCCACTCCATTCCCGGTCATCTGGGTCAAAGGGAAGACGGGCGATAGGTGTGGCAGGTTCATACACATGGTAGCCATTGTCGCAGTCACCCACCACTCTCGCATTCATCAGTCCCACCCATAGTTTTGTGGTATCCACATCGTCATTCCGGGCTAACTTAGAGAACCGCAGAGCTGGGGTGTGCGGAACAAAGGCTTCCAGCGTGCATTTCCCGCCTTGAATGTCAAGCACCTTGTAGACAGTGGCTGGTCTGGGCAGGTCGGCGTACCTGACCCCCCAATCTTGCGGTTGAATCATCGGGCCAGTTTTGAGGGTTTGCCACCAAGTTAGCGGAAGGGCTTCTGTAATTTGGCGGGCCTTTTCAGCCACATTCTTTATGTGTTTCAGCTTGGCCTGCAGTTGTTCCGGTGTGACCCAATTCTACTCGATTGGGTCCGAGAGATCACCCACCGTGTAGATTCCTTTTCTTACCCAGGTGAGCCAGGGGGAGTTAGTGTTGAGCAGAAATGGCTTGACAACTTCATCCAAGATAAATAAGTTGCCAAACAGCGGTTGTCTCCATATGGAGTGCCATCTGTTGGGTGGACACTTCTATTTGGGACCTTTTTTCCTCCATAGCTTAAGCATGTATGGCCGGAGGGGGTCAAGGGGGATGTCCTGCCTGGTAACCAGCGCCGCACCTGTCGCATGTCTGTGTCGGTGGGGCCCCGAGATTGTCCAAAGGCTATTGGTTAACCATATAAGAGGATGCACCCGATTAGGGGGCTCAGATTCGGGTGTCAGGCCAGCTATCTGCACACAGGCTAGGGGGCCCCATGGGATGTTGTTTCCGACGAGGAGTCTGGTTTGTACTTTCAATATCAATGCCTCACTCTCCCTTTCAGGATCCAGAATCCCCAACCCCCCTTTGGCTCTTGGTTGTGTGAGGGTGTCCCAGCTCACCCTGCTCATGCAGCCTTCCGATTTGGCACTATTTTTTCACAGATATGTTGTAAGCGCCTTTCTCAGCCTGACATATTGCTGAGGATTCATTGACCAAACTACCAGTTTGTACCATATGGCCACGCGTATGGCTTTGTTGATTGCCAGCGCCCGGCCCACCAGCGATGTGTGCAGGCCTTCCCATCTTGCTAAACGGTCAATGGCCGTATTGACGAGGACGTCCCCGTGGTCCGGAGGAGGTCTCATTGCCGTCAGTCTCACTCCCAGAATCCTGATAGCGTTTTCCTTTCTTCCCCACGCCACACGTGGGTCCGGCGGGGGGGGCGAGTCTTGGGGGTGGAGCCATCAACCCTCTGTCTTGGAGCCCCAATTCACTTTCATATTTGCCGCCAATGAAAAAAGGTGTATGGTATGGGCGAGGGCATGAAGGCTTTCGTCGTCTCCACGTATCAGGACCGTGAGGTCGTCAGCGAAGAGCAACGTTACTGGGATGAGATGGTCTGGGATATCCGGGGTAGGTACTTTACTGATTTTCGGGTGGGCTCTAATCAACGCCGCAAGGGCCTCCATGACTATCATGAAGAGAAGGGGTGTGATGGGGTCCCCTTGACGTACCGACCTCTGCAGCGTTATTGGTGGTAAGAGGTGGCCATTGAGCATTATGTTTGTGGTGGCCGATCTATGAAGGAGTTGCACCCAGTGGCAAAAGTCGGAACCGAAGTTCATTCTGACCAGGCACATATCCAAGAAGTCCCAGTCCACGTGGTCATATGCTTTCTCAAAATCTATGAACAGAATAGCTGCTTGGGCCCTACATTGGCGTGCATACTTGATGGTTTCATTCTCCAAGAGGATGTTGTCCTGAATATTTCAGTTGGGCATGAATCATGTCTTGTTAGGATGGATCAACATGTTCATGGCTGGCAATAGGCGGATAGTGAGTGCCTTGGCCACCAGTTTGTCGGGGAATGGGAGGAGAGTGATAGGTCTATAGTTTCTAATGTCCTCCTTGTCGCTCTTTTTGTACAGTAGCGTGGTCACACCTCGACCAATCATTCCCCCAAAGGAGCCCTCCTTCTGGATAGCCGCTATGTATTCCATTAGGTCGTCTTTGAGGAGGCTTAGTCCTCAGGCTTTTCAGGGAACGGAGTTGTGCTAGCGCTAGCGCCCCGACGCCAGCAGACCAGTAGGGCCCGGTCACCTCGGCTCGACTAGCGCCTGGGGAGAACTGCTTCTCGGCTGCTGGGCCTGCGCACGTGCCCGATAGGTGCGAAGTGGCTTGTGGCCACGTGGCGCCTGTTGTTTGGTGACATCGTCGTCCCGTGACATATCAGCAAGGGTATCGCCGACCGTGGGATTGCAAGGTGTAGAACTGTGTGAGTGGCGCAGCTAATGGGGGGAGAGATGGATTTGGTAGGGAAGCTACAACAACAAGCAGGAGAATGGATTACCACACTCGAGGAGGGATGCAAGCAGATGCAGACGATAGTGGGACTGCTTATGCAGCGGCAGCAAGAAGGGGGGGAGATCGATGGGGGAGCGATCTCGATGGACCAGTGGTTGGAAGATAGGATTCAGGAGTTGTTAGACATCATATGGGAGTTGGAGGAGGGTCCGGATCCTCGGCTCCATGTCTACATCGACTGGAGGCGGGCGGATGACAGGTTGGCTCATCATTTTTGTTGTTGTTGTTGTTGTAGATGATATTGTTGATATTGTTGTTGTTGTTGTTGTTGTTGTTGTTGTTGTTGTTGTTGTTGTTGTTGTTGTTAACGTCTCCATTATCTTTCGCATCCACCTTCAATAGCACTCCCATCATGATGCAGTCGTGGACGTCGCCCCCTCCATCATTGTTATTGTTGACACCCACCCAATCGTTGATGTCGGTGCAATCATCTTCATCTGCCAACAATCCATACCGATTCTCCAACTGATTACGTAGATCTCGCGGGAGTGTTATTGCAAATGGATGCGAAAGATAATGGAGACGTTAACAACAACAACAACAACAACAACAACAACAACAACAACAACAACAACAGCAACAACAACGACAACAACAACAACAACAACAACAACAACAATATCAACAATATCATCTACAACAACAACAATAGAACCCTCTTCACATTGGGGCGAGATCAACGTAATCAGTTGGAGAATCGGTATGGATTGTTGGCAGATGAAGATGATTGCAGCGACATCAACGATTGGGTGGGTGTCAACAATAACAATGATGGAGGGGGCGACGTCCACGACTGCAGCATGATGGGAGTGCTACTGCAGGTGGATGCGAAAGATAATGGAGACGTCAACAACAACAACAACAACAACAACAACAACAACAACAACAACAACAACAACAACGACAACAACAACAACAACAACAATATCAACAATATCATCTACAACAACAACAACAAAAATGATGGTGCGCAGGGATTGGAATTGGGCGAAATGGGCGAAGGGGGTGTGAAGGATGACAGTAACATCAACAATGCTGGCGAGAACAACAACGAAGAGAGCGCCAACGCCAACGCCAACAACAACAACAAAAACAACATGATCAACAATGATCACGACGATGGAGGCTACAACAACCACGGGAACAGCGGGGAAGAGAGTGGTGATGGGGGGGGCGACGTCCACGGCTGCAGCATGACGGGAGTGATACTGCAGGTGAACGCGGAAGACAATGGAGACGTCAACAACAACAACAACAACAACTACAACAACTACAACAACTACAACAACAACAACTACAACAACAATAACAAAAACGATGGTGCGCAGGGGTTGGGTTTGCGCGAAAAGGGCGAAGGGGTTCATCAATAACGATGGCGATAACAATAACGGCGACAACGACAACAACAACAACAACAACAACAACAACAACAACAACATGATCAACAACAAACACGACGATGGCGGCAACGACAACCACGGAAACAGTGGGGAAGAGAGGGGAGGACAATACAACAACGATAACTATAATGGTAGTCTCAACGTCGGATTCGGCATTGATAGCGGAGATCGTGTCAGCAACAAGGTGAGTGGATGCACTTTTATTAGTTGTACGGGGGGAGAGGAGAGGGGATTGGCTGAGGTGGATACGAATGGGATTGGGGTTGGAAGAAATGGATTGATCTTTTCCCCCTACCTCAAGCCCTACCATCGCTTGCTCTCCCTTGGCTGGCATCGGGTTGGGATAGGATAGTTGAGTCTCCCTGGCCCCCTTGGTTGGGTGGGGTTGCCCGGTCCGCAACCTCATTGGAGGAGGGGTTGGGTCGCCGGGGCTCGCCCCTCAGGTTTTGATTTGCTTCCGACTCTTGGATATTGGTACACAATATGGTATAGGGATGCTGGACCCGATTTCCAGCAGATACAAGTCACATTGCTGTCATACACATTACATCATGATTCGGGTTTCGCCTGATAGGATTGATGTCTCATTTCGTTTGCGAGGGTCTATAGATCAGATCGATAGGGACTCTGGACTCGTTTTCCAGCTCATACATTCACACTATGGCGCAAGGACGCTGGACCTGATTTCCAGCAGATATATTTTCATAATTTGGATAGGGTCGCCGGTCACATTGTTGTAGTACACAGTACATCATGATTAGGGTTTCGCCTGATAGGATTGGTGTTTCGTATTGTTTGCGAGGTTCTACAAACCAGATCGATAGGGACGCTGGACTTGTTTTCCCGCACATACATTCACACCATGGCATAAGGACGCTGGACCTGATTTCCAACAGATATATTTTCATGATTTGTATAGGGACGCTGGACCCGATTTCCAGTAGGTGTAGCTCCCCACCAATAGAWGGMKCCWTCTATTGGTGGGGAGCTACACCTACTGGAAATCGGGTCCAGCGTCCCTATACAAATCATGAAAATATATCTGTTGGAAATCAGGTCCAGCGTCCTTATGCCATGGTGTGAATGTATGTGCGGGAAAACAAGTCCAGCGTCCCTATACAAATCATTTATTGGTGGGGAGCTACACCATGGCATAAGGACGCTGTGAATGTATGTGCGGGAAAACAAGTCCAGCGTCTTTGAGGAGGTCCCAAAAGTGCACCCAGAATTCCTTCGGAAAAGAGTCAACCCCGGGCGTCTTCTCATCCTCCATATCAAGCAAGGCTGCCCATATTTCGTCCGGCAAAAGCGGTTTGTCTAGGTTAGTTTTTTGGGCAGGTGAGAGGTGTGATTATAGGGCTTGGAGTAGCTCTTCCCTGGCCTGCCGAACTTCAATCGTGTTTTTGTTGGGAATTTGAGATGTGAACAAGTGCCTGCAGTACTTGGCCGCGTAATTTGCTATAGCATGAGCATTGGTAGCGATCGGGGCCGCGTCGTCCAAGAGGTGTCTAAGCCTGGGGACAGTAGAGGCCCTTGTTCGAGCTGTCGCCTTGTTAAAGGACCTTGCCATTGTTCCATCCTTGTCTTGTCGTTTAATTCTTGTTTGTATCCTCCATGCGTGCATCTGTCTTTCTAGATAGGCTTAGAGGTGGTCCCTTGCCTCTTGCAACTTTTCAAAGAAGGGGATGTGTAGGGGTTTCTTCATGAGTTCGCCATCCCAATCTTCGAGCTCTTGCATGAGCCTATCCAGAATCGCCTTGCAGTCCCTTGCACATTGTATGGAGAATTTCTTGGTCTTGTCTCTTAGTTGAGCAATGCCGTCATTAAACCATGTGACAGTTTGTCGCATTTTCGGTTGTGGCTTTGTGGAGCGCCAATACTGCCAAAATTCATGGATCGTGTCTTTTAATTTGGAGAGGAGAAACAACGAGGTGTTGAATTTATAGAACCTGGGTCCCCTTACAATGTGAGTATGAAAGGAGAGACCCGAGGTTATCATTCTGTGATCAAAGGATTTGCAGGGGCTGATTGGGGTCGTCTCCGCGGTCGTAACCAGACCCTTCAGATCCTTGGAAACTAGAGAGCAGCCTATATGCGAGTTGGTCAATCCCCAGTCCCCTCTAGAAGACATGGATGTGTAGGCTCGCTGAGCAGGGTGCAGCATTCTGTAGGCGTCTTCCAATGCCCTGTCTGCCATCAGCTGTCTTAGCATTAACGTATCCGGACCCAGGTTCGGTAGAGAAGGTGTCATTGGTTTAGATCTTTGGGAGGTGGACCTTCGGTCCATTGCTGGGTCCAGGGTGGTATTAAAATCTCCAGCCATTATAATCGGGGTGTCTTGTGGCATGTGCTGGTGTAGGGTAAGCCAACGATCAACCCTGTCGGTGGGATCATTGGGGGCATACGCGTTGACAAGATAGAATTCGTCCTCGTCATATGCCACTTTAAGACAAATCCACCTCCCTTATTGGTGGTCATGCTGCACTGACACCGGTCTGAGTCTCGAGGACGGCGACAACCATATTGCCACTCCAGCTGACGCTCTTTCAACTGCAGGTGCTGAATAACATGTGTAGGGCCAAATGGATTTGGCTTTTGCAGCATGTTGTGGGCTGTATTGGAGTGTGTTTCTTGGACACACACTGCGTCAGGCCATCCGCCGGATACCGGGGATTTGATCATGTCTCATATCGCATTTTTCTTGTCTACAGTTGCTTGGATAAGGCCATTGACATTTATCGAGCGTATGTCTATGTCTGCGCTGGCCAGCTGAACAGCCCATTGGGGGGGCTTTCTTGTTCGAGGGAAGACGGGGGGGGGGKGGGGGTCGTGGCACCAGACGATGGGCGTGGATAGATGGGTTTGTGTCCATCTTTGGTGCCTGTGTCATCAGGGGGCAGGTGGGACGCTGTGGGCGACGTTTGATAAGGACAAACTAGGCAAAGTTGTCCATTGGGCTTGGCTGCCTCTGGGAGTCTGTCTTTTGGCGCATTCGTCTCATTGGTACAGGGCAACTGTCCATTTTGTTGTGTCCCTAGCCTCCCAAAATCTTACTCCTTCATTTTGATAGGAAGGACGAAGGGGGGGTCATCCCACTGGTTGTGCTCTTCCAGCACGTTGTCCTCCAGGAATGTTTGCATGAAAGCTAGGACCCTGTTTATCCATGACAGATCAACAACTCATGGATCTGTCTTTCTTTCTTTCTTCCTTCCTTCTTTCTTTTTTCAAGTTTTTGTTTTAGAGTCCACATTCATTTTGCTAATCTGCTTAGATAAGTTTTTGTTTTAGAGTCCACCTTCTTCATTTTGCTAATCTGCTTAGATTTTTGGTTCTTCAGTCTACTCCGGTTCTCATCCTTGCCTATTCTTTTTCTCGTAAGAGAATGTATGGTCCTTTCACACTCTCCTGCTGTCCAAGCGTGGCTGTCCCGTGAAAACCCTCTCGCTCTCATTCTGAATCCCTTTATTCTCCCATAAATCATGTTTGACTCTGTGTCATCGTTTTCTCGCTACGTTTGATTATTGTTGCAGTTTTTACCTTGTTTTCTATAATGACTGCTTTGTCTGTCAAAGTAAGGTGTTTCATATCAACTCTATCCAGCTGATCTTTCTCAGGAGGTGCCACTGAAGGTGATAAGAGCATCCCTTTGTGGCACCTACCCGGCTGATGGCTCCATTTTATTGGTGGGGAGCTGCACCTGCTGGAAAATCGGGTCCAGCATCCCTTTTCATAGAGTACAGATTCAGGAAAATTCAGGAAATTCAGAAGGTTTCCGCAACTTTCCGGCAACTTTCCACCTCAGCACTCCCTATATATATATATATATATATTTTTTTTTTTCAACACGTTCCGATCTATTCGTGGGGAGCAGCATGTGCTGGGAACCGGACCCAGCGTCCCTTATAATGAGAGTACATCATGATAAATGAGAATACGAGGACTGATTGAGATTTCAAGTATTGATTGATGATGATGATGATTCTTTTTTTTTTTTTTTTTTTTTTTTTTTTTTAACCACTAGTACCTCGCCCAGTGTTGGGAAATTAGGGAAAACTGGCAGTTTTCCCATACTCCTGAAAGTTCGGAGGCCGGGCCCGACGACGGCTGCCATTGATGAATCTGATCGGCGGCGGTCGTTTTGTTTCGGCCATCCGAAAAGGTCGGAGGCCCACCCGAGGCCCGCTATTTTCCCACGCGGCAAAGGTACAAGTGGTTTAACAGGGCCTTATGGTCCTGGCTCCTTTCCATTCTGGGGAGCATCACTCCGGTTCCTATCCCACCGGCAAGTCAAAGTAGAGTTTACAACAAAAACGCACCCACGCTTCCTTCCGTCTGGCCGAAGGACCCCTGAACAGCATTGATTGCTCCATCTGGCTGGAGGATTGACTGTCAGCTTGCCGTGTCTCACTCTTTCCTCTCAGATCCGATAGGCAGATCTGTCAGATAGATCTATATCACCTAGAAAGAACTCGTCCCGTGACCCAGCTAGTCTTTATACCCCATATTACCAAACCTACCCATGAGACCCACAACCCTTCTAAAACCCTAAACCCTAAGCCCTCATCCAGAGACTCTTCGACACCCGCCTAAGCTGGACCCCCTTTTCACCTTGAACAGACATGAAGCACTCTTTACTCTTGCCCTGACTCCATGCTAGCCCCTTTTATTCCTAGTGAGTGTTCCTTTACATCATCTCCTGTTGCTCCTTCCCATCAAGCCTGGGAAACTTCCTCGTGATGCTTGCTCAGGATCAATTCTCTAAACCGAATCCCCTTGCACGTTTTGGAACCCTTGCTTATTTCTGAGTTGCGCTAATCCTTCCAGTGCGCTCGGTCGTGTCTTAACTCCGCCACCTTGCCATTCAGCAGCCATTGCCTAAAAAATTCCTTCCTGATACCTTCCTGCTGCTCGATGTCTTCAGGGAGTGATTGCCTTAACCTTCGCCACTTGCATAACACTTCTGCTTGTATCAGAAGTCTCATTTCCGCTAATACTTTTTGTCTTGGATTGGACAGTCCTTCGATTGTTCGGCTGCACCTTTCTTTCCAAATGATCCATGGCGTCACCTTTCTGATCATGCCGAACCAGAGCTTTTCTGCCTTTTGAAGTCGATCGGGGATGTTAGTCCAGAGAAGAATTTGGACGGGATGATCGGGGAGGGGAGTATGGAAGAGAGAGTCCCAAAGGGCTGCGGCCTGTGCCCAGTACTCAGTCGCTTCGGTACAACAGACTCGAATAGAGTAAGCAGTGGACTAAATCTTCTTGTGCACCAGGCGTACAAATTGTGCAGAGATCGGAGCTATCCGGGTCATTCTTTTGACGTCGTATATGAAGCCATTGATTCACCGGTGATGATTCTTGATTCTTGATGATACCAAAGTTGTCACCAGCTTCAGCTGTAGACTAATTAAGAATCTAATTAAGGACTAACTCAGGACTAGATCCCTGTTTTTTTTGGTTACCCCGCTGATGATGACAAAGATGATGACTACCTCCGCAACACCCAGCCTCACAATCTATGAGCAACTCCTAGATTCCCCTAAACCAGACTCAGCACTCCAAAGACAAACTCAACCTGTCCAATACGAGCCATCGCTGTCGTGTTCTCACTACGAAATCCGGTTACTCGCAGGATGCTTTAACAAAATCAGGACAGGCAGAGGCTGGGCTGCTCACCGCCCAGCCTCTCATGCATATAGTCCTTTTTTGTTCACACTGCTTTCATTGCGGACATTGTACTCTACAGGGACGCTGGACCCAATTTCCAGCAGCTGCTGCTCCCCACCAATAGATGGAGCCTCCCTGAGAGTGCTAGTGGTGCCTGCTCTTATCAGCACCCCTAGCAGCCGCTCGGGCTGTCCTTTAAAACTAGAAAAAAAAAAAAAAAAAAAAAAAAAAAAAAAAAAA
>BFEA01000067.1:173824-185791 GCA_003427395.1 Chara braunii
ATAGCCCCCCAACTTCCTACTCCTGAGCCCCCAACCCCGACCCTACCAGCATTACTCCTCCACCCAACAGTCTTCGATCCCGTCTCCACTCCGCCAGTCTGCATCCCCCGATCCCGTTTCTCTGACCCCGATCTCCCCATATCTACCCCCTGCACCACCGTTCCCGGCCACGTGTCCCCGATCACTCGCACAATCTTGATCCCTACACCCCCGATCCCGTTTTCACTCCTCCAGTCTGCATCCCCCGATCCCGACCCCCGATCCCGACCCCCGTCCCCCCCCCCCCCCCCCCCCCCCCCCCCCCCCCCCCCCCCCCCCCCGATCCCGGTTCCACATCTGCACCTTTGATTCCGTCCACCCCTCAACCCGGACTTTGATCCTGCCCTGAACAACTCCACCCCTGATCCCGATCTCCCCGCCCCCGATCCTCGTCCCCCCGACAGCCCTCGATCCCGGTTTCGAACCCGCGCCTCCGATCCGGCCACTTCCCAACCCGGACTTTGATCCTGCCCTGAACTCCGACCGTCTCCCCCCAGTTCTCTCTGGCTCCGACCGCCTCCCGTCCTCATCCCGATCCGGATCTGACCCGCCACCCCTGATTCCGATCTCCCCTCAATCATCTCCCCTGATCCCGATCTCCCCCCAATCCTCTCAGACTCCGACCACCTCCCGTCCCCATCCCGATCCGGATCTGACCTTCCACCCCTGTTATCTCCAACTCTGACCGTCCCGTCCTCATTCCGATCTGGATCTGACCCGCCACCCCTGATCCCGATCTCCCCAGACTCCGACCGCCTCCCGTCCCCATCCCGATCCGGACCCGACACCCCTCGCGCATAGCAAAACCCACCGGACGACTGAGAAAGGATCCTTTTGAGGAAACCAGGTGGCGGACGGTCAACCCTGGCTATGAGGGGTGGGTCTACATCAACACACCGGGTGAAAAGGAGGGGGAAGTAGTTGGCTGGTCATGGGAAGGGCAGGGGGACCCGCGGCCGGGATCCCAACCGCCTTCTACATGGGTCCCCCCCAAATCCCTGGAGACTCATCTAAAGCCCCCCACCAAATTGAAAAAAACAGGAATCCTGGGTAGTAGTTGGGCCCCGCGGAAGGAATTGACAGAAACAGATAAAAAAGTCGGGAATCAGGGCAACCGCTTTGACTGCTTAGAAGATGGGCTAAAGGAGTTGAATCAGGAGTTGAATCAGGAAGTTCAGGAAGTCCAGAATGAGCTTTCCACAATAGATGTCCAGAGCAAGAGGGGGGGGAAGGCATCGACAGTTAATTCAGACTTGGCACTGGGAGAGAAGGAGACAAGCAGCCAGGAACATTACATACAGGACTCTCAGGCTAGCTCAATATTAGAAGAGCACAAAACAATATCAAGGGAAAAAGGGATGGATGTATCCCTGGGGAAACATCACGGAACGCGACTAAAACAGCAGGCAAGGACCCAGACACCACACCTGCCGGAACAACACTCAACACAAGCCCAACCACCGCAACCACACCTGCCGGAACAACACTCAACAGAAGCCCAACAGCCGCAACCCCCCCAACCCCAGCAAAAGAGGCAGTTTCAACAGCAGGAACATGAGCTGCGGCAGTCCCCACTCCCCACACAACAGCCCAACCAGGGGAGTACGCCCACGCTGGCTCCGGATTTCTGCTCGGATGCCTTTGGGGCACAACAGATGGACGTAGATACAACACCCCCCCCCCCTGCCCGATGTAGAGATGGAGGAGCCTTCAAAGGATCCAACTGACCCCGACGCTCCCCCGCAAGAAATGAGTTTGGGTCAGAAGGTCCAGGTTGTGGCAGACTGGATTCTTAAACACTTGCAAGCAGACTGCCCACATGAGGGGGGGGAATACTAGGACAAGTCCTACGTTGAACTGGTGGCGCTCCTTAATAATAGCCCTTTCCTGAGAAGTGCGCTCACCTCTGCCGCCCCCCCCCATCTAATGTGGGCGGAAGCCTTCCAACGTATACTGACCGTCGCTCGGGGACGATTTCGCCCGCCTCCAGCAGCGGAGCCATCTGATCCGCACGGACCGCACCCACCGGGTCACGAACTCTCACATTCAGTGTCAAATGGTGGAAGAGAAACAACAGAGGAGGGGATGACCTCACGAAGACTTAAAGTTAGACAACTCATAGAACGGGGCCTCTTTGAGCTGCCTCTTTCAAAACTTAATGGGGTGTTGGTAATCCCTCTCAGGAAAGCGGAAGGAAAATGGGAGTTGGGCCTCTCTCCGGTTGGAGAATACGGGGGCGTGACGCTGCATGGCTGGGAGTTCTCACTCCATGAGGGTGAACGAATAGAAAGAGAAAGAGCTTTCACTGATCAAATGTCGGCCTTCATCCCCAAACACTACGCTCCGGGTGCAAGGGCGAGGTTGAGATTTGAGACCTGCTGTGAACAAATGGCTCGGAATGACCTGTACCTGCTCTTCGAACCCAATAAATCCTCTAATCTTGGCTGGTATAACCACAACGCTCTACTGGATCTGCAATGTGCAAAAATCAAAGTCAGCGACTTCTGGTCCGAAGACGATGTATGTAGATGCCTATGTCGGATTGTACGGAAAAAACTTTTGCACCTAGACAGATGGGACCTCAAGCATTGGCACCCACTATAACGCACCTAGAGAGATGGGATCTTAAGCTAAGGCATCCACTTAAAACGAGAATGATCTAAGGATTAAAAGCGGATACGAAGAAATGGATGACCTAGAAACACTTTACTGCAAGAACTTGGCATGTCAAAAGTGCGTAGACTCAGCTGATCTAGACCTGCGCTCCATCAACGTAAATGGCATGACATCAAGCAAACCCGAAAAGCGCCAAGCCACCTGTGATCAACTCAAAGGAATTGGAGGCAGCCTCAGGCAGGCAATGGCCAGATGTAATTTGCATACAAGAAACCCATCTGCAGGACAACCCAGAGTACAACAGAGCACACAAGCAAATCTGGCCTCACACAGCCATAAGAGCTCATACCCCAATACCTGGCTCAGGAGGGGTAGCAATTTGGGTCCCTCCGGATTCTAGATTTCAACCGGTTTACTGGGTAGTGGATGAAGAAGAGGGTCGCTGGGCCTCGGTCTTAGGCATGCTAGAGCTGGAACTGCTTTGTGTCCTCTGCATTTACTCTCCAAACACAGTAGGGGAAAGAAGGGAGTTCTTGGGGAGGATCGGGATGCAAGTCCCGGAAGGCATTCCTCTGATTATCGCAAGTGATTTCAATGCTACCCTCGATAAGGGGCTAGACAGATGGAATCCCCAGGAATCTCCTTCCTTTGCGACAGAAGAGGATGAGCAAATGATAGCTGACCTTTGTGGGTTGCTTTTGGTCTTCGATACCTTTCGCCGCCTGCACCCTCAAGCACGAGCCTTTACATGCATACGAGATAGTGACCCGACACGTTTATCCAAATCCAGAATTGATCTTATCCTACTATCCAATGACCTGGAGGGGGCTTTGCGATGGTCGCTGATTCTCCCACGAAGCCCGCATCCGGGACTGGACCATAAGACATGTGGTATAATACTAAATATGAGGAAAAGGCCCGATCAAGGACCTGGGTTTTACAAACTAATTACCTCCCTGCTTAAAGATGCCTCATTCTCGCAAATAATCACGCATGAATGAAACTTTTGGCGCCAACAGAAACACCTCTTTGACTCTCGTCTGGTATGGTTCAACAACGGTCTAATCTTCCTAGCTAAGAAATGGAAGGAAATTTCTAAAGCCAACGCAACATTACGACAACATCAATAAATGACCACTCACAATGAACTAATGACCCTGGAACAGCAGGGAGAGTCACAACATCTTACTTCCCCCACCCAAGAGCCGCATCATCTTATTGCAGCCATCCAAAACATGAAAGACCAGCTCTTGCAATTTGCATTACACAGATGGCAAAGAATTAGAATCCGAGGGAAAATGACTAAACTCTCACACGAAGCTTCAATGGACACCCAATTTTTCTCAATGGCCACTGCTAGATCTAGACGAACGGCTATTGAGGTTTTTTTCGACCCGAATGATAGTAACACCATTGCCACTGACACAGCACACTGCATGTTGATCCCTAGAAAATTCTTTAAACAACTCTATACTTCCCAAATCCCGTCCCCTCAGGGGGAAGAAAGAATCAGAGAAATACAAGATTTCCTATCCCCAATGGACCGATTTATATCTCCTCAACAGCGGGACAGATTGGAGATCCCACTAACAAAAGAAGAGGTATGTACAACACTCCTCCAAATGAAGGAAGAAAAAAACCCCAGCATAGACGACTTTCCCAAAGAGTTCTGGGTAGCCACATGGACAGACCTGAGCATTGACCTGTGAGAGTATTACCAGGACGTATGGGAGGCTGGGGAAATGGGGGAAACTGTAGGGAAAGGGGTCCTTCTCTCCTGTATAAAAAAGGTGATAAAATGAATATCAGGAATTACAGGCCTATTACACTGTTCACTGTGGTATACAAAATGCTTTCCAAAGCACTGGCTAACCGAATGGCAACGGTTTTGGAAGTGGTCATACACCCGGCCCAAACAGGATTCATGTCTAGCAGGAATATACAGGAAAATATCTTGCTGGTAAACGACGTAGTCCAATTAGCGCAACGGAATCGGGCAAATGCGGCCATTATTTTCATTGATTTCAAAAAAGCTTATGACGATGTGGATTGGGATTTCCTAGACAAATGTTTGGAGAGAATGAACTTCGGACCTGTGTTTCGGCGCTGGGTTAAGATCCTTCACCAAAATGCCACTACCTGTGTCCATGTTAATGGGTCAGTGGCACCGCCATTTAAACTCCAACGATCAGTGAGGCAAGGGGAGCCGATTGCCCCATACCTCTTCTTAGTAATAATGGAAGCATTATCAGCCAACCTGAGACAAAACAAAGATCTTACACGCATTAAGATATCCAATATTCCGAAGGAAGCAATACCCATTTGTTCCCTATTCGCAAACGACCTAACCATTATGGTGGAAGCGACAGAATCCAACATGGAGGAGATTCCGCAGCTCATGAACAAGTTCTGTCAGCTGTCCGACATGACGGTGAACTGGGGACAAAAAACAGTGGGTTGGTGGATGCACCATCAAGGGGGGAGACCCCCGGAGAACCCACGAATCACATGGCTCCCCCATGACGACCCCCTGAGAGTTCTGGGGGCACTAATGACTGCCAGAGGAAAGCCGGCAACTAATGATGAATGGTTGGCCGGACCGGCGAAAGTCAAGTTTGAAAAGTGGAATAATAAACGTACATCGATTTTCAGGAGGGCATTGGTCATCAATAATGTAATTATGGCCACACTCTGGTATAAGACCATCTTATGGCCTATGAGCAATAGGGGTCTCAAAACATTAAAACAACAGCTGGCAGTCTTCCTTTGGAGAGGCGACAGTAACACTCCCCACGCCATAAGTCGAGTTGCGTGGGACTCAGTGATCCAGCCTAAGAACAGAGGAGGACTAGGTATCGTGGATCCGGCCACACAATTTCACGCCCTCACGATCCGCTGGATCCAGCATATTATCTTCTCACCTTCATCCCCATGGATACCCTTAGCCCTGACCCAACTTTCAGACATGGCCCCGGAAACCCCACCGGGGATTGACCCCCAGGTATGGCTAGCGGACAGGTACTAGAGGCTACCTAGGAAGTACCGTAACGGGGACCCTTCTGACAAACATTGGGTGTGCCTTTTACGTACTTGGAGGAAACTCCCCCCCCCCGACCGCCCTGCACCATAAAGGTGGGAAGGAATATTAAGGCAACCCCTCTTTGGCAACCGACTAATAACAGACCCCGAAGGGCAGGTACGGTGCAACTTGGACACTCCATGGAAGGGATGGGTGAAACACGGTGTACGGAGAGTTGGGGATTTATGGGACCAGGAGGCAAGGAGTTGGAAGAACACGAGACAAATGCGAGTATGGCTGCGGTACTGCCATCTCACTGAGAAGGCACTAAACGAACTCATTGATAGTTTTCCCCTCCACTGGTACACCACCCTCAGAAAAGGCCCCCTGTGTAAAGGAGGGCGATTGGGTGGGGGTTGCCCGACCATAACATGGAAGTGGGGCGGGTGCACCTGACGGATCCAAGTCATGTATTAATAGATATTTTTTCCATACGGAAGGATGATGGGTTACAATGGAACAAACAACCCTTCGTATGGAAGGAGCGAAAAGGGGTCTATCGCATCAGGATCATTGAGGAAGGATGTCGCCAAAAAGTGTATCATCCAATGATCCCGATCGAGGACCTCCCCCTGGACCCCGACGAGTGAAAATGGTCCCAAGGTACCAGGACGGGAAAAGGGGGGGCTGACAAGCTGTCACTATACAACCTAAAATCTAAATCAACCTACCATATGCTCAGACCCAAAAAGGGACTGCGAGATCGGGTGGAAGACAGATGGTACCGCCATGTTAATATTGACCGCAGCCTGCTTAAGCCCATTCGATGGTTTGCACAGTATAGCTGTAGTCCCGCCAAAATCTCTGCCCTCCAGTGGCAAATAGAACACAAATGTTTACCTACTAACGACTGGCTGATAGACCACACCCGCCTGGAACAACAAGGAAAGGTGTTGCCATGGTGTCGTAAATGCCTCCAGAGCTACCCTGGGAAGAGGCGGGCTGAAACTATTGAACACATCTTTCTTCAGTGCCCCGCGTCAATACTTCTGTGGAGAACCTGGGATAGGATCTGGAGACATATTGTTCCCGGTGCGGAATGGCCATGGGATTGGAGGGCTATACTCTTGGGGTACTGCCCGCAAATTCGGGAGAATATCTTTGAGGAGAACATGTTCAACTTGGGAAGAAGGAGCATCGTATGGACCATATGGTGGAAAAGATGTATCCTTGAGATGGAAGGGGCGCGGGTAGAGGATGGAGAAGTTATGGAAGCGGGTAGAGGATGGAGAAGTTATGGAACAGATCCGGACATTGATCCAACATGAAATTGCGACCCAATGGAAGGCCGTTAAAGACAAGCTTGACCAAATGCACAATTGGGGGACCATAAACAAAACTATCTCCTGCTTCGGCAAGATCTGGCTGGGAAGGGAAAGGGAGGGATGGGTGGCCGAGGTAAAATGGTCGGGGAGCAATCAGTCTGAGAAGGAACCACAGGAGGAACCCGGGATAGAGATGGAAAGGGACTATCGACTGATCTTCCATGATTGGATCAAAGTAGACCCTGGGGAATCATTGAGGGCAACTCAGGACTTCGCAGACCCCTTCGCCCCCCACCCACTCTCCTTAGCAGAAACCCTGCCGCCTGCATAAGCCAAGCCTTAGGGATCTACCATGTAGCAGTTTTGATTTGTTCTCATCCCTCTCACTGACATTTCTTTGGCCACTGTCTGCTCATCTGTGCCTTCGCTCTTTCTTTCTCTCACCCCCCTGTTTCTCTCATCTCTTTCATCTCTTTCATCTCTTTCTTTTCATCTTTTTCATCTCTTTCTCCTTCTTTCATTTCTTTCTCAATAGTCTTCAACAGTCTTCAACAGTCTTGCACGCCAGTGGATTGGACCTGGTTACAAGTGAAGTTTTTTCGCAGTATCCTTTCAGTAATTCTCAGAATTTTTCAGTATTCTTCTGTATTTCTAAAAAAGATTTCAGTTGATTTCAACTGATTTCACTGCAGCTCATTTCAGCCTGCTTTCTGTTGATTCAGCTTTTCTCAAACACATGTTATTGCAGAATGCAACACACAATAAGCACCATGAGGATAGTAGGTGGATGGCAGAGGCTAGGGGATGGAGGGAGACTCCACTGGTGCCCCCCGGTGGACCCCCCCCCCAATACCCGACCCTATTGCAGGTTAGGTATGGAAGAGTAGAGTGGATATGGGACGCTGGACCCGGTTTCCAGCACATTGGCATCACTCTCATGATGTACTGTTTTGCAAAGATGTATTTAAGGGACGCTGGATCCGGTTTCCAGCAGGTGTTGCTCCCCACCAATAGATGGAGCGGCCCTCTAGGCAAAGCCTCAATCCCGGTGGTTCTCTCATCACCACCAGGATAGAGGTCTGGCACAAGGGCCTCACAAGCAAAAAAAAAAAAAAAGGGKGGCCAGGGAAAGGAATGCCAACATGGTTTGGCCTGGTTCACCTAATCCGACCGGAGGAAGTGCTGGTTGAATGGTACAGCGTTGATAGGAATAGGAGATTGGCAGGAAACCGGGACCCCTTCCAATGGATTCAGAAAGACATCCTAAACAGAATTCGTGCTAGGAGAGGGAGAGAACCGGCGGGCCTTTTTTACAACCCAAACCCAAAACATTGTCGGAACTCTCAGTCAAAGCAACGTACCAAATGCTCAGAGTGAAGCGCTGTTTAAAAGACACGGTGATTGATCGATGGCAAAGGCACCTCAACGTGAAAAGGCACCTCCTCACACCAATACGGTGGTTCAGCGCTACCAAGTACAAACCAGCGAAAATTACATCTCTGCAGTGGCAGATCCTGCATCGGTGCCTTCCAACCAACAACAGGTTGATCGATCACACGAGATTAGAGCAGCAAGGTCGCGCACTCCCCTGGTGCTCCCGATGTCTGTTGAGCTTTCCGGCTAAAAAAAAAGCGGAGACAATCGAGCATATATTCCTACAATGCCCCGCAACCATTCTTATTTGGAGGTGGTGGGACAGGGTGTGGCAACAAATGGTCCCGGGGCATACATGGCCGTGGGATTGGCGGGCCATCTTAACATGCTATTACCCACCCTTCCAAGATGACATCTTTAAGTCAAACATGTTTCACCTATCCCGACGAACGATCCTGTGGGTCCTTTGGTGGCAACGATGCGTCTTAACTCTAGATCAAGTTCGGGGTAGAGGGAGAAGAAAGGGTGGAACAATTCAAAATACACTTCCAACTGGAACTCTCATTCAGATGGAAATCACTAAAACAATCGCTAGACAGCCTCCATAGACCCAAAGACATCCGGGAAAGGCTACTACAGTTTTCCAGGGAGTGGTTGGGCGGGGACTGAGAGGGATGGGTAGCGAAAGTATACTGGACGGGGGGTTGGAAAGAGGAAGGGGGGGGGGGGGGGSAACCATGAAGAGGAGGCGCCAAGGGATTACCAACTGAGATTTAAGGATTGGCTGTCAATAGACCCCAACATCCCTATGAGACCGGCAGAGGAGTTTCCAGACCCGTTCCCCCCCCACCCTCAGTCCTTGGAAATACGCCTGTAACCGGCGAAGCGTTCATGTGATGAAGACGAGTCACTTTGAGTCTGCTTTATCCATTGTATTCTGTTTTGGTTTCACTTCTGGGTTTGAGTTTGGTCAGCGTCGACCCGAGTCTCGTTATCTGCGCTGCAGGCTGTGTTTTTTAATTTTTCTGTTCTTTCGGCGCTAAGTATGCTTTCCCTGTTGTAGTCCGCTATGTTAGTGTTGGTCGGTTTTCAGTTATCTGAGTTGTAGTCTGGTTCTTTAGTTTGTCTGTCTGCAATTTCAATCTGGGACTATCTAACCATCTCGAAGTGTTCTTTTTCATGGTCCTATCTCATCTGATGCAGCAGTGTGGGCGCATGGCAGTAGGATGGTCGAGGAATGTTTTTTGAAGATGGGCAGGGAGTCGGATGGAATCCCCACTGGTGCCCCCCACTGGTGCCCCCAGTGGGTCACAAGTGTGGATGGTTATGGGTGGGTGCATACAATTGTGAGTGGGTACGGGTGGGTAGGGGTGAAAAACAAAATTGGTTGGGTACGGTACAGGTGGTTAACAAAAGGTTTGGGTGTAGGTGGCCATGGGTAGTTTTGAAACAGAAAGTCCATGGGCAGTTATGGGTAGTTACAGTCTGAAGGGATTCAGGTAGGGCAGCCTGGGCAGGTACATGTACACTTTTTTTTTTTTTTAGCAGGTAAGGATGGGTAAAGGTCCGGCAGACCATCTGTACAGTGGGTATGGGTGGTTAGTTTTCAAAGAGGGTATGGGTAGGTAAGGTACAGGTATTCCAAAAAATCCCAATTGCCACCTGTGGTTCTCACTGACCCAGTAGGATGACTTTCAAATCCCATGGCCAGACAAGTCCCGTCAGTCTTCTCCACACACAGTCTCATTTTCTCCATAATAACATCGTTCCAGGACATTGAATGAACACATGCTCAATTGTTTCTCTGATTCTCTTGTCGGGGAAGACAAATAGGCATGTTTTGCACCATGGGAGAGCCAGAGCCCGTTGCTCTAGATTGGTGTGATCAATGAGCCAATCATTCGTTGGGAGACATCGATGAAGTATTTGCCACAGTAGCGAGGAAAACTTAGCAGGTCGTTTTTTCAGTTGATTAAAAAAAATTATATTTATGATACTTTGTATATCAATGTTCAAATGTCTGGTCCATCGGTCCCTTATTACAGATGCCACATCCACCCGAGGTCTGATCAGACGATATGCTGCCTTAACCTTTAGGGATTGTAGAGTTTGTGGCTTACTCCTTGTACCCGTCTGCCATACCCATTCATCCGGGTCAAAGGGTAGATCTGGAATGGGGCATCGAGGATGAAATGCCCTCCACCCAGTGGTTGCCGAGATAAAAATAACTCTGATTCTAAACATTTCGTTGAATGGAAAGAACTCCGCCTGGTTATCTAGTGCTGAGATGAGCAAATGATTTGCTGTTATTTTGAACAAGGCTACTAATTAACTCAATAAAGGAACGAATCCAAGAAGACATCATTATCCAATGGGAAAGAGTAAAACTGTAAAACAGAAGATCACATTTCTACACTCCAAGACAAAGAGGAAAACATGGAAAGCTTCTCCAAAGACTGGGTGGAATGGAGCAACCAGAACCGTTACTAGGGGGGGCTGCTCGTATCACCTCCTCTAGTACTTTGGTTCAGGTTTCTTTTTAAAGACTGGGTGGGCGGAGGTTGAGTGGAAGGGAAGGAAGAGAGGGGGTGACAAAGTAGGGGACGGAGAAAGGGACTACCATCTATGCTTTCAGGACTGGATGAAGATTGACCCCTCTATCCCCTTTTTTTTTTTTTTTTTTTTTGGGACAATGCACCAGTCTGTTGGTGGGGAGCCGCACCTGCTGGGAACCAGGCCCAGCATCCCATTAGAAACATTTGGAGAACATATACAGAAAAAAAACTCGAGATACCGGGGCCATTACCCGGCTTCGGCTAAGAATAGGATCATGAGCAATGTCTAGCCTGTTAGACAAAAGACCTCATGAGATAGGCTCTATCCCGCTTCGGCCTCTTTCAGATTTCGTTGAATTTTTCCCACCTCCACCCCTGGCTTTGGTGGACATGGAATGGTATGGGGGAGGTAGTGGGTAAATGGCAGATCAGGGGTACCATGGCCAAGGAGTTAGGGGGCTGGCCAAAGGTAGGGCTAGGTAAGGGAAGGAAGCCCCAGGCAGGTTGGGAGATGTTGAAGACCATGGGGTCAGGTTTCATCTGGCTGCATCTTATGTACTTGCAGGAATCTCGTTTCTGTTGAAAAGGGTGCTGGACCCGTTTTCCAGCAGGTGATGCCCCCCACCAATAGATGGAGCCTCCCCGACAGTACTAGAGGTGTTCGCTCTTATGAGCACCCCTGGTACTCGTTCGGGTTGTTCTCTTAAGAAAAAGAAAAAGGAAAAAGGAAGAAGTAGTTGAATGGATTCTAACTGCATTTGTGGACTAGTTCTCTTCAATACTCCAATTCTGCCCCTGATGCAAGTAAAAGGCCTCACACAAGACCCCTCTAGGGGGCTGCGAACAACCAGTCCTCGGACTTGTGGCCCTGTGGGTGATAGAATACTTCAGCTACAGTGATTCTTTAGTTTTCCTTTTCTCTTTTTTTTTTTTTTTTTTTTTTTTTTTTAAAAAAAAAAGCTAATTTTTTAAGCCCAACCAATTCAATTACGACCTTTCAGGCCTTTTTTTTTTTGATCCCCTACGAAGCTGGTTCACT
>BFEA01000067.1:220904-237115 GCA_003427395.1 Chara braunii
CAATTTTTTTTTTTTTTTTTTTTTTTTTTTTTTTTTTAAATACTACAATTCTGAAGGCCGTAGCCCTTTACAGAAAACAAAGAAGAAGAGAATGTAAAACTTTCAGCCGGAAGGGATCGCATTTATGTGAGCTCTTCAGTTCTTCCGATCATGCATCTCCGCCATCGATGGTCGAAAAAGAAGGCGGTGCGTACGTCGGACGTCAGCACTGCCGTCATGACCGCAGCAGGCCCACGCAAGGATGACGCACAGATCGAGCAACAACGTTGTTGCTCTCGGTGCATATTCACACAAAAATCGTTTTGCTGAATCGGGCCGCAGAGGGGTTCGAGAAAGACGCACGTACGCAAAAAAAAAAGAAAAAAAAAAAAAAAAGAAAGAAAGAAAGACGTACGTAGTCGGAGTTGCGCCCTTATTCCGTCACAACACGTGATACAACAAGGAGGAGGCTAACGGGAAGAACACAAAGAGCGGGCCCTACGTGGCGTGGTCCAACTGGCCCGGATTCTTTCTTCTGCGAAAAGGCCGTTCGTAGTCGGAGTATACGCCCTTATTCAGTCAAAACACGTGATGCACCGGGGCTAGGTCCCACTTACACGAATTAAGCGATACTGACGGTAGATAGCAAAGATGAACGGCCACAATCTCTTAATCCGTGCAAGTGGGACCTTGCCCCCGGGAAGAACACAAAGAGGGGCTCTACGTCGCGTGGTCCAACTGGCCCGGATTCTTCCTTCTGCACAGCAGATCACAGGGATGGATGGTCAGAAACGTTGTATATGGACATAGAAGGACACAATGGCATGCCGACACAGCACTCAGCGGCAAGGTCCCACTTGCACGGATTACGAGATTATTGCCGTTGATATTTGCTATCTACGGTCAATATAGCTTAATTCGAGTAAGTGGGACCTAGGCCCAGGAAAGGAATGTTGGAATGTTACTTCCCACAACAGATTTGGCAGGCCCGCATAAGGCTCTTGAAAGGGAACGAGACGAACAAAACTTCGAAGAAGCTGTAGTAGGCGGACTGAGGGCCTCGCCGCACTGCTCACTCTGGGCACGCTCACACTGCCTACCCAAAATCTTATTTTCTTTAGAAAAATTGGGATGCCCGATTTGGGAAAATAGTGCCTGGACTGGTCACACTGCTTCCCCATTTCGCAACAGACAAGGGGGCTGGTTAGACGGCGTCCTGGGGGCCAAGGAAGTTTCCTTGGGGGGGTTGAAGGAAATTCCGGCCCTCGTTCCACCTATCCTTGGGGTGATTCTGAGCAACGTGTGTTTAGGGCATCATTACCCTGCCGTGCACGGACGGCCTCGAACCGGCACCCTCCGCCACAGGAACGAAGTATTGTAACCACTACAACCCTTGGAGGTGTTACAAAAACTGGATCCATACCAGTCTTGATATCCAGCCCACCTCCAGGGCTGCAGCGTCCTTGAACACAACACCACACACCCAACGCACACCACACCACGGACTTAACAATCACGCACACTTTGTCGAACAACCCAAGGATGATTCCTTTCGGCCCCCAGCGGCCATTTTCATAATATTGTAGTCGGACGCCGAGGGGAAATGCCTTGGTCCATTGGGTGATGTCCGTCTTGCTACGGTGTGGCCCAGCTGTCGAAGGCGGGAAATTTTGAAAGGCGCTGGCGTCGAGAACAAAAAAAACCCTTAAAAAGCAATGGACCTCGGAGTCCCCGTTCGAAAATCAAATTTCAAATAGGGTGCTGGACGTCACGATGGCGACATGGGGCAGGTGGTGTCCATATTTGCGACGGAGGAAACGGGCATTTGCAGCGGCGCCCCATGGAAACGAAAAGGTTTGTTCAAACTCAGCCTCTGTGAATTGCTTGAGTTAGATTCTGCTGTTAAGAATATTAACCAACCAAGAGGAAGGCAAATAGTTCGAGGTATCTTAACAAACGTGTGTAAAAAGAAGTTCGGTATCAATCCTTGTGCAAAAATTGTTGCGAAGATTCCGTACTACAGTGGATAAGGTGAAAGTGGAAAGCTTTCTAAAAGATTGGATCCAGGGGAATGTCCAGCCAAGCCCGCTAGATGACTTGTATGCGAAAAAAACTCGAACAGTTTGGTTGAAAGCCAAATCAGTTGGAGATTTGTTGCATAACCACAAGGTCTTCGCACAACGGTGCTCTTTTGAGTGCGTGTGCGAAAACTTCGACTTGCCTAAAATTGATGGGCACGTCGCAGTCAAACTTAGCGAAATTACTGTCCTAAACCCTTTCCTGTTTAATGCTAGAATATTCCTTTCCCTGGTACAATTACGTCACATGAGACTCTAAACCGAGCCTGTAATGAAGTGTTGGATGTCATTCAAAAGTTGGGGGTTGTGTCCGGTAGGCTCCGAATTCCACACGGCGCTGTTACAAAAAAAGGAGAAACTTTGCCTCCTGGTTGTGTTCTTAGTGAGTATGCCTCTGGTGTGAAGCAAGCGCTCTCAGGGCTGGTGCTAGGACCGTTGGACCGTAACTCAAGCGAAACATGGGTAGAATGCCTTAAAAGATTTGAAAGCGGACTGCATAAAATGTTTCTTAATTGTGAAAATTACGAACGAGTCGTCTCTGACAAAGGTATGACCCTAAGCGACATTCACTGCAAATATAATAGTCAGAACCTGGGACAGATTGCACGATGGGATGGCCGAGGCGAGCTGCAGTTCGCCTACATTATGGCTAAGGAGAAAGACAAAGAAAAAAGGAGACCTATTGTTCCGTCATTCGCAAGCCCATTCCGAGCCGCGTCCGGAATTCTATCCTTGGCTCTAAATACTCTTATTCGGAGGATCCACGTTCTTCACTTTAACCTTAGTGCGCTGGGTGACCTTCGGCAAGAGATCTCCTCGATTAATAAGAATGATGGACCCCAATCCAGGTACAGTGTCATTGCCCGTACGTACGATATTAAGGAAATGTTCACGCAATTACCCTATGATATCATTGATCGGGCAATGCAGTGGATTATAGACTGGTTTAGCCAAAGGGGCAAACGATGGATTCGACTCAACACCAGAAAAAAGCTGGCCACCTTCGAAAAATCCCATGGCGAAGCAGGATGGAAATCCATCAGGCTTACAGCCCTTGTCAAGTTAACAAAATTCCAGCTTGAAAACACGGTGTTCCTGGTGTCGGATGCTATTCTGCGCCAAAAGCAAGGAATACCTATGGGTGGGCGTGCAAGTTCTGCACTTGCTTGTGTAATGTGCATGTACTCTGAATTTAACTTCATCACTGCATTAGGTGCCGATGCAAATTTCATCTCCGAAAAAAGATACATTGATGATCTGCTGCTCTATTCTTTCTTCGACAAAAAAGACCCAAATGGAAGAACAAAAGCTAACGACCGCTTGGATAAAATAGTGAACTGTTACCCGAAGGAACTCAGTCTGGAAAGGACCGATACCGGAACCTGGATCCTTGATTTCTTGGAAACTAGATTGTTTGTATCTGAAAGTGATAAACGGGTATAAGTCACCCATAAATTTAAGAATAGGGAATCAATCTGGGGATCTGGGAACCTCCTTTTTCAGACTTACAAAAACCCTGCGTCTTTTGGGCCCCAAAAAGCCAAATTTGCCACTGTGGCAAATACCGTCCTGCGCATATCTGAGAACTGCAATAGCAGCGGGACAACATGCATTGGGGTACTAACGCTAGCCCTTGAACTGAACAAACTGGGGTAAAGTGGAGACATCATTCAGACTGCACTTAGATGGATGCAAAGGAAAGATTCAGGCAAACCCTTCTGGAGCAAGATCCAGGAGGTAGTTAAAATCGTGTCCGTGAGCACTAGCGTTGGTAAGGACGAAATCTGACTTGCGCAGCGATCGCGAATCTTCGGTACGGAAGCCTCGCGGCTGTCCTATATTCAGTCCAGCTGAGCGCACACTGTCGGAGAGTGACAAGGTTCACGATTCATTGTCGGCACTGGATCCGTCCAAGGTGACTCACAGCCACTATACAGTCCCAAGCGGAACCGCGTTTCTGAATTTGGTCGAGACTGGGGACTCCATTCAATGCAAACGCCTCCAACATGTACTCTCCCGACAAGAAGGTCCCATACCGGATTCGGAACTTTGCAGCATTGACCAAGCGTTCGTTTATATTTTCTGAGCAAACGGTGCACTGGCGAGATTTTCTGCATCACGACAGGTCGAGTAACTCTATTCAACTTGATTTGCCTCCATGGGAACCTGCGCGGTAAGGCGGTCCCATACAGGTAGCGAGGAAATCCATAGTCGTCGCCTGCGTTTATTAATGAGCGCGTGTAGTCCTCCAGTCTTTGTGACAGGTGGGGAACACGCTTCTGTATCATGATAGGACGAACGACTACATTCAGTACGATAAGCCCCACGGGAACCTGGCCGGTAAGGCGGTCCCGTACAGGTACCGAGAAATTCGGTAGCCTCCTCAGATGCTTCATATTGTGCGCATGCATTTTCTCAGTTCCTTGGACCGCGTACATTGTTTTGAATTTCTCGCTAGCACTCGCTTCCTTGAGTTCTCAGGAAATACGAGGCTAGTCTTCTGGTATTTAAGTACAGTACAATACGTAGGAAGTCCTCAATCTGAGTGGTGTATTCAGTGGAAGGGTTGAGTTTTCCGTAACAGTGTTACGGAATGGTGGAGGGGAAGATGCTATACGCCACGATATTAAAACTCAAGGCATCTTCTTCTAATTTGGTTCCATTGGTGTAATCTCTCTCTCATTTGCAACGGCGCAATGGAGTCCTCGTAACTCGTCACAAATTTGTGAGCGTCCCGCGAAGGTCCATCGCAGTGCCTCCTCCTGCCACCACGCCTATGTGTTGAGTCGAGCACACGCGGGGAGCGTCGTCGGGGACTTGGCGTTGAGGTTATCGTGGTCGTGGCGAGTTGGTAGGCTGTTGTATTTCCGTGGTTCATGAGCATTGCAACACGCGTGCCGATGGAGGGCGGCAACGATGACGGATGTGCGAAGTTTACGACGATCGAGTCGAGAAGACGGCCGTGACGGCCGTGCTCTTTCGTTATCAGTAGGAGAGGGCATTGGGCAGAATGAGAGCGCAGATCCGAGCTGTCGCGCGCGGCGGTCCCGCACCCTGCTAGGGAGCGCTGAACCTCACGGTCATGTCACGCAGGATTTTTCTTCAGAGAGCTAAAAAAAATAGTCACCACTTCGACCGTGTGCGCGTGTTATACCTCTCACGACACCCCACGACAGGTTGGGGTGCCGCGAGGTACAACTTACCTCTACCCAAGGGGTTGTCACCACCCTTAGGTAGACGTATCCCTTTTGAGCTACCAGCCCACATGCGAAGGTTTTTACATGCCTTTGTAGAGGTAAGTCGGTCGAGGGCGTTTTCTCGATTGTCGTAGCATAGGAATGGGGTACGCGCGGTAAGACGCCTAAGACTGACCCCTGAGTCAAGTCAGGTTTAGGATGTTGATCTCCCTGTCCTGGACTTCTAAATTTTCAGGTCGAACTTTTAGAAGGCTGTCTATTTCCACTTCTGTGTCTAAGACGTATTATTTCTCCTGACAATACGAATAACGTACCAATCAAACCTTCTTATTGCCAAGGGCATTTTATTTTACTTAACATGTTATGACTTAACTGAACATTAAATAGTATAGAGGTCACATAGAACAAATAGTGAATATGGGAGTATTACCGCCGATAACCCTTCTCATTTTCACAAGTGCTGTGTGTCTGAGACTTTTTAATAGATTAGGTCTAGTTCAATCCAAAATCACTCACAAAACAAACCTGCACAAAATAAAGCAAAAATAGTTCACATGTCATGCACTAACGACGTTAATCATCAACCATTGGCTTTGTCTCTCACGCTCCAAAAAAAACATGTATGACAGCTCTATCTTTCCTGAGACGTAAACCCAATCCCCTCACTTTTTTTCAAAGGACCCTTGAGAGTGACGAGGACCATTCAGGCAATGACCACAGGTGACATTTTTACTGACCACAGGGTTTGACTTTAGATGTGGGTATCACGTCAAGGGAGAAAAGTTGAATCGGTAACAACCGACCTGTTATAGAGAGATAACAGAAAATTGGGGCATTTTCGTGGGCCCTTTTCCTTCAATTGCAGTAGATTAAAACAGGGACCTGCACACACACAGGTCAACAAAGATTCAATATTCCCACTCGATTTCTCACATATTGATATCTAAGGGTCAAACCCTTAAATCAGGACTGTGAGCTCTGGGATCGACATCCCAAAGTCTAATCCCTAACTTCTACTCTCACAATCCTACCCTAAGTCGTTTGTCCCCTTCTCCTCTCGTTCAAGGAGTTTCATGCCTGCGTCCTAAGTTGTCTTGGAAAAACTCATATTTTTCCTACTTTCAGTCCTTGCATTCTCTCTCTTTTGAAATAAGCACACACCTCGGTGCTTATGTAGTAAAGTTTTAACTCATTCGCTGTTGCGACCTTCTACTCAAAAACCATGAATGGACACGAACCTCGCGGTAGTCCTTATTCTACCAGTATTCTTTTTTCTGCGGTCGTAACTCTTTTCTTTGTTTCCTTTCCATGTTCATGAGACGTTGCTCCAACAGGAGCATTGTTTTTTTCCTCTCTCTTCTATTTGTCCTGACATACTCAATATAGCAGGTTGATTTAGACATGAATCTCTTGCTACTTGGTAAATATCAAGCAATCGGTTAATCAAACAGGCAGTCGAGTAAATCACGCATGAGCACTTGACTCCCTTTCCAGTCTCACTCAAGGCAAACGCAAATGGTTAGTAAGAACAATATACAAGATCTGTTCCGAGTAACCGGATAGCTGACACATGAGTATCCCTCTTGAAACAAATAGTTGAGGCTCCTACCCGGACACCCTACTACTTGCTTTAGGTATCACTCGGAAAGATCTGGATTCCAATTTTCTCCCAGAGGTTAATAACGGTCTGAGTGAATAATAGGCGACCCGCACAAGAGCCCCTTACTATCACGTAACCAAATGTTCGGTCAACTGCGTGAGTGCAACAGGACGATCCTCACAAGGGCATTCTTTTGCTCTTCCGAAGCCAACCAATCTAAAAAACCTAGTTAGTTTGGACAGAAAACGAGTGTTTAGGATATTCTTACAAAAGTACCACATCTCGTAAGTTAGTATAGAATCAAGCAAGTAGTAGGCAAACCCTAACAAGGGTCCCCCTACTCTTCGTTGGGTAATGAGTAGTCCATATCTAAACAAGTAATAGGATGACTCCTACAGAAGCCTTCCTACTACCCATTCGGTGATCGGACTGCCTGAGCATAAGTAAATAGGTAGAGAAAGAGAAGCAATGTGATTTCCTACTTCTTATAATCTGTTAGTCAGTCTCAGACTGAGAGACTCAAGTGTGTGAATAGGATGACCCTCACAGGAACCCCCTACTACACGTTGGGTAAATGCCAAGACTGAATCGTTCTGAGTTGTTAATAAGAAGGGAAATTAGTACCAAAATTTTCCCTATCTTTCACATCAAACAGTCCCCTAGTTAATCAAGGTGGTGAGGTAACACACACAGGAGTACCACCACCCTTCGGATTGTACCAATCGTCCCACTCTCATAAGACAAGTGTCCACCCATACATGAGTTTTCTACCGTCTTCGGAGACTGGTCCGGTAGGTTAACAGGGCGACCCGTACAAAAGTTTTCCTTTATCATTTCTAAATGTCGGACATTTCTCCCCTTTACGACAACAGTCGATCCGGTAAGGTAACTCACACATGAGTACCTCATTGCCAACTCTTAGTTGAGTCAACACATACCCAAGTAGCACGTCGGCTCACACATGAGCCTCCATCGCACCACTCTGTTCCCCAAGTCCAATCAATCCTAGTTTTTTTTTCGGTTATTTTAAATCTCTCTCTTTTCATCAGGCAAGATTCTTACTTCTGTCATATATAATTTTTCCTTTTTGATAATCTTAGTCCTGAAGAATGTATGAACAGTATATCATATAGGCATACATGCAATCGAATAGAGGGTTGTAACTTGTATGGGTATACGAGAAAGGAATACATGACGCGTACCTCATGATTCCTTGCCTCCAGAGTTCCTCCTGAACTCCGACAGAGCTTCCGCAATCGCCCTGTTATCGGTCATGCCTAGTCTATGCAATCGATTGTCTGGACGTTTTAAAGTTAGCAAAAACCAAGGTTATCCTCAGTGGAGGTACACCATCAGATACTTGTAGTCGATAAGACATGTGTTTTAAAAGATCAAACAAGAATAAGAATGGAGGAGGATGGAGGAGGTAGGCACCATGATAGTGTCTCTCTCCTCTTCAATACCCCATACTTTCTTCATCTCCGACCCCTGCTTAACCCATGATGTTTCAAAAATAGCAGTAGTAAAACAACAAAACAACCAAAAAAAAAATAAAAAATAAAAAATAAAATAAATAATAATAATAATAATAACAATAATAACAACAATCATAACAATCATCACAATAATAACAATAATAACAATAATAACAATAAAAATAATAATACCAACACTACTATTAGTATTAACGGAAGGTAAGTATGCAAAGGCGAAATGACAGATCCGATATTGCAAAGTCACATTAAAGGTTAGGAAGTCCGACACTATCTGGAAAGCAATAATGCACCGCTATTATACCGACGGAGAATCAGAACACTGCATCAGATTATCAATGGGAGCATACCCCCGCCGTCTCCAACATAAGTATCAAGAGTCTTTCGCCTACCTGCGCTCAGTCTCCAGACTACAATCACACAACTTAGCCTACTAGCACCCTACGAAATGACAATGCATCCAATCGGCATCAGCAACAGAACGGGAGCACGTGATGATGTTGACCCCTGCATAGACCAGGTATGTGCCCGTACATCATCACCCTCATCTCTCTCTCTCTCTCTCTCTCTCTCTCTCTCTCTCTCTCTCTCTCTCTCTCTCTCTCTCTCTCTCTCTCTCTCTCTCTCTCTCTCTCTATCTATCTATCTATCTATCTATCTATCTATCTCTATCTTTCTCTCCCCTCGTCTTTCTCTGTAGAGGGCATAAAAGTGGGCAGGGGCGCTCGGTGGCATGTCTGTGTGTGCAGGCAGAACAGTGACACAGTCATGGCTTTGGAAGACACGTGGCAACAGTAGTAGGCTACGAGGAGCAAGAGGGAGTGTAGTAACTGTTGGCAACCTCCGCTGTCGTACCAAATACCCTTACAAGGGTATTTGGCGTGTTTTTTGCGGGTCATGCAAGTGCAGTGTCGCCCGCCTGACGACGTGCGTGTGAGCGGGGGCATAGGTTCTCGTCAGGGTGACGGGCGCGCGTGGCGGCATGGGGTATTGACGGTGAGGGCAACTGGGCGCTGCCTAGGCGGGCGTGGAGTCACGGGTCGGTAGGGCGCGCAACGTTTATCTGTGTTTTCGTTTTTTATTTTACTGTTGTGTTATTTTGACTTTATAGGTTCCGGCGACGTGACGCCGGACTTAGTGGTCGCCGCGGCAGTCGAGGACCTTAAATGTACGATGCTTTGGAGGGACGGTGGGTATTTTGACCCACGGCGAGGGAGGAATATCAGCGGCGGGGCCCTTGGCGGGTGTACTGGCCGCCCCACGGTTTGCTGTGAGAGGTTTGGGTGTAAGCGGACCGTATGGAACCGTGTTGTGGGTGTGTGGTAGGCCCGCGCCCTCAACTGCAGGACGACCTATGTGGGGGTTGCCCGCTGGGGACCCGAAAGGGCGGCCAACTCTGCCTGGGCAGAACGGAGGGGCAGACCAGCGAGCTCCAGAAGTATAGATTGAGGGGGAGCACCTAGCTACTCATCCACTCTCGCGGGAGCCATGCGGAAGGGCTGCCACCACGGCTCGCGCTAGGGGGTCCGCAGTAGGCCCGAAGGCCGAAGCGGGCAGGGAGGCAGACAGCGGAGCGCCAGGTAGCAAGGGAGACAGGCCGTAGTGTGGCCAACCGTCGGGGCCGAGCGGACTAGTGAGACACAGCGGGATCTGTACCCGGGACCAGGCCTCGTTTGGGCTTATGCTGGGGCTGGCAGCAGGCGCGCGCCCTTCCATATATCAAAGGGTCGGGGTGGCTACGGTGGTCGCACATAGGTCGTAGGGCCCGACGCTACCCATTTTTGGGGGCTAAGTGTTCCGGCCAGTGAATCGTTACTTACCGGGTAGCGGAGTTCGGTCTTTGTGGCCACCGCCCGTTGTCTATGATAAGAGGCGCCTGCAATGCGGCTCGGGTAGCGCACCAGCACCAATCGGAGTGGGGGAACGCCGGCAGAGACGAGGCGGATATAGAGGAAAGACGAACGAACCTGGCGCGAATTCACGCCGGGTGCATTCGAGGTGAGAGAAGCGACGTGCAACGGAAGAGGCAAGGCGGGGTAACGCAGACGCGGGCTTGAAGTGGAGCGGCGAGCCAGGAAACGACGGGCTGGCAGCAGCAGTGGGCGCAGCAGGCGAGTGAGTGCTGAAGTGCTGAGACAGGAAAGCGGAAGCCGAGAGGGAGGACGAACCGGGACAGGATGGCGGGCCGGGTGCATGCGGGGCACTGGCAACTAGCGATGGGGATTAGCGCAGTGGGGCGACGGGGGTTGAGGCGGAGTAGCGAAGGGAAGCGGCTGAACCCGGACGGGTTTCATGCCGGGTGCATGCGAAGCGAGTGAAGTGGTAGTGAACGTAGGGAGAACGGGTTTGGACGCCCGTCTGTGCAAAGTGCGGCCGGGAGCGAAAGGGCAGCGGGCGCTGAAACGGAGCAGCGAGGTAGGCAGCGGGGTGACTGGGATGAAGGGCTGCAGAGGGGAATGCACCCGGACGCTATCTGCGTCCGGATTCATTCACAGGTTCAGACGGGGAGAGATGGTGATGGCGGGGTGGAGGCTCGAGTGTGTGTGATGGGGGGAGTGGCTTTCGGTAGGGAGAGAGGTGAGTCGGGGGTTTTCTGCCGGGGCGAACCCCCTGGTGAAGTCAGTTTTAGAGGAGAGTTAGTGTAGGAAGGGGTTAGTAAGAAAAGGCTTGCGCGAAGCTATGGCGGGAGGGAGATGTCGGGGAGTGGAAAATGAAATACCGCTCGATTCTAGACAAAATCGAGGGGGAAAGGATTCGAGCTAGGGGTTTTTGCCCCGGGCGATCACGTTGGTGGTGTTAGATTAGACGAAGAGTTAGTAGATAGACAGTTAGTAAAAAGGTAGGTTGTGTGAAGCTTTCGGGGGAGAGGGGGCATGGCCGAATGGGGAACGTCGGAGTCAGGAGGAACCTTTCCGCCTTTGGGCGGAAGATTCACTCTCGTTCTGCATAGCTGCTGAGGGGCGGGGTACGGTCGGTTTGTAGTATCGTGTGTAACTTCGGCCGTAGGCCTCAGTGGGGTGGCGGTGTTCGCCTCCAACCAGCCATCGCGCTGCCGGTCCTCTATCCTGCGCTTCAGCCTAGCGGTCTGGCCAACACTTCTGCCCAAAGCTGTGGCTGGACTTGGCCCTGCCAGGCGGCCGGGTGCGTTCCATTGCAGGAAGAGAGAGACCAGAAGGGAGGTGCCTACGGTTAGTCGAGCGGGGATGGGGTGTTAGCAGGCAGTGGAGTGAGTGGGCCGAGAGCAGCCGGCTGGGCGGGTGAGCTGGGTGCAGATGTTCGCAGTCGGTCGAGCGAGCGGGGGTGACGGGCTGGGTCGGATAGTGAGGAGCGCCCGTACCATGCCGATCGGGACTGTGCCAAACTGTGCTCTCAGGCTGTGTTAAACTGCACGCTGGCCGGATACGGCCTACGGTTAAGTTAAAGTCGGGTCCCCTAGCACAACGGGGCATTGCTAAGGCTGCAGAAACGACGCTGTCTGTGACTGGTGGTGGCTGCTGGCTCCTAAGGGTTACAATGGCTGTGGACCGGCAGCAGGGGTGGCAGATTCGACTATTAATCAGTGTGGCACGCACCCCCTTGACCCGTACATCAATAGGTTGGCAACGAGGGTATGGAGGTGAATGCACGAACATGGCAAGCCGGGGCTGTGAATGTGGTTGACTGTTGCAAAGGCAAAGGGGGCTAAGAGAACAGGGAACGTGCACCTGGCCAGATCGAGGGGCCGCTGCATACTACTGCGTGTTGCTGCTGCATACTGCACATGAACTGTGGCCGCCGCTGTTGACCGTGCGCGAAAAGGCTGCTGCAGTTGGGCCTGATTGCCGTTGCTACTGATGATGAAATCGTGGGTACGGCCGTTGTTTAGAGCCATGTAATTGTGGCTTCACCATAGGGGGCGGAGGGTGGTCAGGGGGAGCAGTCAGCCTATGAGAGGGGGGGTTGGTGCTGCAATTCGAAGGCTCGTCAGCGAGTCTACGCCAACCGTTCGACTTCAGGTTGACAAAGTTGTCGGCCGTTTGGCCACCATTGCGGGGCCCTCAGGCGCTGAAGGTTTTAAGGCCCTCTCCTGCGAGTCTGAGTGCACCTCTCTTGGATCTCAGAGTCTCAAACCTCTCTATTTTTTACCCTTCTTACTCTGAGTCTAGTCTGTTGGTTCTGAGAGGAAGGCGGCAGGCGGGATTGCAACCCGTAATCCGCGCCAAGGCCTCCGTGGGAGGTTCGCCCCACCGATTGCGGGAGCTCTACCTGAACTCAGGAGGAGTTCTGGAGGCAAGGAACTGAAAGGTAACCATTACATTCCCCTCTATATGCCTAAGTATAACCCATATTTGTACACCTCTCTATGGTTGACTGAATGTATGGTGTGAACCCTGTATTCGACTTTGGGCTGACGTTAAGGACATAAGTTAGATTGAAGTAAAGGAAATGGTTTTGCGAATTCAGTTTCTGTTTTGTTGTTTGAATGAAGGCAGATTGTGAACGAAGGGGAATGCATCTGGGGGAAGGTTGGGAGGAAGGTGGTTTTGCTTGAGATTGAAAGGGTCTTATAGGGTCAGGCATGTTCCATAAGATTGGATAGCCTGACTGCTGTGTTTTATTTTTCAAATTGCATGGAGGGTCAGGATGCAGTCGAGTGCATCGGTCCGACACCGCACCAAGGCAGCGCGGGACCCTCCCGGCTGCGTCATGCAGGAGTTGGTTTAAATTCTTCGTCGCAAAGTGATACATGTGGAGCTTCCGCAGGCCGCTCTGGCCGAGTGCGCCAGCCATACCTCTCGCGAGCCCCTACGACAGGATAGGGCCTACGCGAGGCACGACTTACCTCCACCTTACGGGAGCTGTCACCTCCCTTCGGTGGGCGTATCCCCGTCGAGCTACCAGTCCACAGTACGAAAGCTAATCAGTTGCAATCGCAGAGGTGGACCAGCTGAGGGCGTTTCTCGTTCGCTGTAGCATAGGGGGTATGCGCGGTAATACGCCTCTATCGGCCCCGCACGCGAACCGACATCTTGGGGGGCTGAGGTCCCAAGCGCGACTCATCGTCGGTCGACTAGGACGCATCCGACACACCACGTGCACACCACTTTACGACTCGGAACACAAAAATAAAACATACACACACACACATACGAAACGACACAACACAAACAACGCGACAACGCTCCTAGCCCCTCGATAGCCAACCCATAACTTTCCAATGCGGGAATCGAATAGGCGTCGCGTGCGAGACTTAGTATAAAACTACACGGACGCAGGGCTGACTCATATCGACTTGCAATGCAAGCGTACGCAAGCAGTCGCAATGATGGCATACTATGTAGTGCCCATAATCATGCGGTCCCTCGTGGATCCGAGTACCGCTTATGACACTCAAGTGTCAGACTCGAAGTGTCGTGAGGGTCTAACCCTTCACGACATTGCACGGCTGAAGGAATAGCCGTGCAGCCGCCGCGAGACCCCCGGTGTGGCAGCGCGCGGTGGACACGCGCGGAGATGGTGAGAGAGAGGAGAGAGAGGGAGAGGAGATAGACACACACATGAAGCAACAGCTGAGTGGAGGTCCAGTCCGACCAATGAACGAACGAACAACTGAATGAATGAACCTGCCGCCCTGGACCTAGGCCGAAGTGATATACCGGTCTGGGTCCAGTAGCGGAATAACCTGGTACCGGACCAGGGTCAGGCCGGCGGCCTGAAACTGGTCCGGCCTCACTGCCGGGCCGGAGGGATACCGCTCCACGATCCTCGGACCTGTAAATGGATCCAGAGATACATCAAAACACGCTATTCGCTGAAAGAGCGGGAGCCCAAAAGGAACGGCCAAAGAAAAACAATCCTAAATGCAGAGCRAGCTCCATGCAGGAAAAAGGGATGCAATGCGGACTAAGCATCAAGCCTAATCTATACAACAATGTCTGGTCTGAGTCGACCCAAAAAGCAGAAAAATGCCTGACCTGTGTCGGCCAAGAAAGAGAAAAATGTCTCATGAGCCAAGTAGGCTGAATATAAATCAACATCAGGGCCCTAAAGGCCAAAGAATATCTAAGCCAATGTCCTACGTCGAAAATAATGTGGCACAATCTCACGTGCCCGGTACACAATGCACAATGCCTGAACAGAAGAGGAAGGAACTCAGTCGCATGGCAGAGGTAGGAATAGGGGGGGAGGCGGCGGGTACAACTCTTAGAGTAAACTCCAAGGGGGCGCTCGCACAACCAGGTAAGGGTCATCAGGCTCAGGGGGGGGAGTAACAGCACGACACCGGGCTCAATGGAAACCATCAAACGGGCACCGCCAGCTGAAAGGGGAATGACACTCACACAAGGGAGCACGCATAAGGTGAGCCTGGCAGGAGAGAGGGCTATGCCGGCATAGACATGTGGCCCAAGAGTCGCGAGCAAAGAAAACATACACTCCAGAGGAGGGCGCGCAGCATAAGGTAAGGCAGAAGGGCGGCAAACGGACACACCCACATAGACAGGGGAAATAGGGGTCATCATGCGACTGGAGGGTAAGGATACAGGGGGATGATGAGAACTCTGTAGCCGAAGAAGTGAAGTAGTCCAACTGATGAGTCTCCAGACTGAAGTCGAATCGAAGTAACCAGGATGAAGTAGGAGTAATGCAGAAACCAAGTGGACGTCCGGAACAACGCGACATGTACTATGGTACTGAACAGAAGCACCGAGGTCGAAAGTCGAATGTAGAAGTCGAATGTAGAAGCCGAAACCGGGAGCTGCTGCGTAGTGTCCAGGAATGGTAAGAGATAGAGGGCATATGGGGGGTAAGGTCAGTCACGATATCGAGAAGGAAGTCGATGGGTACGCTGAGGGCGAGAGGACTCAACTGCAACAACAGGTAGAACCACATCCACAGGGGAAGGAGGACCTGAGGCAGGTACCGGTGGAGCAGGAGGACCCATCAGTGGAGGCGGGGGGTTGTTAGTGGTCGCTGAAGTAGATGGGTCAGTAGAAGGGCGAGAAGTGGGGGGGGATGATGATGAAGGGAAAGGGTGAGCATGGTCGTAAGCACGCACAAAAGTCATAGCATGCTTCAGGTGCTCAAGAGGCTCCCACGTAGACTCCTCGTCAGGGTAACCCTTCCATCGAACGAGATACTCGAGGCGGGGAGGATCACCATCAGTCATACGCCGAGATGCAATATCAGAGACGACAAACTCCTTGTGACCTTCAATGATGATGGGAGAAGGGCGAGGGTAAGGTCAACCGTGAAACTCAGGAGGAGACCGTCTGAAAGGGCGCAAAAGAGATACATGAAACACATCATGTAGGTTAGCGCGATACATGGAATTGGGGAGCTTCAATTTGAAGCTCACTGGACAGTCATGATTGGGTCCGGCGGGTGCGAGAATGGTACATGGTCCGATATATCGACGTCTGAATTTCCGAAGCGTGTCGGCTTCGGGCTGGAAGTGACGTGCGTCGACAAGGACCTCATCACCAACTTTGAAGGGATGGTCAATGCGYGAGCGGTTGGCGCGGGTCGCMATGCGAGTCTAGGAGTGAGCAATGCTCTCTCGAGCCTTGCTAAGGAGCGCATCCATCTCCTTTACCCACTCATCGAGAGCTGGGCATTTGGTGTCAGGGTGAATTTGGGATGGGCGGAGGAGATCGGATGGGACACGGGGGTGATATCCCAGGTCACAGTAGTAGGGGGACATGCCGGTGGCGGGAGAGATAGCGTGGTTATAAGCGATCTCAGCATGAGCAAGATGAAGATCCCAATCAGAGTCATTCTCAACAAACTTCTTGAGGATAGTCCCAAGAGTTTTGTTGGTGACCTCAGTCTGTCCGTCTGACTGGGGGTGGTAGGAGGAGGAAAGGCGAAGCTCGGATCCATAAGT
>BFEA01000067.1:246963-266950 GCA_003427395.1 Chara braunii
CTGGGCCTCTCTGTCTTAACCTCTAAGTATGCTCTTTGTGCGGGGCCCCTTAACCCATGCAAACACTCATCCCAGGTACACCCATATATACATATAAAAGCGGAAAGTATGTGACGATCACTTCTCACAATCTCATTGGGGTCCCTCACAGCCATACGTATATATGTGATCGCGAGCAACCAAATACAGAATCTGATTCTTAGCACATACCTGCAAATCACATCAACGAGTCAACCAACAGCCCACACACTACGCGGAGTCAACCCCAACCATCTTCAACACTCATACCCCTCGCTTTAGCCATGCAAACCCCAACCTACTGTCCAACCAACCTTAATTAAAATACTCAGTACCTCTGTTAAATGGCCATTCAATAAAAGTCCGGGTGAAACCTTAACGAAACAATGAAATCACCAGGGCTAAAGCCTTTTAGGTTGAGTGTGGAGGGTGAGTTGGAATTGAGTCGTAGACCGACGGATCGGCAACCGACCTGTTATCAGTGATAACAGATGATGATCCTCATGGGATCGAGTTGAATCTAGTCCGGATTTTGAATCAAGTGATAAAAAAGAGCCTGTAACACATGACAGGTCAATGCCCCAGGCTGAATCTATAAGTTCATGGAGGACAATCTTCATATCGTGACCTTACCCAAATCATCCTAGCTAACTATGTCTAAGCCTACCTCTAAGCAATATAGCAGAATCTTCCCTTAGTCAGAGCGGACTTATCAAAACCTCCTACCTGTCAAAACATAATCGATCTCGTTTAAACTAAGAAAATTTTGGCAGCGCTTCTCGTAGGAAAAATGTCTTTCCAAAATTTATATAAGTCCAGATATAAAAGCAGAAATAACTTCTCACCCTGGAAAGTCAAATTCTGTCTATCTCCCTGAAATAGTAAAAATTTAGGCAGCACTCTCTTTAGAAAGGGAGACTTTCCAGATTTATACTAAGTCAGACACGGAAGCAGAAATAATTTCTAACTCTGGAAGTCAAATTTTGCATAACTTTATGAAATAACAGAAATTTGCGCAGCACTACCTTTAGAAAGGGAGACTTCTCAGATTTATACTAAGTCAGATATGAACTCGAAAGACAGCTCGAGTTCAACTTTGGACAGAATTCAACTAACTCCTTAATTTTGTAAAAAATTCGGCAGCACTCTCTCTAGGAAAGTGCTATGCCAAAATTTATACAAGGCTAAGTCCAAAATTTTGAAAGTACCTTTGGCTTCCCACAATTCAATTTTGTCTAACTCCCTGAATTAACAAAAAGTTTGGCAGCACTGCCTTTAGAAAATGAGATTTCCTTGATTTTAACTAAGTCAGATATGAGAAAAGGCAAAGCCGAATTTTTGACAAGTCAAAATTCAACTAACTCCTTGGATTTGTAGAAATTTCGGCAGCGCTTCCCGTAGAGAAGGTAGCTTGTCAAGATTTATACAAAGCCAAGTATAAGAAAAGATCTCAGAAAATGCAGGAATTGACCTAAGTAAAAAAAAGATACTACAGAAAATGCAGGAATTGACACTAACGTCTATGACTCTAGCACATGGCAAACAACTAAAGCAACTACCTATCAACCTGAAACTCAGACTAAGTAGTGGTCTCACTCAGTCACATGCAAGCCAAACCACAAAGATAAGTACTCTCACCAGCCCCAAGTCAACCTGAACAAACAATAGTTCATGATCTCTCAATACTTTAACCCTTTATACCCATCTTACATAAGGCATAGGTCAGGCCGCCCGAACTTACAGAGCGCACCCAACTTAGCCAGGCCTAGAGTCAGAATACCTAAACTTATAGAGCATTCTGACTTGGCCAAATATACACAAACAGAGGGCACAMCTACTTTTCTCTCCTTTGGGCACATGACTAGACCACTCTAGTCGCCCTGGACTGTTTAAAGTACCCAAGTTGTATATATTTATCTTCACCTTTGTCTTCTAAGGCTGCATATGACTGAACTAACTTAAGTTCAGTTTGCCCCAGTTTACCACCAGTTTTATTCTTAGTTATACTCTCTTTAAGTTGTAATACGACTATAGTCAGACCACCTGAACTTATAGAACAGTCTGATTAGCTCATTCTTTGACAAGATAGTAATAAGGTATAACCAAGTTATAACCATTGGGTTCAATCATGTGCAAGGCTTTCAGCCAGACCCCCTGAACTTACAGAAGGGTCTAACTCTCTGCCATATTCGTTTCTATCTGAACCATCATGTGTGTGGCATCGAGCCAGGTCCCTGAACTTACATAAGAATCTGCCCTTTTGCCAAGGTTATTTTCTTCAAAATAAAGAGCAGGAAGGCACTGAGTCACCTGAACTTACAGAACAACTCGGCCTCTTCGTTCAAAAGCAAAAGAAACTTAGAAAAACCCAAAGAGAACAAGGCAACCCAGGGCACGAAAACTTATTGAGCGTGCTGAGCCCCTGAAAATCAGGCACAATCAACCCCTCACAGGTCAGAGCAGCCAGACCACCTAAAGTTATAGAACAGCCTGACCCTCTATGCAGACCACAACACTAGGTTTCCCCAAACTTATGGGGACATCCCAGCCTCCAGAGTAATCAGACCCCCTAAACTTATAGAAGGGTCTGACTTCTCTAAGCAAAACCAAAATAAAACAAAGCGCTGGGATTCCCCAAACTTATAGGGACTCCCCAGCCTTAATGACCTGGTCAATCATCATACAAATCCTCCCATCATCCTGGCCTTCCCTGATGCAGTTCTTTTCAACAGTCTGACTTCGTACAACCAACAAAGCTGAAACCGAGACTTGAACAAACATTCCTTTATTTAGTATTGTTCAGTGTCCTGAAAGTCAAACAAAAAAAAATAGAGTAAGGCTGCACACCATATATTCAGTCAGAGATGCAATAGGTAATACAAATACGGGTTATAATTTTGGGTGTATAGAGGGAAACGAAGAGTTACCTGTCAGTTCCCTGCCTCCAGAACTCCTCCTGAGTTCCGGCAGGGCTCCCGCAATCGGTGGGTGGACTCCCCACAGAGTCTTGATGCGGTCCTACAGGTTGCAATCCCGCCTGCCGCCTTCCTCTCAGATCAAGACTAGACTTGGAGTAAGAAGGGTAGAAGTAGGAGGTTTGAGACTCTCAGATACAAGAGGGGTGCTCTCACACTCACTGGAGAGGGTCTTGCTTCCCTCAATGCCTGAGGGCCCCGCAATGGCAGCCAAGGTGTAATAGCTTGACCAACTTGAATGCAGACTGCCGAATCCGACCCTCCCGACGAGCCCCCAACCGTCAGTAACACTCTCCCTTGCGTTGCTTACTCTCCAAGCTACCATAGCAGCATCTTCTCTTGACCCAATTGATGTTGTATAGTCGACTATGCTAGCTGGTACTAGTCAACGATCGTACGCAGCAGTTTGCAGCAATCAACAAATGTATGTGCACAGTCAACAGACCCCTCAGCAATTGTCCGTGCCTAGCCTGTGGCAAACAGTGGTTCCCACATACAGTCCACTGACACCGCACACAACGATGTAGATCAACAGCGACAACAGCAGTTGCCTTCAGTGACTCGCAGGTGTATGCGACAGTTACTCAGTAATCATCAACAGATACTTGCGACCCTCATACGACATTGGCCCTTAACCATACTAACAGCCCGTGCCCAATCTGCCACAGCAGCAGCTTGTCTGTGCATAATCTACAGCACCAATGGTACCCAGCGGCACAATTCAGCAGTAGCCGCAGCTACAGAAACATATTTCAACAGTTCAGGTCCTCTTCACATTCGGCACCCCGGCCTGGTCCCGGATCCAGACCACGAGTAGTGCAAGTCCTCTGCCCGGGACGACGATTATAGTTTCAGAAGGGCTAACGGTTGTTGAATGCCGCGCAGCAGTTCACCCCCCCCCCAAGCATCAGACATGAACCCTTCACTGGAGCATGGACGAACGCGTAAAAACTCGACTTTTGTTTTCTCCCCGCACCGCCAGCTCCAGGTCTCTCTCTCCCTCTCCCTGTACGTCCTTTGCCAATCCCACTCTTACCTACAGACCGAGCGCCACGCCAATGGACGCCATGTTGGAAACCACTTGGTCAACGAACTGCGCAAGGGGGAGCACAATGTCAAGGATCACTTTATTGTCGGCTAGCACGAGTATTTAGGTGAAGACGGCTAACGGAATGATGGTGTTAGCGGAGTGGCCGACTACCACCTTACCCTGTTACCATTAACAGATAACCCAGCTCGTCGCACCGCATCCTAAGTGTCAAAGTTTAAGAAAAAGATCTTCCGCTAGAGAGCGGTCAGATTCGTGTCGGCCATTTAGGCGCATAGATTGCTAAGGACTGGCTCTTCCCATCGATTAGGATGGGCACTGCACCCGAGAATGGGTACGTTCCCCGCCCCGCGGCTGAATTCGCTCCTCTTTTCCTCGTTCAGTTGGGTATGCCCCAAGTGAACTTATCACCGTAATGCAGGTAGGCTCATCCCTTTTTCAAAACACTCCTTTTGTACCTTAGCGCATGCCGTTTCTACCATACCTCCTATCTTACTAATCCTCCTCCAAATCTAACTCTCCCATTCAACTCACCTTCTCCTCAAACACCAACTTTGATTCTCAGTTCGTTCGATCCTAYTAAGGATCGAACGAACTACGTACTCTCCCGCCTACCATACCTCTTATCTAGACGCGGTTGCGCACCTCCTTCTCTACTAACCTCCCACTCTACTGACTCCCGACCAAAACTGACACAGCGACCGTGCTCGCCCGTGGCTAAAGCTCCTAGTCACTACCCCCCGCTACCTTCGTCAACAGGGTGAGCAAGAACGAATGAATCTACACTCGACGGGCGGCCAGGTACGCACCCATTTCCCTCCTTTGTCTTCTCATGCAGCCCATGAGTCCCGTAACGCCCTATCCTCCACTCTACTGCCTAAGCGAGGGCCGCCATCAGATTCGCCATCGGCCAGAATACTGGAAACGAGCCTTTATTTGTCCGGTTTCGTCAACAGGCGGGCGCGAAATAGTCTTTTTCCCTCCTCTCTTTTYTCGCTTCCCGATATATCTTGGCGCACTACTCCTCTCATTTACTCCCCGTTCTACTAACTTTCTCTGAAAGCTGACTTCATTTTCGAGTTCGCAGTCCCAAAGAACCCCCATCACCACCCTTCACTCGTCTGATCCCGCGAAGGATGGAGCGAATCACCTATCTGGGATTGCGTCCGACTTGTTTCTCCATAGTCTTTCTCCAACTGAATCCAGCGCAGAAACGCGCCCGGATTCATTCCCTTCCTTACCTCTTCCCTTCTGCCGATCTTATGCCTCCCTCACAGCTTCGCGCTCGCTGCCTTAGTGCCTATCTTCCTTCCTGCTCCTCCTCCTCATACCTTCACGTTCACCATCTTCATCTTCTTTTTTCTTCTCTCGTTCTTCCGTGTCGTCCCCCTCTCCTCTCGTTTCCCCTGGTACTGCCGAAGTAGTTCTGATACCGCGCGATCTCACAAACGTGTAATAGCTCCGGCCGACGACCCGAGATGTGCTGCACAGGGCTTCGGAGAGCGCCTTCGACTAGGTAAGTCGGTCGTCGGTTGGTCCCCCACCCGTATACCTGCTCCGACAAGCACTCCCGCCCAACAGCTGCCACCCCCGTCTGCACCCGGTATATGCCACCGTCCAGATTCATGTCAACTCTTTCCTGCTTCCCTCGGGTACCGGTGAAGGGAGGGGGGGGGTAACGCAAACACCCAAGAATAATAGGCCGGGTAGCGACCAGCCACCTAGTCGACAACTCCAGCGACCGCGAGGKAAAACTCGGAGGGGACCAACTACTTAAGATGGCTCGAATAGTCTTCCGCCCCTACTCCCACCGGTATCTGGCACAGATCAGTGCCAGGTCCACTCCCCAATTTATGCGCGTCACCCTTGAGCAGGGGCCATGCTAACCTTCTCTATATCGTTCCAAATTTTTACAGATGTCCCGAAGGACTACCGCTCACAGCGCCCTGCGTCCCTACACATCAGCCCAGTGGCCCTACACAGTAGCCCTGCGGCCCTACATAGTAGCCCCGGGGTAATTCAGAAATATCGGCTTCCCTTCCCGGGCTCCATCAACTGAATTCAAGTTAGGACACAAGCCTGTATTTCAACAGTCCGCGAGCGTACCCTCCGAGCTAGGCCCCTGGGTCCTGCGCCACCCGCTGTGTCGCGCCCCAGGCCAAGCAGGGCGCGGTTAAGGTAGCTCCTGCCCCGCCACAAACACGGTCTGCAGTTGCACTTCAAGCCGCCCTGCGAATACAACACACTTCTCGCAACCCCATACCCACTCTGGTGTCGCGTCCCGAAGCGGGACGCGAGTGAAGGGATAAACCAAAACAAAAAATAACAAGAGATATATATAAAAAAAAGGTACTAAAGAAGCAGAACGAGAAAAGGGAGAACCCCGTGGATTGGGGCTGCCGCTGAGCGTGCCAACAAAACCGAGGGGGATAGCCCTTTCGGGCCCTCAACCCGTCAGGTTTTGCTCCATGCTGCTCCGCTGCTGTTGCGCCGACGTCCGCTGGCCTCGATCCCCGAACCTTCGTAATACCAGCCCAGTGTCGTAACCTATAGGGCTAAGCCCAACCTGGTACCAGTGGGCTCGAATCTCTTGATAAAAGGGTAGCGCACGACTTTTGGGCAAAAGGAGACACCTTATGCCACTTTCTCGGCCCACACTCGCACACAAGACCACCAAAAAAAAAAAAACTCGTGTCGGCCTACCGGCCTTGCTGCGGCTTCCCGTCCTTCGCCAAATCCATCAGATCCCATCATCTGGATTCCGCATAAGTCCACACCGGCTCACTAAACCATCCAGCATACTATGCGGAACCTAGAGAAAAAAACGCCCATAGGTTAGTCAATTTAATCGAAACAAACGACTGTTGTAATGAAGCATGTCGACCGGAATCCACGCCACGTTTGCCATTGCGATCAAAAGAGGGGTAAAAAAAATCACGCGCGCCTCAAGCCTGCGCGCCCACACTCTCTAACTGGGCCACCTGTTTCATCGACATAGTCCTCAGACACTGCCACGTTTTGCGCAGCATACTCGAACTTTCGAACTTAGCTTAGTCTCTGTCGTTTGCAAAAGCCAGGGCGGATACCCTTGTAAGGGTATTCACGCCGACAACTTACCGGACCATATTAAGTGACGTCCCCATCGCTTCGCAGGATCAAAAGCTATCAGTTCAGCCACAATCCCAAAAGTGCTGACGAGCAGGGTACCAATCCGATTAACTGACAGACCCAGGGTTGAGGCCTCTAATAATCCATGCCAAACATAACCTTATGCTGCCAGGATTCCAACCTGGGTCTCCGCCATCCTGACGCTCGGACGTCGGGGTACTCCTCACTGTACTACAGCATAAGTTTCATTGGATCTCTCACTGTCCTCTTCCCTGTGCCCTGTACATCCGCCGGCTCCTCGTTGTGTGCCCCTAGCCCTTCCCTTGAAACCAAGGTCGTGACTAGGGGCGCGGGCCCTAACCGAGACCTTTGAAGGCATTCTCTCGCCTCCCTAAAAAAAAACTTTACATTAAGCACATATAAATATATCATATAAATCTCCACATAAACCTCCCTGTAGTCTAGTACAGGAAGACTAGGTCTCTATCTTGGCCCACCATAGTCTGGGTGATCATTCCAAATCTACGGCCCACCGTATTGTTATTTCAGCGGTAGTGCCTTCGCGGGTTGCGCCATGATAGGTTGTTCCTGATAAACTTTCAATCGGGACTTCCTCAAAAAGACTCATATGACTCGACTCTTATCCCACACCACTCCGCACCCTCCTAGGCGTTCACGCCCCTTTAAGTCTTTACTCCCTTGGCCAGACGTAGGCCCTCTGCTCAGGTTGTGCCAAACAGCGGTCAACACTAAGCGTTGCGCCTTAGTGATGCTAGTTATACCCCTAGCTGGGTCTCTTATAAATGTCCAAGATTAGCACAAGCGGCCAGACGGTGTGTCGCAACAATACAAGCCTTCTGAGGGACTACGCATAGACCTGTCGCACATAAAGGTATTTACTAGTCCCTCTGTGGGACAACACAGAGGAAGCACGGCAACCTCTCCACAATCACAAAACAAAATCACCGCCTGGTTCACAAGGCCGTGGCCTCCCAGCTTGATCAGAACAAGAAAGTCACACATCTTGATGACATCTCTTAAAATGCACCATTTGCGATATCCAAAAATTCCACCAATAGTCAAACAAAACTTCGTCCCTCTCGTCAGTCTTTTATTACTCAAAACCAATCTTCCAATTATTGATCTTATTAACCACCTCATATATAGAGTAGGTCTCACTTCAATAGGTCTCCCAGCCATCCCTCTCTTTCTAGGATGAACTTTCTCACGACCTTTCCTTCAACACATCTTCCCTTTTTGAAGATGCGTCTTCCAAATAGATAATAGACATCCTTTCCATTTATAGGTGTCTTATTCATCACACAATTCATATAAAGGCCAAGTTATGGGCCTTCTGCACAACTCAACAGTAAGCATTCATCATGACACACATTCAGGATTCTCACACCCTCTCACAAAGCAGACTGCGCTTCCTTGCCTTATACTCGGCCTTCTCATCCGCCCAAGGGCAGATCGCACGAGTATACTGGCTAGAAGACAGTTTACATTCATTCGTATTCACAAGGTACAAGGCACATGGGATATTTCTCGTGCATATTTCACACCAAACCATCATCCATCAAACCAGGACCACATAAGTGAGTGTGAGAGTGATCGTCATACACAACACGTAGTCCCCAAAAACGTCTCGATATACACTCAGGGATAAAATATCACACCCAAATATGTCTCCAACATACACTTAGGGATATGATATCCTGTACAAAAAAGTTTCCACACTGCGACTCACCCAACTCACTCAAATCCACACTCACACGGTATCCTTCTCAAAGTACAGGTTGGCTCTGTCTCTCGAAGATCAGGGTGTAAGCCACCTAAGTATGTACACGCCTCATCTACCATGCCCTGACCCTCAAGATGGCAGACTCAACAAAAACCCAACCCAAACTGCCTAACAAATACAAACAATACCTAAGTCTATAGGATGTCATCCTAACTCTAGCCCTGTACGCAACACGTCAACCATATAGGTAACTTAGTCCTGCTCACTCATCTCCTCCTGGTTTTGCCTATGCAGCTGAGCCCTACCCCCATCTGCCGATCTCTCCACTCTCATGCCCTGTCTATCATACATCCTGCCTCCCTCCTCTGTAACCTTTCCTTCAGCCTTGTCCTTCAGGAACTTAGGACACTGAAAGGCTCGATGCCCCTCTTTTGTACAGAAGAAGCAGGGCGTATCAAACCACTTTCTGAATCTCTTCTTTCCTCTCTGAGATCCTAGCGATGATGGCGCTTCGCTGGCCTCCCTGCTCAGCTCATGGCTCTGAGGCATATCCAAAGGCTCCTCTCCTGTCTCCACCTCCTGGGTACTCGGCCCTGGTTGATCCTCAATCCCCTCTGGCCCATACTCAGGCGTGCCCAACCTCTGGAGCCCGCCCTTGATGACACCCTCCGCCTCAATCCCCATCTCTCTCACAAGAGGTTCCTCTATCCTCTGCTCAAGTGAAAACAAACTCGTCTCCTCCTGCATAGTATGCACCGCCTCAAGGAGCACGCCCATGGATCCCTCTGCTGAGCCCTGAGCTGACTCACTGTTGGATGGTGGTAGCCCCTCCTCAACTGCCAAAGGTATGACTGGGTTCGTCGCTGCTATAGGTAGCGTTGCGAGCTCAGTAGGGGCTCTGAACTCGAAAGCCTCTCTCTCTGCTTCCCTCTGGGCTCTCGCCTCCTCTGGCCCCAGGATAACTCTCCCCATAGGTGGCTCCTGGCGAGGCTCTGCTGCAGATGGTTGTCCTAGCAAACCATGTCCTGGCCGCCTCTGGTCCCGCTGCCGGCTGCTCTCTGGCTTGTCCACCTTCCCTTGAGATTGCTGCCTCAGACTTTCAATGATAGCCGCCTTACTGGCCACCAAAGCCCTAAGTTCCTGGATCTCCACCTCCATAGCCTTCAGGCGTACTCCATGGCCTGCTTCCTTTGTCTTCTTCCCTGCCAGATCGCTCTCCAATAACAAGTGTCGGTCAAAAGTTGTCTTGGCCAGGAACTTGATTTTGCGATCTAACCTTTCTTCCGCCTTCCTGGCTACCCCAAACCCGGCTCTGGTTGGCGAAGGGAGCTCCTCTCCTCTCTGCTCCCAGAAATTCCTCCACATCTTTAGGATCTCCAGGGCCTTAGCTGGCGCGCTGGGTGGCTGACCTGGGAGCGCTCCTGCTGCCTCCGATCTCTGCCTTTCCTACTGTTGCTCCGGAAGTGCCCCCGCCGCCTCCAACATCTGCCTCTCTTGCCATATCTCTTCTATTATCCTGGTTTTTCTTGCCCTCTTTTCTTCAGCTGTTTCTCCAGCTGGCGCCCTTTCCCTCGTGCGGAGGTCGACCCTCTTTGGGATCTCTGCCTCCACCTCCTGCTCGGGTTGACACGGCTCCTGGGGCGGCTCTGCAGGTGCTGGCTCCTCCAGGTCTGGGTGCTCCAGGGCATGAGCTGCTAGGTGCCTGTCAATCAGGGTCAAGGCTTCTCTCCTTACAACTGCCCTCTCTCTCCTTCTTTCTGCCCTCCTCTCTGGCGAAAGAGCCTTTCCTGATGAAGGCAATGGGGCCTCTTCTCTCTGCAACTCCTCTCCTGCCTGGCGCGTGCTCCCTGGTGCATCTCCAAGCCTCAAACCCACCGCTGGCGTCTGAGCGAGCGTGTCCTCTCCAACCTCTATCACTTTCTTTCCTGCACGTCTCCCCTCATCGCTCCGCCCTCTCTCTCGCCGAGTATCCCGGACCTCCTCTCGTGGCATCCCCTCTCGTGCTACCTCTTCATGTGGTACCTCCTCTCGTGGTACCTCCTCGTGTGGCATCTCCTCTCGTGGTACCTCCTCTGCCTATCCTCCACGCTCCTCGCCTCGAGGCGACGCTCCCCATCGAGAGATGTTCAGATGCGCCTCCAACTCCCTCAAAGGCCCCTAAGACGCTGGCAGCTCCTCCTGCGTGCGTGCTGGCGACCTCCTCAATCCACCCTCGGTAAACCGATGGAACTCCACTGGTCCCAACCCACACTGAGGGTATGCCCCTCGCTCCTCAGCCCCTGGCTTCGGCTCTGGTCCCTCCTCTTTCCTAGCTAGGGCCTTCCGTCCTCCTCGAGATGGTCTCGCATCCCCGGGCTCAGGGTCCCTCTGCCTCTGACTCCTGTGACGCCTCTCAACTCTGGGCTGAAGGGGCTCTGGCCGTCGAAAGACCTCTCTCAGATGTGCCTTGCAGCTCTCCCAGTCCCGAGTCATGTCTCTGACCTGCCTAGCCAGTGGTCTCTCCGCCTTCCTGGTCCAGAGTGGTAGAGTCTGCATCCAATCGTCTCTCGATATACCTTGCCCCTGCATGAACCACTCAAAAGCGGGGATGAAGTCTGACGCATTCCCGATCTCCAGGCGGATCGGCCTGCCATCAGGTCCCACAAGCGAGGGTCGTGGCTCCTGCATCCTCAACTCCACCTCTGACCTCGTCGTCGCCTCTCTACGGATCCGCGCGACGGGCCCCTCGAATCTGCCGACTCAACCTCTCAATCCCCTGGGTCACTGTCCAACCCATACGCCGCGCATGCTCCCAGAAGTTGTCCAGGAATAGCTCGATGTCGTCACCATCGTACTCCGGAGTGCTCTCCCGATGGCGAGGTCCGCGCCGCTCGTACCCTCCTGATGCCCCCAACGGCTTTTGTGGCGATCGTGTCCCCTTCCCTCCTCTTGGCATGGCTGTCTTCGTAAAGTCAGACGTGCACAATAGGCGAAGGAGACATCAGACACACATTGGGGTAAGCAAACATGTGATAATCAAAGCAAGCTCAGATCAGATCACACTCATGCAACATGCATCCTATCTGACCTACACAACCTATCGCTTCTATTCTAAAGGCAGTCAGATCACCTCTCTTACCTCTTCTCTCGCCACAAATTTCTTCAATCGCGTTCCAGATACCCAATCCTTCCACTCAGTCCCATTCAGCTCCTCAATCTGGTACGCTCCAAAGTCTCCAACCCGTATGATCCGATAGGGACCTAACCACCTCTTATCGAGCTTCCTGGACCACTGCTTCTCCAACGATGAATCGTAGAGGAGCACGACGTCCCCAACCGTCAAAGGAACTTTCCTCACCCGTGCAGACTGGTCCCAGCGAGCCTTATCATCCATACGGCTTCTCGCCACCTGATCAGACGCCTCCTGGATCCTTTCCTCTATTCCCCCCACCTGCCGTGCGCGAACATCAAGCAATTCTTCAAATGACAGGCTAACTTCCAGATCCTGGCGTCTCCATGTCTTAAGAAAGCTCTCGATAGGAAAGGTAGCGTGCCTTCCATACCACAACGTCGCAGGTGCGTACTTGGTGGATTTTTTCACTATAATGTTATCGACAAAGAATGTTGCCCTTAGGTACCTTGGCCATTGATTAGGCCTACCTTCGGTCCACTTAGCCAGGAGATTCGTAATGGTACTATGCCCTCTCTCCACTGGAGCATTCGCCTGGGGGTGCGCGGCCGTGGTGTAGTAAGCTACTACACCATACCTTGATAGCAGTTCTTGCACCTCCTGGCAGGTAAACTCGGATCCCCTGTCCATTACGAACTCTGACGAAAGGATAACGCAGGTAGTACTCCTCGATGCAGCTAACCAAGACTGAACCGAGCTTGGTACGAATGGCACGCCCATCTACGAAGCCAGACAGGTTATCGCGCGCATCGAAGATGTAGTTATAGCCCTGATCCCCAAGCGGCATGAAAAGTAGCTCGAGATGCACTACAACCCCCACCTCTCGCTCTAGCCTTGGATGCAGCGACTCTCCTTGCCTTAAACGGGATCTCTCCTGGCAGGGTACGCAAGATCGGCAGAACTTCCCGACCATGTCCATCATCTCATCCCAGTAGTACAACTCACTTATTTTGGCATACGTGGCTTGTACCCCGCGATGCCCTCCTGCAATGCCGTCATGAAGCGCTGCTATGACGTCAATCTGACGGTTCCTACCGCAGACGACTCTCCTGGGATTCCCCACTTCTCTCCTTACGAAAAGGTGGTCGTCTCGTACTAAGTAGCGCTGCAGCATCCTCTGAGCCCTATCGCTCGCATCCCTTAGCCGCATTTCGCAAGACAAAAGAAGCCCCAGCTCTAAGTAGATCCCATCATACTCCTCTGCACGAAAAGCCTCCTTAATCTCCCCCTCCTCGAACTCGTCGTCCTGGCTTTCGGGCACTTCGTCCACATTCCCTGCCGCGTTCAACGAGCCTGACTGGTCGAGGCTTTCCTGCAATAACGTGTTGACGAGGAGATACATTCCTCCCACCAGGTCCTCATGCCGTTCTACCTGGCCTGGTCCTTCCTCGATCGTCCTCATGTCCTCCACCAGACTATGCGAACTAGCCAGCGTTAACTCCATCATCCACTGAACATCCTTACCACCCTAGGGATCTTCTTCTTCAAAGGGTTTAAGGACTAGTTCGGCCCTCCTTTCATACTCATTCGGCGCTTGCCAGATAGGATAGCCTACACAACTGAGCACTCGCGGCGACCACTTGTTGATATGGAGACGAACATCTTCTTCCTGATCCAGAAATCCATCAACTGGGGGCGTATTCTCCACTGCCTCCCCTTCCTGTTTATCCCAGTTGATCCGACTCAGCCCGTCTGCCCGGTTCTTACTGCCAGGAATCCGCTCCAACTCGAAGTTAAACATGGCAACCGTCGGATTCGATGGAACGTAATTCCTTAGAGACCAGGCCAGGGCGGCCGGGTCCACTCTTAAAATAAAACTTCTGCCAAAGATGTAGTTCCGGGAGATCCGCAGACAGTGGAGGACAACAAGGGTCTCTCTTTTGAACTGAGAGTAGTGCCTCTCAGTCGTACAGAGAGTCCGGCTCTCAAACCTCAGGGGTCTTTCCTTTCCTTCCATGTCTGCCTGAATTAGAACTCCCCCTAAGGCAGTCGGCCCCGCATCCGTTTGGACGATGAAGGGTCGCGTCTCCGTGGCATCATAATCTGACGCTCCTAACACCAACCCTCCTTCTCGAAATTCCTCCTTCATTCTGGCCACCACCTCTTCTTGCTCTTCACCCCAAACCCATTCCTGATCCTGACGGACTAAATTCCTCAGGTGTTCAGTCTTAGCGGCGAAGTTCTTGACGAAGACCCTCCAAAACCCATACGTACCAAGGAAGCTCCAGACATCAGTTATTGAGTGGAACGGAACTGGCCACTCAGTAATTTTGTCCGTCTTCTTCACATCCGGCCTTTGACCCTTCTCACTGCAGACGAACCCCAAAATGGTAGCTTCCCTCATGCAATGTCTGAACTTGGGTTTGCTTGTCGTGAGGTTATGCTCCTCGAGCAGGCTCAGGACTTTTTCTAAGTCCTGGATGTGCTCCCAAACAAAGCGTCTTACCCCTGGCAAGACTTCGTCATTCTCCTTCACTGTCGACCCCTTTACTGCCAAGTCGTCGATGTATGGCTGTGTGATATGAGGGCGGACTGACTGCATAGCCCGAATCATGGCCCGTTGGACCATTGCTACCACGTTGGTCTACCCTTGCGGGGCCACGTTCATGTGGATTAGTCCTCGCGGCGTGTGCATAACCGTCACCGTCCTGTCCGACGGATAGACCGGAAATTGATCATATCCTGAGTAAAGGTCTATAAGTGAGATTATAGGCCTTCCAACACAGGATTCTGACAAAGCGTCCGCATTTGGCAGTCCTCCAGCATCCCGCACGATCACCGCATTTGGTCTCTGCAAATCTTGCACCCACCGCAGCGTCCCGTTAGGCTTGATGAAGCAGAACCACGGGGACGCATACAGTCTACTTAAATAGTCAGCGACGTGTGTACGTATCTTGCCGTCGAGGTAATCTACAACTTCTTTTCCTCGTCAGGATTAGGATATCGCGCCCCTCTCATATTCCAAGGTTCGTGTCGCACGGTATGAATGCGGATCATAAGTATCTCGTCTACATCCAGCCTGCCACGCTCCTCGTCACTAAATGCATAGGCGCGATGCTTCCTCTTCGTCATCTCCACCATCAATGTTCATTTTTGAGGCAGCAGGAAGTCGGGTTCCCCTATAATCAACTTCCCCTCATTCTCTTCGTTGATACGACATGGCCCTGCTAGAGCACTCTCCCTCATTCGCCGTATCAACCCTCGTTCTCTTCAGTAGTATGCTTCCTCGTCTTCTGTAACGAGGATGGGAACCGGGCAACACTTCTTGTCTACCGTCTTATACTGCCTTTGGGAACCCTGTTTGAGCTGTCCCCTAAAAAAGGCCGACTCACAGATTGCGCCTGCGCTATTGCAGGGTTCCTCCCACCGTCCGGAAGCCGATATACTAGCTCCAGCCTTCCTGCCTCGGGGCATTCCAGAACTTGCTCCCTCAAGGCCTGGATGGCATCCGGATCTGCCATTTCATGCCTGGCCACCAAGTCCATGGCCTTCCGACGTCCGACAGGATGAGGGAAAATGCTTTCACCCTCTCTCCTGCTTCTGGCTCTGCCCGGAGCCTCCGGCGCTCACCTTCCGATTCTTCGATTGTGAACGATCCTGGATTGGGCCGGTTCCTTATACTCCTCGGCCCTGTGTTTCTGCAGGTAATTATTTCGTAATTCCCGCAGGCAGGGTCACATAGGAGGAGAATTAGCGTCCCATCATGCTTATTGAACATCACGGTCTCCGTCCTGCTCAGGAATGACCTCCCCAGGAGGATTCCGTGATCCACGTCCGGCATGATGAAGAAACAGGCCCGGGCCTTTACCTTTCCAACCTCGATGAGTACATTCGAGGCCGTCCCACAAAATACGGCCTTGCAGCTGGCCCCGCGAAAAATTCCGCAATCAGATCGGTCTATGTCCAGCCCGAACCTGATAGCATCTGCTTCTCGAATAATGTTCATCTCCGCCCCGATATCCACCATTGCTGCGCACTTGGAACCCTTCACCACCAAATCCACCGTGCCGCAGGCCACGCACTTCCAATCCATCTTCGTGCCCGACTCCGCCCATTCTGCCTCTTTGGGCAGGATCGTATCCAGATGGACGTTGGGCACCAAGCGCCGTGACAACCTCCCTTTTAATTCATCGCGGAGCCGCGGGGCTGACGCCAGGATTTCCTTCAGGGTCATAAGATCGTTATGCCCTTCTAGCAGTCTGTCGATCACCCGCTCTACATCAAACCCCTCTTCCAACCGAACCGCGTACTTTTTCTTCTTAGGCGGTCCGTCACGTATGACCGGTTCGGCCTCTTCCCTGGTTCCCTTTTTCCTTGCTCGCTGCTCCGCTCTCTAATCCTCTTCCCGGCGCAGCCTCTCGTCTTCTTCCTCTTCATCATCGTTATCCTCCACTTCCACGGCCTCTTTCCTTTTTCCCGGTTCAGGCTCCCTCCTGGGAGGCTCTTGGCTGGCATTGGCCTTGGCCTGACTTCTCGTTCGCGCTGCCTGTGCCAGCCGGGCCTGCGGGGTGAGGGGTCTCCCCATCACCCCTGACTGTGGGCTTGACCCCACCACATTTACTCCGGATCGCCCAGGCGCTGACTCCGGGCCGGAGTCGTACAGGAACACCTTGGGGATGCTATTCTTCCATTCCCTCACTTTCTCACAGAGGTCTACCAACTTCTATTGGTACCTTCCCACCTTGTCCAACAACTCCTTCATCTTCCCCAATAGGACGGACGAAGGTTCCATCCCTCTTTCCTCGTCCTCGTCGTCCGATTCAATGATTATGGGCTCTTCCCTCTTGCTTGCTCCTTGTGGCCCTTGAGTTGCTTCCTCGTCGCTCCCCACTTCCTCTATTGCAACCGGTGGTTCTTCATTTTCCTGCCATAGCCTGGATCCCTCTATCCCCACCAACGGTCCTTTTATCTCCTTCCACAGCCTGAATGTGGCAGGGGGTAGCGGTCCGGCTGCCGCCTTTCGTTGGGCTTCCGCCCTCACTCCCCCGAGCCTTCTGTCGATGAACTACCCAAACTGATCATAAATATTCCCGTCCATAGTGGAGGAAATCAACCCGCTTTTCTCGTTTTCCCGCCTTATGTTACACGAACGTACTGGCACAGCTGGGATATGCGACAGAGCCAGTGGTGCAGAGAAGGGTAGTGACGGCTGTCCAAGTGAAAGGAAAGGAGCCGGTGATAGAGGAGGTCGTTCAAGAGGAACTCTAGGAAGAGAAAGAACCCGTGCCGCAGCACCTGACGAAGGCCCAGCGCAAACTGCGTAACTTGGCGCAGGGTGGGCAGGGGTCAGGGAAAGGGCAGACGCCCCAGGCCCTGGCGGCGGCTCCTCCAAGTGTGGTGGCGCCATCATCTAGTGCGGGCCCCTCGCAAGGAGGGGCACCCTCCTACGGACAGTGGCCCTGGCCGGTGATCAATGCAATTGTGCCATGGGGTAGCCCGCCGCCAGTAGCCGGACCGCAAACGAGTATGCCGCCACCCATCTACCCCGCAGCCCAGGCCGAGCCTGTGGCCCCGCCGCCGTCGCCCGCTCCCAGTTCACAGGGAAGCGTGGTTGGAGGTGGGAACCAGGGGCAGGGCAATCAAGGCAACGGAGGCAGGGGTGGAGGAAGGGGGCGAGGCAGGAATGGCGGCGGACGAGGAGGGCAATGGAGTGGTCAAGGCCGGGGAAACCAAGGCCAGGGGAATCAAGGTCAGGGATACCAAGGCCAGGGGTACCAAAGCCAGGGGTATCATGGCCAGGGGGATCAGGGAAGTCAGGGGTATGGGAGGCCCCGTTTTGACTGGAGGTCGGCCATCTGCCAGCATTGTGACCAGCAAGGCTACCGGGGTCCCAGAAGCGGTCGCATCTCTTTCCTTTCTCTTCTCCCTTTGCAGGCGTCCCTGACGTTGCTCCACCTGGTCCAAACATCCAACCTCCACCCCTTTGTCAATGGTGGCCCAGGTGAGCTTGGTGCTATTCCCTCCATGCCTTGTCAGCTCGACGGCCTCCGACGTCATAAGTAGCCCCAGGAAGATGGCGCACTACGCCTCCTCCGAAATCCCATGGACCTTCCGCGCCCTCTTCTTGAATTCTTGAACAAATGCCCCTATCATCGTAGAGTCCTCTTTGTTCATTGCCGCAAGGTCCGTAGTGGTCAACAGTCCATCTCTAAGGCGGTACTTCCTCTGCATCCCTTCCTTGAACCTTTCCCAGCTACCTTGGGCCGCGTCTATGACTTTCTTCACTTCTTGGTGGTAGCTGTGGAGGACATACTGAAGAATGCGTTGAAACTTTACAACGTCCGACCGCCCGACCAAAGCTTGTTCCACCCGCTCCAGCCATTCTGAGACTCTCTCCCCACAAAAATGGAAGGTATCGACCTTAGGGATATTGCTCGGGTTCCTTTCATGTCGGTCAATGGCCGCGATGAGGTCATCGAGCGTCAGACCCTTCCTGGGACCACCCGATGTGCCGCCGCCCTGCGACATCTTGACAAACTTTTCTCTTCAAACTCCCTGACAAGAAAAAAAAAAAAACAAGCACATCCCCTTATTCAGCATTACATCTTGACCGGTCTATTCCACCCGCTCTACCTAACCCTTACTACATACTTTACCCAATGCTAACACGATCGTCCCTCATAACTTCCCCTAACTTAGGTAGGTAGACTTCCTCACCTATACTTAGTCACTCATTATTTTTCCCTACCTTCTCGTCATTCCTTTATGCCTTTTCTCATTCACTTGTCATACCCGGATGTCGTTCCACCAGGGACAACGGTAGGTTTTCCTTTATCCCCGGCAATGGCGCCACCTGTCGAGCGCATCGGACCGGCACCGCACCAACGCAGCGCGGGACCCTCCCGGCCGCGTCACGCAGGAGTTGGTTTAAATCCTTCGTCGCAAAGTGATACATGTGGAGCTTCCGCAGGCCGCTCCGGCCAAGTGCGCCAGCCATACCTCTCGCGAGCCCCTACGACAGGATACGGCATACGCGAGGCACGACTTTCTTCCACATTACAGAAGTTGTCACCTCCCTTCGGTGGGCGTATCTACCAGTTCACAGTACGAAAGCTAATCAGTTGCAATCGCAGAGGTGGACCAGCTGAGGGCGTTTCTCATTCGCTGTAGCATAGGGGGTACGCGCGGTAATACGCCTCTATCGGACCCGCACGCGAACCGACATCTTGGGGGGCTGAGGTCCCGAGCGCGACTCGTCGTCAGTCAACTAGGACGCATCCCACACACCACGCGCACACCACTTTACGGACACAAAAATAAAACACACACACACACACACACACACACACACACACACACACACACACACACACACATACGAAACGACACAACACAAACAACGGGACAACGCTCCTATCCCCTCGATAGCCAACCCATAACTTTCCAATGCGGGAATCGAATAGGCGTCGCGTGCGAGAATTAGTATAAAACTACACGGACGCAGGGCTGACTCATATCGACTCGCAATGCAAGCGTACGCAAGCAGTCGCAATGATGGCATACTATGTAGTGCCCATAATCATGCGGTCCCTCGTGGATCCGAGTACCGCTTATGACACTCAAGTGTCAGACTCGAAGTGTCGTGAGGGTCTAACCCTTCACTACATTGCACGGCTGAAGGAATAGCCGTGCAGCCGCCGCGAGACCCCCGGCCTTTGGTCTGAGCGTCTCGGTAGGCAAGATAAATAGGCCTCGCGCGAGGGAAAACCCCTCCCGTGCAGAGCTTAGGGCTTGGGATGTCCTGGACAAGGACCTTGAATCCCGGCCCAAGACCAACGTCGACTAAGAAAATCCTCAAGAAGCAAAGCAGAATAAAAGGAAGGGTCTTCGCTGGGCCTCTCTGTCTTAACCTCTAAGTATGCTCTTTGTGCGGGGCCCCTTAACCCATGCAAACACTCATCCCAGGTACACCCATATATACATAT
>BFEA01000067.1:278028-300930 GCA_003427395.1 Chara braunii
CTCTCTCTCTCTCTCTCTCTCTCTCTCTCTCTCTCTCTCTCTCTCTCTCTCTCTCTCTCTCTCTCTCTCTCTCTCTCTCTCTCTCTCTGTTCGTTTGTTTGTCTGTGCCTGTTCGCCTGTTTGTTTGTGTGTGTCGGTCTGTCTGTTCGCTTGTCTGTGTTTGTCGGTCTGTCAGTCTGTCAATTTGTCTGTCTATCTGTCTGTTTCTGTCTGTTTGTTTGGTCTGTCAGGTTGCCCTGTGTCTGTCTGAATTTGTCTATTTCTCTTTCTTCCTCTGTCTGTGCTTGTATGTTGAAGCAATCCCCGAGGTTTAAGACTTACATGCCCCTCTCTCTTACTCACCGTGCATGTGTGCGGTGAGTTGGTGAAATTTCGGCAAAACCAGTTTGTCGCAGTTACTCGTCTGTCATCCTCTTTTCGTTATCTGCCTACGGTTTACGGCACAGTTCTGTTTGACGATATATATATATATATATAAGCATATTATATTGTTTGATTATGTATATATATATAGATATATCTAACACATGCAGATGTCCCTCCGTTCCTTTTCTCCCTCTCTCTCTGTCACACGCTCGTATACACGCACACACATACACACGCGTACACACACATACACACACATACACACACAACCATTCAGACAAGTGTGACAATGTATGTTTCCATATTCCAGTTGTAGTTTCTTGAACTTTCTTCCAATTTTCCTCATCCTATCGATGAAAGTACCTGAGGTAGTCGCGCGATACACACACACACACACACTTACACACACACACGAGTGTGACAGTGCATATTTCCATGTTCTAGTGAAAAATTCATACGATTTTTGTTCTTCCTACCGACGCAGGTACAGTGAACGCACCCGCGAGATAGGCAATACACACAACATACTCACACACGTGGTAGTGTATACTTCCATGTTCTAGCGGTAGATTCACTCAGACACGTGGTAGTGTATACTTCCATGTTCTACAAGGAAGTGAGCCGCGAGATTAGAAACTTACATGTTCCTATCCTCTCTCTTTGTCGTCGTTGTCGTGAAAAAACCCTCCGAGGGAGTCGACTTGAAGCATGATTGGCGCTGCAGAATCTCTCGCCCACCATCAGAAACGACTCGCCCGTACCTCGCGAATTGGAAAAACACCCCAACCATGTGCAGAGAGTCCCTCGTAACTCATGCACAAGGTCCCAAACCCACGCCCAGAACGTCTCCACAATCGACTGGAGGGGGAGGTAAGTTGTCCTCTCCACCCTCTCTTTTCTCCTTTTCCTCCTTCTCCTCCTTCTCCTCCTTCTTCTTCTTCTTCGCCTTCTTACTCCCTACTCTCCCTTTCCTCCTTCTCCTCCTTCTTCTTCTTCTTCTTCTTTGCCTTTTTCCTCCCTACTCTCCCTTTTCTCCTTCTCCTTTCTCTACCTTTCCACGACCTCCTCTCTCCCGCGATGTTATTCCCTCTCTTTCTCTCTGCGAAAGATCCATTACGACACACATCGTACTGAGACCACAACTCAGGAATGTCGACAGGCGCAAGCGCAATCAAGTCGGGCAGATGTATCACACACCCGCACACCTCCACCCTCGCATATGGTGCGCAGCGGATGCAGGTCGCGACCACCTGCGCTATGTCAGCATGGTGCCTCTCGGATGGCAGACGGCGCAGAGCCTTCTTACCAGGTCACGACACTTCCCAAGTCAAACGGGACGCACTGTAGTGTGTATGGACACGAAGACATTACCACAACAAAGTCGCAACCGCTTTTCCGAAGTCTACGAGATGGGGGTGCTAAGGTTGAGGCTCGTTGATGGGTAAGTTGCTCCTTCTCGTTCTCTCCCTTCACCCCTTCTTCTTCTTCTTCTTCTTCTTCTTCTTCTACTTCTTCTTCTACTTCTTCTTCTACTTCTTCTTCTTCTTTTTCTTCTTCTTCTTCTACTTCTTCTTCTTCTTCTTCTTCTTCTTCTTCTTCTTCTTCTTCTTCTTCTTCTTCTTTACGCGTCTCCGTACTACGCACTTCCTCCCCGCTCGTTTGCTAGTTGTTTCTTGGTCGCAGTGTCCTGCTCCAACTCATTCGCGCGGATCTGTTCCCTCGTGCTCTCTCCCTACTCCCGCTCGCTTTTCTTTCTACTTCTCCCATATTACCCCCTCGCTCTTCCCCGCGTCGTGTCTCTCGCGCCTTCATGATGTCGCACCATTGTCCCTAACAGCCAGTTTCTTTGTGATTTTGACCAGACGAGCCACTCGGCCGAATCGGTAACTAAAGGGAAAAAAAAACTAAAAAAAATAGAAAAAAAAAACGAATCTAACTAAAAACAAAAATAAAAATGAAAGAAAAATAAAAAATGAAAAGAAATCCGAATTGATAACTACCCCATTGTGCCAACTGTCATAACAGGGCCTAACCATAACTAATCCCGAAGTCAAGATCACGGGTTTAAGCCCCTGTCGTCGGAAGTCGGGGTTAAAGCGCAGCTCCCTTATAGTAGAAAAGGAGCTTGCTAAAGGGTCAGGGCAAATTCGATCCCTACGTTTCCAACTTGATAGTCTACCCCAAAACCTATTGAGCTAGCTCCTACTTCGGTTAGAAGAGGAGCCACTATGTTACATATAGAGTAGTGGGCTCAATCTGACCAGTGGCCCGAACCCATTTTCATGTGTGAGTACGCTTGTTAGTCTGCACGCCCGACTGAGTGTTTGCCGACTTTAGTGTGTGTGTGTCCCGCGAGGTTACTTGGTCGATCAGAAGGCCCGGACAACCGGTACTTACCCGTGGTTATGATATTGAGGGTTGTGGCAGGGAGAAACACTGAAGTGGCGGGGAAAGAGGTCTGCGACACTTACGATCAACGAAAAATACTTAAGTAGTACGTAGGTCGGTACCTTACTAAGTAGAGGTAGATGTGCAGGGTACTTGAGGCTGAGCAGAAAAAGACAAAAGTCGGCATTTTTAGAAGTCCAGTACCGTTAGTCTGCGTTAGGTTGGCGGGTATCAGTTCAAGTAGCCTGAGTCCAGGCCCTGTGCGGACGATATCAGAGCTTGCAACAATGTCTTCCTCTGCAAAGGGATGAAGGCACCGGTCGCTCAGGTGCTTGCATGAACACGAAGTCGCCACTCGAAAGGCGACTTCTTCCCTACATACGGGAGACGGAGCTGGAGCCTCAACCCCACTCATGGCCAACAAGTAAGGACAAAGGTATCAACTACCATTACCTATTACGGTAGGCAGTGTATTTTTCTTGGCCGCCCCGGTCGCATGGCCGGGGTTATATTAATTTTTCAGTCATCTTTAGATTTTTACTGTGGCGCGACCTGCCAACTTTCGCATACCGGCCGGTCTGACACTCCTAGACGCATTCTAATTCATTTTTGCCTTACCGCCTGAGCCTTTGACTGATTTAGATCGTGGTCACTGCATCCCGCACGACCTTTTCTTTGTTCTCTTTCAACCCTCCGGCCCTTGCGGCCGAAGACTTTTACTTTTGCTAACTTTTACCTGTTTTCGTACATGTCGTATCACTGCGTATGGTTACCTAGCAACCTCGGCCTCAATGGTCGAGAAGTTTGCTTCACGGTCCCATGCTAAAAAAATTCTCACTTTTTACTCCAAACCGCCTCTGGCATGGCAACCGACGTTGATACTGCTTCGAATGCAAAATTATGAGCAAATACCCTTGTAAGGGTGTTTGCTCCGACAGCGCGCGGAGGAGGAGGATGCTTCATCAAGTCCTGGTCGAAGGGCTGGATACCGTGGCCTTGTAGTTCAGGTTTGTTGCGCCATAGGTTGCAGTGTTCTTCCACGAGCGACGCCGAGGTGGTGGATGAACAGGTGGAGGGGGGGGGATGGGAGGATCTCGGGCAATGCGATGATGCGATGGAGTACTTCTGGCAGAAGTTGTGTATGTCGCCACATGTCTTTCGAGCAAACCGTGGCGACGGCCGTGGCGACGGCCGTGATGGTCGTGCTCTTTCGTTGTCAGCAGGAGAGGGCATTGGGCAGAATGAAAGTGCAGATCCGTGCGCGGAGGAGGAAGACGCTTCATCAAGTCCTAGTCGAAGGGTTGATGGCCATCACCGAGGCTGTAGTTCAGGTTTGCTGCGCCATGGGTTGCAGTGTTCTTCCACGAGTGACGCCGAGGTGGTGGATGAACAGGAGGACAGGGGGGGAATGGGAGGATCTCAGGCAATGCGATGATGCGATGGAGGAGTACTTGTGGGAGAAGTTGTGTATGTCGCCACGTGTCTTTCGGGCGATGGGGATTGCATCTAGTGTGGACGAATGCCCGCGGGACGTGCTGCCGATGTTGATGTGATCTGCAGTCGGGGTCGATACCTCGTCTTCTCTGCTGGAGACCTTCGATAGAAGTCGGCCATCAACAATAGAGGATGCACGCGTGGAATGGGAGAACCACGGCAAGCAAAATTGTGACTAGGAGCAGCAGTGACAAACTTCAATAGAGATCTGTCATCAACGACACGTATGACAGGGCCGTAATTCTACGATGATGGTGAAGGTCCACTGAACGGGGATGATGAAGGAGCAGACGGTAGAGAATAGCATACGACACACACACTCTAACGGGTTGTACTCCCTTGCACTGCGAGCCGGGCCGTGGCCTGCGTGGTGGCTTCTAAAGTGGTCCACTGAAGACCTGCTCTTCGCTTACCGGCCGTCCATGCTAACATCCTTCTTCGCAAACTGCCTCTTACGTGTACGTCCAGACACCTTGCCCAGGATACAGATGTGGAAGAAGACAACAAGGACAAGCAAAAGGATGGTCAGGAGCAGAAGTGGCAGTCTTCGAAAGACGTTGGCCATGAAACTTGGCACGTGGGGAAGGGCAATAGGCTAGTAGCTAGACGATGACGGTACACCTCCAGCAAACGGCGACGAACAGGGCTGCAAACGGCAGATCGCAGCGTGAGACAAACGCTTTGTAACGTTTTTCGTCGCGGAATACAGTGGGCAATCGGAGCAAGGGGGTGGGCTGAGGTATTCAAATTTGCTGACCATTCAACCCCTTTCCGTTTGGCGGCACGCACTGCGAGGGAGAACACTGAATCGACGATGTCCGCGGGGGCCGGCCGGCCACCAATGGTTATCGTTGGCGTAAGGTTTCCGGAAGCCGAATGTTGAAGACCCAAGATGTCCGTGCGCTGCCCGGTAGGAACTCCAATGGACCAGCCGACGAAAATTTATTGCCGATGACGGGTGCGCTCTTTTTTTTTTTTTTTTTTTTTTTTTTTTTTTTTTTTTTTTTTGAAAACCGGGCGGTGCTAGAGGTGCTGGTATGAGCAGACACCGCTAGCACYCCCAAGACGGCTCCATCTATTGGTGGGGAGCAACACCTGCTGGAAACCGGGTCCAGCGTCCCTTACATGCATTTGCCGCTCCGATTATCGCGGATCCTTGACCTCCAAGCGAGCTCGGGAGGTCCCTTGGGGAACGCCACCAAATAGCTGTAGCCCGAGGACGCCCCAAGGATTCCCTGAGGAAATGTTTTCACTTTTTTTTTCGTTTTCATCCCGAGGATAGGTGGAACGAAAATTTCCTCGGGGGATTTACGCGCCCGAGGAGTGTCTAACGAGCCCCAAGGTTGTGGCCACCTGGATTTTGGGTCCTCTTAGACTGCTCCAGTCACACTGCGAGATCACATTTCCCGCCAATCTCTTCGTCTTAAATTCCTTTTCATTTCCGCAGGTTGATTCCAAACAAGAAAGTGAATTTGCGATGACCTCCCGCGGTTACTCGCAAATTCCCAACCCCCGCGGCCCCTCAGGCCGCTGACAAATGGAGTCACAAATAAAAGTAGTTGGAGAAATGAGATCCTTGCGTGACTATACCTGGACACTTTTTTTTTCGGGATTTTGGGGATTATGAGGATTTGGTACCGCAGTTTGAGCGTGCCCCAAATGTGCAAAGGCCCTGAGACATGTAGAGCAGAGGCTACAGCAACTGATACTGTGCATCCCTCTAACACGTGGAAACTCTTGCTGCACAACAGTCAACTCCCTAGCCAAGGTTTTTGGTGCGTGCGAAACGACGGGCGGATGTAGTTCGAGTATCTTTCAAGTTCTAGATGAACTGGTAGAAAGAGGACATGCAGCAAATGAGTGGAGAGCAGAAGCTTCCTTTTCCTAATACAAGGGAACTGAGGTAGTTTGGAAACGTACGCATGCAGTCTTGTCTGAGATGACAGAAGCATTGGTACTCACTCAGAACACTCAGAACACTCAAGAGCGCAACTCAAGGGACTGTTGCGGTCTGGAAAGTGAGACTACCGGTAGGGATGACGTGGATGCAATGCTTAGCAGCGGACCTACAATCTGCAGGATGGGACCTGCAAAAAAATGGATAGATGATGACCGTAGATGCTTATGCATCGATGGTGGTACGGCCCTGCTGAAAGAAAGAAATAAAAGGGAAAACTGTGGCTGTGGCACACTTTTAGTTTGAAATAGGCAACAAAAGACAAAGTGGCGCCCATGTCATGATGTGACTTTTGAAATGTGCAAGTTTAGCGGGAGTCTAAAACTGCACCCGTCATTACCCACAGTGCCGCTTGGCAGATTTAGGGTAGCCTTTTTTGCTCCATTTCGAGAACTGCTATAATTAGCAGCTAAGTTTGCCTATTTTGAACGTCGGGTGTGACTCCAACGTACTTGCCCCGAATTAAAAAGAAACCTGTAACCACAGTGGCAAAGCGCAGGAACCGCCAGGAAGGACCAAGACCTGCTGGCCATTACTGAAGACCAGTTTTCTTCACTTTGGGTACAGATCAAGCAACTACTGTCTCAGAAGACCAGGGGTAGTTTTGATGACTCCAGACAACAGTGGCAACTGCGTCTGCGTTTCCTTGGTTCACAGTCATATCTGGGAACGGTGGCAGTACCATTTGAAGAAGATTACAGCTGGCAAGTTTGAGCGGTCTGATGACTGGATACTGTCAGGCACTCACCAGTCCATGGAACAAGGAGAGAAAGAGTGGCTCAATGTGGCACAGGCAGCTCGTGCTACACTGATGAAACTCATTTGGGACGATCGGAATGATCAATTGTTCAGGAAAAAGTTTGTATCTGACGTGACCATTAAACCTCCAGTACGTTTCTCATACATCGGCTGCGGGCCTGCACGCCAAGCTCGACCGATGTATCTGGCCGCTGCCACCAGTACCTTGCTGCCTCCATGTTAACCGTCCTGTGCTTTTTTCTGTAGCGGGGAAAGGTACTGGCGGCTTACAACAACAGTTACTCAGGTAATTAGAACCACAATTGTCAGTGACTGGACTGGTAGGCATTCAGGGAAAAACCAGAGGAAAGCAAGGAAGTGGTTTTATGATACCTGGGGAAGGAACATCAGTCTGCCCAGATTGGAGGGAAACACTAAGATCAAGTTTTGTTGTGATAAGCCAAGCTCCGTACCTCGCAGTTTTTTTTTTTTTGTAAAACATGCCCCCGCCAGTGTTAGTGTACCCTTTGGGCTAAAACCCGAAGTAAGCCCCGAAGTACGGATCTTGACTACTTACAGGAAGCGGGGTCCGTTTCCAAATTTTTACGGGCCCATTGCATGTATCTTTTGAGATTGCCCCTGTCCTTGTTCAAATTAGTCTCACGCAGCCTATTAGCGACAGTGCAGGAATTCCAAAAAACAATTATGAGTTTCGATTGACAGCGCACAGCCATTTTTGAATTCATGCTTGCCACGCAAGCTCGCTCCCCGCTTTGGGCACGCACACCGACTTCCTTTCTTGCTGTCCTTCGTCTAAGCGCACCTCTTCATCTTCCTCCAAACCCTTCGTCCAATCCCTTCCTTGATTCTTCGGCGCAGTTGATTGGTCATCACTTGGGTTGGTCGGATCAAGCCGCAAGAGCAAACTTATGCACGCGGCTTGAACGACCACCCCGAGTGAACGAATTTTTTGATCATCCCACCTTATTCAACCTTCCAGAATCTTCCTCCTTCGGTTCTGCTCATCTACACCCCTCACCGCCCGCATTACATGTTGGTGCCCCACTGCCTTCTACGCTATAAATTTGTGCAGCCCCTTCCTCTCACTCTCTTTGATCTCAGCTGCAATGCTGCACAAGCTATGCACAAGGACTGCGGCGCCGAACAGGCTCGACGTGCCCAAGGAGGGGGTGAAGTGACGGCATGGGGTGGAATTAGCGGTAGACTCGGGGGCAAGGCAGTTGGAGGGACTAAGCGGTGGTGGAGACGGGAACGTAGCCAGCGGCAGGACCTTCTGGCTATGGTTGACTTGCATTTGGTTGGGGATGTGCATGCGGAGTGCCAACACTGTTGTAATTTTTGAATAGCGAGGGACTTGCTTCTTCTCCATCGCTGCTTTGTCCAAAGTGTCGTGTGTGCCGCAGACCATCGCTGCTTTGTCCAAGTGTCGTGTGTGCCTCAGACCAAGTGTGGATACTCAATCGAGTGGATGGAGTTGGGTGCGAGTGTCTACGGATGTTGAATGCTTCGATATTGGAAATTTGATGGATGTATGGATGTGGAAAGACTGCATGATAGTCTTTGTTGTCGTTGCGCACATGGGTGCGGTCCTTGGGGTTCTTGGGGCCCTTGGGTCTTGGGCGTTTTCTTGCATGCATGAGTGTGCTGATGTTGTCTGTTTCCCGACTAACTGCTGATCCCCGCGCCTCGCGCACGTGTGATTATGTCTGGTGTTGAATGAGTTGTGTTTCTATCCTTAAGCTGACGGGCGGAATTTTTCCCATGCCCCGCCCTTCAGCCCTTATCTAAATTTTGGAATTTTGCAGTTATCCCGGCCAGCCAAAGTTTCTGGAACGACTCTCGAGACTGAGGTGAGGACCCCAGTTTCGCCCTGGCGGTTCAACCCCCGCCCAAAATCCTCGGCCACACCCCAACTACTCTGTTTGGCATGCCACGAGTATGGGAAGCTGCATGGGGTGTGAGCTTGCATATCAGATTATTCATGGTTACTGTCACCGGTGGGACATGGGGAACGTTTGTATTGTCCTCCATGAACACTAGCCAATCTGGAAGTTTTGTGTTTGTTGGTAAGAAGGTTTTTTTTTGGGCGGGGGAGGGGACACTGGACTCGGTTTCCAAGAGCCAAAGTTGAGTAATGGACCACTAATGGCCCCAGTTTACTGTTTCGTCTACCCAGTTGTATGTGGGGAATTCCTGGCCCTGATTGTGTCCTCTGGAAATAAAACGTTACGTGGTCCCCCCACCCCAAAACAAAAAAAAAAGTGAGGCCTCGTCAACACTCAGGTTGGGATGCCGTTGGACTCACATGTCCGACTCGGCGACTTCTCCATAAGTCCTGACAGGGACATTCAGGCAAAAAAGAGGTTCAGATGCCGTTGGACTCACATGTTTCACTCAACGACTTTTCCATAAGTCCTGGCAGGGACATGCAGACAAAAAAGAGGTTTGCATGCCGTTGTACTCACATGTCCGACTCGGCAACTTCTCCATGCCTCTGACGAGGTAGTGACATCTCGCAAGTTTGCTTCCACGATATCGTTTTGCTTGCCCGTGTGGCAATGTGAACGCGAAACAATGTCGGCTTTTTCTCGTTTCATGTGCCGTGAGACCCTGGTACCCCCGGATTGGGAATAGGCAAATAACAAATGGATACAATCAAAGCATAATATGGAACATATAAAAACTGGTCTCGGGCCACCAGCACGACAAATGTGGACCTATGGCGAGCGTGGATAAACGACAAGCCGTCTGGCAACAGCTGCGAGGAGTAGGTGGCAGATCCTGGATGGACATCATTTGCATCCAGGAAACACACCTAACAGCCTCCCCGAGTTCCCACAACATACACGAGCGCACAAACTGGCCTGGCCCTTTTCTTTTTTTTTCTAATGGGATAATGCTCCATTCTATTCGTGGGGAGCAACATGTGTTGGGAATTGGGCCCAGTGTCCCTTTGAGGATGTAGAGAACAATTTGAAGTACTGGGGCCATTACCCGACTGCGGCTGAGAAAAGCAGAAATATTTGTGAAAAAGCATTAGACTATTGCCCTGGGGAGCAACACGTGCAGTTGACATATGTGCAAAATACTAGCGATGATGACCTATAGCACTTGCACCTTCAAGACTATACAAGCCCACTCCCTCTGATGAAGGGAAGGAATAGGAGGGGAAACCAATCCTCCCCCACCATTGGAGCAGCCGGACCTCTTGCCTCTATCTGCGGTTGCCAAGGGTTAGTTCCACCACACCAACCCTGACCATAGAATAGGGCAACCCTCAGTTCTGCCCATCATACCCACCGGAAAGTGGGCACTTCCCTCCAAGATACCGCCTCTGCAGGGTAAGGCTCCCCAGTCCCTCTGGTATATAGCAAGCAAAATCAGAAGAACATGATGGAGTAGCTTACACTGAAGATGCTGAAGATCACCCCCTTCCCCAAGAGTAAATGCATCCCCTTGTCCACTCAATCCCCACCAAGAGGAGCCCCCTTTCTCCTAATCGGCCCCGGTTCAGGGCAGACCCCGAACCCCCCCCCCCCTCCCTCAAGGATATACAGTTCCCACCTAAAGTATGCCCCCGCTGAACAAGGGTTCACCCCCACCTCCATCCCACCCCCCTCCAAGTGAAACCGCCCAAGGCCCCAAACAACTTTAATCTCCTCCGAAAGCAACACCCCTTGTCTTTATGTGCCTCCACCAGGATTGATCTGGAGCCAAAAGATCAGAGCCAGCCCTCATATCTGCCCCTACCCTTTCAAGGACCTGCACCCCCCCACCTTGTGTGGCCCTCGCTGTGACGCCCTAACCTCATGCCCAGCGTGACTTCCTAATCGGGGTGGGAGCGGGCCTGGAAGTTGCAAAAAAAGGGAGCGTGCCAAGGATTTTAGGAAAGTGGGGTGGAGTCCCAGGTCGGAACTGGGATCTCTTGTGCCAAGGTTCCAAGGACAGAAGTGCATTGCCAAGGGGTTCAGACGAAAAAGGGCGTTCTCAGTTCGCGGCTTTCATGGCCGGGTATTCAGGATGGCCGGTTGTGGCGCCTAGGACGGGTCCATATGTGGTGGACGGGAGGAATACAATGGATATATCATTGCTACACACACGGCACCCACGGGATTCATATATCTCAGAGTCTGGCATGGACGGTCTCAGTCGAAAGCGGTGTTCTTGATGCTTAGCCTCGATACAAGCCCGCCAGACGAAGCCCGATAACCAGTAAGGGTAGTCGTGATCCGTTAATCGAAAAGGGACACCAATTTTCATGCTACGAATCCACAGTAATGATGTTGTTCCAATCCATGCAGAAGTATACCAATAGTATGGCCTTGGCGAGGGTAACTTGTGCAAGGGAGCGTATACGTGACTGTCGTTTTACCGGCTAACTGTAACGTATACACGTGGCACGAAATCCGTTCACAAAGCAACTCGAGGCGACCAACTTGGCTATTTCCCATCAATTCCAGCGGACTACGGTTATGCACGCATCCACGTTGAACTTTTTCAATCATTCAGTATTTGGCCATAATCAGGAATAATGCATACCAGATTGGGACGATCAGGCTGCAATCATCACACACGACATCGTCCATAACAAGAAAGAGGTACGACAAAAACTCCGAAGAAAAGTAGGGATCCACACAATCATATAGAAGTCACGGTCCACAATTACAAAAATAAAAAAGATGGCGAAAGTTGAAACCAAAATTTCAAGAGGGTCAGGAGAGAAGTCCCTACACACCCCAGCACCCCACAGACTCTTACTGCTTCACCATCGTACTTCATACTCCGATGCAGGCAATCTGTAGCCTCGCACCTACCCACAACCATAGTTGTCACCCCGCTTAGCCCAAGTACACAAGCCGGGTTCGCCCGTGCGCCACAGTTCGTTGTGGCCACACGTCAACCCCGCACACTCGCCACCAGCTCGTCGGATCGCCCAACTCCGAACTCACCTCTTTGCATGCTCATACTCGTTAGTCGATCCTCTCTACCGCACTAACTCCCCCAAGTTTAGATTAGAGAGCAATTTAGTTGCACTTGTGAAATTTATAGCTATTAGCATTTACTCGAGATAGTCGGGATTACACTGAGGCAGGGGGAGAGAGAAAGAGAGGAGGTGCCTACTGTCGATATGCTTGGACCGCGACGCCAGGGACGTAGCCACTCACCAGGCATCGATCCAGTCATGCACCTCTTTAGCCAATGAGACGAAGGGGAAGGGGCCTCATGTTTCGACACGAAGAGAAGCCAAGAGGGAAAAAATTACAGTTACACCCGCACTCACCAAGAACGAAACAAGAGGAAATTGCAATTAAGATTAGAAATAAGGGGTGGCGGTGTCGCGCGCATCGGCCCCCGCCTTTTCTCACGAAGAGGCTGGAGCCCTCCCGACCATGTCACGCAGGAGTTTAAACAGAAAACTATTGAGATAACTTGGGAACGATGCAAAATATTCCACGGACCGCCGAGACGACCGCGGTTGCGATGTCCCTTTGCCGCTCTAACCAGGTGCGCCAGCTGTACATCCCACGGCCCCCTACGACAGGATAGGATCCCGCGGGGCATAAACTTTCTTCCCTAAGGGGTTGTCACCACCCTTAGGGGCGTATCCCCACCGAGCTACTTACCCACATGTGAAAGTTTTTACATGCAATCACAGAGGTGAGTCAGCCGAGGGCGTTTGCTCGCTCGCTGTAGTATAGGCACACGTGATTAAAATGCTTGTTGAACTCGGACGTCGTTCGTCACTTAGGGCGCTGATCTCCTAAGGATAAAGCGTACGCCGGTTGACTAGGGTGGTTTCAATTAAGCGTAAAACCACAATTCACCCCTAGTCCCATACATACCATATATATATATATATATGTATAACTTATCCAGGCGAACTTACACACGCTTAAAGTAATACATATATACAAAGTCATATTTTCAATCAATTACCTCAGCAATCATAGCTATGAAAACATAGCACAATGTTAAATATAATTGGTTTGGTCTGATGAAAAGATCATGCCATTGTGTTTTCCTCCTCATCAGTGGTGTGGTCAATACACAAAGTTCTTTTATCGGAGAAAAGTTTTTTCAATCCTTTAAGTCAAAACCCATAGTCAGATCCTTCTGAATTCAGGTTAAGGTTACCTTGTAAATTGCAACTTGAAAACTGTTCATACTAGTTTTCTATGTTGACTCTTGTCTGATGAGGAGTATTTATTTACTTTTTATTTTCTATATATTTACCCCTCAATGTCAAGGCATGATAGTGAAATCATCGGGGTAGTTCGAATACTATCCATCCGGCGGCCCTATCTAAATAAAGTGTTTTTGTTTTTGTTTTGAGATTACTTCGTGAAGCCATAATCATATGGCTCCCTCGACGAGATTAGTCTATGCGAGGCGTTTTCTGGAATCCGAGTAAGAGTTTCAAAAAGTTGCGTCTAACCCTGGTAAATCTGTCATTCACTACGCACATCGATCTCCAATACGTCCAATCGCGCAAGCTCATCATTGTCGAAAACCAAGGTCGTCGCCTGCCCACCTCGCATAACTCTAATGATTTGAGTACCATAGAAGGAGGTCATCCGCAAGGTTAGTCTCCATACTATGACTCGAAGAGGCCAACTAAGTCCAAACAAGTGTCTGGTCTCTGTGTCCTAGTTCCGAACAACGATGAAACGTCTGTCGGACGAGGTAATCTTAATGTTCACAATGACTCGAGAGAGACATTGGAGGTTGCTCGCGCGGTGGAAATACAAAGTATATCCAAAAAATTCATCCGAAGTCCGAGCCGTATTGGCCTGGAAATCCGCGCGAGTACTAGGGAAAAATCCTTCGCCGTTTCGGAGTAATCCGATGAAGCCGATCCACTCAGTAGGAGAACCATCTCGAACCCATAAAAGTTGCTTCACTCTTCTGATCAGGTAGTCCTCAAGTGTATCACGAACCAATAGGTATTGTCAAATCTCGTTGAGCTTCAGGCATCTGTGCGTCAGACAAAACCGCATTAGTCGTGTAATCGTTCCACAAGTTCATCCTCCTCGTCCTGCCATGCATACTCAGAGAATAACTCAACACGTAGAATAATGAACCTGTTTGCTTGCACCCGTCTCATATGATATATACCAAAGAATGGACCCTGCCGTTCATTCATCCAAAGTACGGAGCGAACGAACGTCAACCTTATCTCATAAATCTCATTCATTTATGGGTTAATCTCATACGGCTGCATCACAACCAAGTTCATGCTGGCGAAATCACGTTCGGGCAGTGGCGGGGCGAACTCATAGTGAAGAATATCCAATCCAACCCTTGACCTGAAAATAAGTCGTCTAGGGGGATTTCGCGCGCTGCCATCCCAAAATCGTGGAATATCCTCCTCAGAGTATAGTTTATACGGATTAAAGACAACCCGCCCTATTCTCTCTAATCTTTCTCCATTGCGTTCTGGGGACTCGGCCCATTCCGCTGTTGCGTCACAATTGCGGAAGAGGTGACAGACCGTCGTCCTTGCAACCATTTGAAAAGAAAAGCGAGAGTAATTAAATTAAAATCTTTGTCACTGAGTATTATTCAGACATCCGTCTTCTTTCTTGCCCACGCTTCTTATGGCACGACCATCCACTACAAAAGTGTTTAACTACACTCTACTTAAACTAGTATGACATGAATTGGGCTGCTTATGGCACTAGTTCCCCATGCGCCAGTGACTCCTAATATGACCACCAAAATGGTATACTATAGCAGTTTTCCCTTACGTGATGCGCCAATAAATTCTAGAGGCCTTTCGTGAATATGCACCTGTCCCTCCCCTAGGAGGTGGTCTGGGATACCCCTCGTCCTCGCCCAAGAAAACCTCGGATCTCATAAGTCGGGCGGGCTCCACCACAACAGCATGGTACCCCCCCGCAAAGCGGTCCACTCCGAGTCGATAACAGGGCCGGCCCCTAAGGCAACGAACCTCTGCCTCAGATGCCTCTTAAGAAAAGAAAGAGCGCCTACCACGACGGGCAAACAATCCCTTGCCGCTTGATGTCAAGAGCAACTTAGACGAAGAAAAGAAAGATCACAGAAGAGAAAGTCATTCAGACGGATGAACATAGATGGAGAAGGTCATTCGGGAAAGAACAGGTGACCTTGGGAGCAACTCTATGTTCATTAAGGTTTCTCTTCTTTGTGATCGCTTTGTTTTTCGTCGTTTTTTTTATCTTTCAGTCTGACTTATACATGCAAGTGTGGTGATGCGAGAGCAACCATTCATTTGCCGCATCACTGTCAAACTCACTCTTGTTTCAATAAATCACACCTGCAGTCAGATCAAATGACAAGTCAAAAGAAAACAATGCAGACCCAGACTCATGTCAGACTTACATTCATACGCGCAGACACACATGCTGTTTACCCTTTAAGAGAATATTCAATGACCAAGGTCAAACAAAGTGTGGGTTCACACGGGAGTAGAAGGGTCTGAGTCAAACTGACTATTTAACTGACCTTGAGTGAAGTTGAACGACACACCCAAGAAAACCGTATAGATTCACGCCCCTAGATGAGAAGGTTGTCGCAACCAATTGTCAACAAAGTGATCCACACCACTCCTTTGTGACGACCGCCTGCCACAATACCCTCTCAACACATAATCACCTTCCAACAGTCTAGCGATGTCTTCTCATTACTGCCACTTGCCTCCAATGCCACAACGTTACTGCGGCGTCGCGCTCACGCCACTTCAAAATGCACCACTACTTTGGCGGCACCTTCTCTGTGTCAATGCCCCACCTCCACTCAGTGCAAAAATATTGTCGTCACCGCCATGAAATCAGTGTAGTCGCTACAAAAATCCGGTAGTGCTTCCGTACCATGACCGTTAAAACCAGAGTCGCCGCCACAAAATCCAGCAGCGCTTCCACACCACCGCCATTAAAGTCAGAGTCGCCGCCGAAAAATTCCGGCAGCGCTTCCGCACCACCGCCGTCAGAGTCGCCGCCGAAAAAAATCCGGCAGCGCTTCCGCACCACCGCTGTAAAATCAGTGCCGCTGCAACAAAAATATGGCAGCGCTTCCGCACTACCGCCGTAAAAACCAGAACCGCTGCCGCAAAAATCCGGCAGCGCTTCCGCACCACCGCCGTTAAAGTCAGAATCGCCGCCGAAAAATTCCGGCTGCGCTTCCGCACCACCACCTTAAAATCAGTGCCACTGCAACAAAAATCCAGTAGCGTTTACCCACTATAGTGAAAAAATGGCAGGCCAAAATCAGTCAAATTTGGGCCCCAAGCCCAAATTCCACAGCGCCGCACTGTCGTAGTCCCGCAGCGTCTTTGTGTCAGTCCCGTGGGACCAACACTTGCCAGAGGGGAGAGGAGCAAAGTGCTCCCTGCCTTGGCTATGGCTTCCCAGCTCCTCTCCTCATGCTCCTCTGCAGAACTCCAGCCTCCTCCCTCGTTGCCTCAGGCAACACCTACACCTCCAGCAGCCAGCAATACTCAAGTGTGCTCGTCACACACTGGCATCACGAGTGCTTTGTAGCTGGGGACAACTGCCTGTTTTATAGTGGTTGAGGAGGGCTGGACGTCACTCCAGCCCCCAGGCAAAATTGCGGGCTCACAGTGAGCCCTTGGTCTGGCCGAGATCCCGGGCTAACTGTGGCCGCACCACAGCCACAGCCACAACCCTATTTTTCTTTCTCTTTTCTTTTCCTCAGCTATCTCGGAATTTCACGAGATAGCTGAGGTCCTGACATTTTCAAAACTGTTTTTCTTTTATTTTTTTGATAAGGGGTTGGAGAGATACAACCCCTTACTGTTTGATGTATCTGGACCCTTTTTCCAAGGCAGATACATCGAGGAAAAGGTTGTACTTGGCCTTTTCTTTTTACGACTCCTCCATTTCCAGGCTCCTTCTAAAAACGGGAGCCTGACAGTTACCTCTGGCAAAAGCTGCCAGAGGTAGCATCACGTGAGGACAAGTGTCCTCACACAAATAAAGAAGAAATAAACAAAAAGAAAAAGAAAATCAAAACTAATCTAACTGCATGTGCCTGGCCATTCTCTCGGCCAGGTTAATGCAGAGTCCTCCCCTCACTTTCCTCTGCCCTCCCCTGAAAACGGGGAGGGCAGTTGGCAGGTTGGGAGGAGTAGGACCTCTTCCTCCCAACTCCCACATTCTCCTCTCTCTCCCTCCAACCAACTCCCACAGTCTCATTCCCAAGCGCGTGTCGTGAGCCGCGAGATTCTAGATCTCGCGGCCATGAATATTCGTGGCTTTTCTGAATGGGGAGTTGGTCTTGTTCCCATACAGCCTGAAAAGGCTGTTCTCTTTTCCCCCTATTGCTCTCACGAGGTTGTTGCCTCGTTCCGTGTGTGTGTGTGTGTGTGTGTGTGTGTGTGTGTGTGTGTTTTTAAACAGTTTTGAAGTTCACTTCGTTTTCAGCACTTTCCCCGTTTCTTCCCTTCTGCTCTCCATACGCCAACGGCTACGCAAAAACCGTGCACTTTCGACATTGGTGTGGCCAGGCCGTAGGCGTTTTTCTATTCTGGCCTGGGCCGCAGGCCACTTTGAAAAGGAGCAGTTGCAGGCTGGCAAGCCTTGGAAGCTACCGTCCTCCCTGAGCACAACACACCCTGATTATGACTGCATAGAACCGGAGAGATGGCTGATGTATACATTCAGAGTCAGGATGCCTTGTGCTTGGGGGAAGACGGTAGCTGAGAGCAGGTTAATGGAGGGCCCAAATTTCAGACAACTTGTCATGCCATTTATAACAAAACCCAAGGGTCATTTTAACCAAACTTGCCACCTACTCATAGAGTGGAGACCATACTAATTTAAAAAAAAGGGAAAAAACCCTATAAAACAGCAAGGCAAAAGTGCACTTTTCAGAAAATTTCGCCCACATTCCAACTCCAGAAATCTTGAGAAATTTCAGAAATCTCAGCAAAGGAAACTCCAATACTCCAAATGATACCAAATTTGGCAAACAGTGACCCGGAACCAAAGCAGAAACAGGCAAAAAAAAAAAAAAAAACACGTAAAATTTAACCCCCAAACCCTAATTTCAGTTTTGGACCCGTTAGTCAGGAGCTGAAAGTGGGGGTCCCCCTTCACCACTTGTGCCGTAGCTTCGTCAACTTAGGCGCGTGTGTGTGATCTGGGGCAAGGTCCCACTTGCACAAATTAGGAGATTTCGGCCGTTGATCTTTGCTATCTACGGTCAGTATCTCTTAATTCGTGCAAGTGGGACCAGCCCCTGGTGGTTTAAATATATCTGACTGCAATGACCGCCCAGCCTGTATGTATCTCAGTCCCCAATCTCAGTCCAGAAAGCTCTCCTGTGGGGGTGTACTCACACTGGGTCTATCTTTGATGTGTGCGGTGGCCTTATTTACGGCCATGGTTGCATGCATCTGACCGCGATCACCTCCCAGGAAGTCCTACCGGTAGTGTGAGTACGCCTTGAGTGTTCTGACTTTTTTCGGAATGGGGTCCCATTACGACCTTCGCGGCGCTTTCGGGCGGAAAATGTGTTATTTCCCGCTTCCGCGCCTTGACCCCCCGCCGAGCTCGCCGTCGCGCGCTTCTGCGCATCCGCGTGTCCGTCCTTTTGACAATTTCGGCAGACGCCAAGCTCGTCCTTTTGGCGCCTACCAGAATGGGAAACATTTTTTCAAAAAACAATTGAGACTTGCAACTATTTAAAGAAAGTTGGAGCGCTCCAAGCTCATCCCTTTTTATTATGCGCCCGTTGAAAAACTGGAGCGACACACAGAAGATCAGCATAGCATAGCATAATAGCAGAGCAGAGCGTAGCATGGACGTTGGGGAACGACTGCGCTCGCAAATTGAGACATGGTTCGAAGGCGGAAGGCGGGGGATGCTGCCTGCGGGAGGGCGGGATGCTTCCTGCGCAACGCTGACGCGCGGACTGCTTTTGGTCCCTATCCCGAAAAAGCAGACCGAACTTCTTTTCTCGATCTCGATTTATGCGTGTCATCCTTGAAAGCGCAGGGGCCATGCTAATCTTCTTTCTCTGTATCGTTCCAATTTTAACGGATGTCCCGAGGGAGGAAGCAGACCGAACCTAGAAAGCAACCCTGTAAGCGGTAATTGCTCTGCGCGGCGATATTTGCCGTGAAGGGAACGGGAAACGACGTGCCTTGGCGGCTGACGTGGTGATTGACGTGGCAGGCAGGAGCTTAGCGCAGCGGAAGGCGCTTGCTCTTACACAGGAACACGTGGGATCAAGTAGGTCTTCGTCCTTCGTCTCTCTCTTTTCTGGTACAAGGCTCCATTTGCTCCCTGCTTCTCTTCCGAACGATCTCTTCCGATCCTTTTTTTTTTTGAAATTTTATTTTTTTTTAATTACTAATATCTTCTTGCTTTTCGTAAATGAAAGGGAGTAGACCCTCACCTTATTGTCTTCTTCCGGTCTGTTTCCGGGGGCAAGGTCCCACTTGCACAAATTAGGAGACTTCGGGCGTTGATCTTTACTATCTACGGTCAGTATATCTCTTAATTCGTGCAAGTGGGACCAAGCCCCGGCAGGATTCGAACCCATGATTTGGATATCAACGAAATCAGTTACAAAATAGTTACATGTGTGTCTTATAAAAGGGCGATCTCAAAAAAAATAAATAAAAAAAATAAATAAAAAAAATTAAAATAAAAATAAAAGGGCGATGGCCTTGAGTTATCATCATTGAGCTGACCGGCCCCAGGCAATTAAGAAATATTTGGTTTTACAAGTTCCATCATCTGGATTCGAACACGAGTTCCATGTGTGTAGAATGGATAGACATGAGCTGCGTATCCGCCTCCTCCTCCTCCTCCTCCTCCTCTGTTTTTTCTCCTTCTGTTTTTTTTTTTCGTTTTGCTCCTCCTCTCCTTTCCCTGTGTTGAGTCGACGACCACCACGTGGCAGAAGGTTCTGGGAGATCAGGGCGCTTCTTGTGTGGAGGAGGAAGAGGGCATTTCTTCTCGCTCTTCTCTCCCACTTCGCTAGCGGGAATGATGCTCGCTGGCGGGAAATGTCCTTGTTGGCGGGAAAGATGAGATCGGTTTGTCCTCCTCCCCTTCCCCCTCCCTGGCCCCCCCTCCTCAATCATGTCTACTCGAACCTGCAACATGTGGACGGGTGAGAGAAGCCCTCTCTCTCCCTCTCTCTCTCTCTTTTCCTTTCCCCGTTTTTTTTGCCTTATATTAAAAAAGGAGAAAACTACGGCGCAGTCAGGGATTGAGTTTGTAATTGCACTTGAGGCAAAAGGGCCGGTAATGCTGAATGTATATGACCTACGTTTCGGGTCCGGTGGGGTCGCGTGGGGCTGTGTTGTATTCGCGGGATTGCCTGAAGTGCAATTACAAACTGTTTTCGTGACTGCGCCGAAGTTACCCCTTAAAAAAGTCTTCCATCTTAGCATTATTGTATCTATATCTGATTCGGACAGGATTTGAACTCATGGTCTGTTCATCAACTGTTTTATGGGTTATGGGTGTACCATTCCGCCACATGGATTAGGTAGCCAGCTACCCTGTCCTTTCTTTCAAAGTGCTGGCTGGCTGGTAAGATCGGCAACCCCTCTATCTATGTGGATCCTAAGAATGGGGAGACGGAGATTGACTTTTTTTTTTTTTAATAATAAAACGAAAAAAAAGAGATGGCTGTCCCCCGCTGAGGAGAAAGCAGCTTTTGAAAAAAAAAAAAAAAAAAAAAAAAAGAAGAGAAAAGAAAAAAGAGGACCGGGGAGATGAAGACGGAAGTATATTTCATCTTCTTGATCTTTTGTACCATCGATGTGGATCCTCAGAATGGAGAAATGGATGCGTTTCCTATTCTTCATCTTCTGCAATGCGGCAGATCGGATCGATCTCTTGACCTGCCGATCATTACTGTCGGCGTTACTACTGGTATGTCATTTGGCAATGCTATGTATTTGATATGCTATGTGTGTTGATCCTTTTCCCTTTTTCCTTTTTTCTGTGTGTGTGATACTGCTGTGTGTTGTAACGTTCGCTGCGCAAATTCCACAAAAAAAAAACCATGACTGTGATAGACCGTTTCGTCGGACTTCCACCTTGTGTGTTGTGCGTTATGTTTTTTTTTTTTTTTTTTAATGGTTTTATGATATGTGCGCAGTAGATCCTTTTTTTTTTTTTCTTTCTTTCTTTCTCTTATGGCAGTCAGTAGATCCTCAGAATGCAAAGGGCCTCGCCGCACCATTCTCCAAATGTCAAGATTCTGAACGTATCTGGACTAATTCCGTCTCAGAATGCCCGGTTCTTAGCTCGTGATGCTTCCCTGGAATAGATCGAAGCGATCAATCAATAAGGACCACTGATTAATCAGGGTAGGGTCCTGTCCCGCCCCCCCTCCCCCCCTCCTCCCTTCTCTTTGAGGGACCACGACCACTCGATGTTTTGTTAAAAAAAAAGAAAAAAGAAAAAAAATTATATCCCTTTTCCCCTGCAAACCTACTAGTAATTGGATCCATCCCATTCTTCCTATCGTTATCCTCGGCGTTAAGCAATGGCAGGGGTTGGTTTTCATGCATCTCTCCGCGGTCTATTTGTATGCGTAGAGGGCTGTTTTTTTTCATATGTTTCTTCACGATCGGTGTGTTTACATACTGTATTTGCTCTCTCTCTCTCTGTCTCTTTCTCTCTCTCTCTCTCTCTCTCTCTCTCTCTCTCTGGGCTGTGTATTCGCTGAACACAAAAAAAAGGGTGACTGTGACCTACGGTTTCGTCGGACTTTCACAGACTCATCATCAGGAAGTTGAACCTGGACAGAAAGTCTGCCCAGGATGCATTTGACTGATGGACAAGCTCTTCCCACTTTGCCCAAAGTCAGCCATTGCCTTGAGGTAGAAAAGTGGTCGATTTTATTCACACCAACCCTGTCTCTGTGTGTGTGTGTGTGTGTGTGTGTGTGTGTGTGTGTGTGTGTGTGTGTGTGTGTGTGTGTGTGTGTAAAAGAACGGACTCGATAGCATACCAGATCTCCTCATCTGCTGCCCTACATTATATATCTGTATTTTGGGCAACTTTGAGGCTGGATACAGGGACAAAGACCGGGCGGTCTATTCGGATGAAGACGGTTGTAGGGTTCTCAGCTCTTAGCCAGCACTCATCAGATTCGATCATAGTTGCAGGAGGCACCGACTAACCCCCTCAGTCCCCGCGCCACCTCTCCCCTCACCTCACTCCAGCTCTCCTCACATCCTCCACTCCCCTCCACGCCCCCCCCTTTTGGTACCGAAGAGGGCATCAGCTGTATCCACAAGTAGATAGCTGTGTGTTATCGAGAGCTCACGGTAATAGGCAAAGGCACAAAAAAGGGCAAAACGGCTATGGTGGACTTTCCTTGTAGGACAGTTTAACATATAAGAAGTGGAGGGTTTGGGGATTTTCTAACTCCTCTTCCCCGCTCCCCCCCCCCCTGTCTGGTCGGTATATCTGTAATCAAGTTCTGGCAGTCGCCTCCTACCTTTTCCCCCATCCCTGCGGGCGGCCCCCTCTCCCTCCCTTCCCCTCGCCTTCCTCCCCCTTATGCCTCTCAAATTGACTCGACAGAACAAGCAACGGACCTGTAAGGCAACGGTCCGACAATGCGTAAGATGTTTCCCCGTGCATGTGTGACCATGCCTGGATATACTTATGCACATATGGTTATGTGTAGGTAGATGTCGGTATGTATATAGTTTATACGTCGTAAACATCTATGCTCTGGAAGTTGGGCACAACCTTGTGATGAGTCCGCTAGAGCTTGACGAAACGGTTTGTCGCGCGATTATCTTCTTCGTCGACTTCAGAGTCACGAAGATTGATATACACAGTCAAAGAGGACTGAAATACACCCGCAACATGAAGAGAGAGAGAGAGAGAGAGAGAGAGAGAGAGAGAGAGAGAGAGAGAGAGAGAGAGAGAGAGAGAGAGAGAGAGAGAGAGAGAGAG
>BFEA01000067.1:343526-362027 GCA_003427395.1 Chara braunii
GGGGAGGGGGTTGGGCGGAGGATCAATCGACATGGCATCGAGCGCACTGATGGACAAACTACCCTTGGACACATGACCCGCACTCTGCGCCACGGCGGGTCCAATTGTTTTAACAAAGAAAAAAATAAAAAAAGGTAATCAATGCAATGACTAATCATGCATGCTTGATAAAACACTTCGCATTCAACATACCCAGCCACAAATTTTGGAACTGCTATGATCCTGGTCAACTCCCAATGCGAAACTTACACAGCGACAATGCCATTCAATTGCAAGAAGATTTGAAGAAGAATGAGGCAAAGGAAGGAGAAGAATGAAGGGGAAAAAAGAAGACAAAAGAACAGCGCAGCAGGCAGACAAAGTCACAAAGGACAAAGCAGCAAAGCATGCGTGCTCTACTCCCGGTGGGTTGGCATGGTGACCGTGACCCAGTGCTTCATCCAGGGCCCTTCAGATAGCTCCGCCCTCTCCTTCCAGATGCTCCACGTGAACAATGCTGACTCTCAAGGTTGAGCGCACTCGACTCCTCACATGAGAGGACTCTCAAGACAGAACACACATCCTCGCGGTAACAAGTGTCAAAGAGGGTAGAATAAGATCAAGACCAACGTACCTCAAAATAGCTGCCCCCAACCACAGATATTCTCACCAGATGACCTGATGTTGATTGTGATGACCAATCACTGCTTCGGCACAACCAGCATTACTCCACCGTTCCACCTCAGCATCAATCGCACATCAGATAGTTCTCATCACACTGCGAACACCCAGTTTCACCTCACAGCCTTCTTGGCGATACCCCTCTTCACCTGGGTCGCCTGCTTGCCTTCGCCCTCCTCATTACACACCTCCCACGGCCGCTCACTCAGCAGACTGTGTGCATGTACCGCATAGGCCGAAGACAAGCGCCAGATTAGCGCAACGTACCATAGCTCCGATACCAAAATGCAAGGAAAATGTGCGATAGCGAATTCTAGAAACCAAGCAGCATCATACACATGAAACCAGATAGTCATGATGTCGAACCAAAGGCAGAATTGCAACTCGAGTTCCACCGAATAAGGGCACAGCAAAAGCTCACAAGTGACAATGTTGGAATAGTCTCCTCGTCATCAACAAAGAACCAATGTCAATTTCCTATCTGGCGCCCTGCGCCCCGACTACAAATGGCAGATCCTATCTAGCCTATCTACAATGCCGCTGCTGACGTCAACAGCTCCCCGAAGTACGAGCAGAACTCAGCCAATGCCGTTCTCCTCAAGCACCAGGTATGTCTCTCGCATCACTCACAACCTCGATCCCCCCCACAGATGCCACGTGCACCCAAGGACCACCATGCGCCCCATCCAACACCTCGCAGGCCAGCTCGGCTATGGCTGCCTGTGTATCCCTTGCTCACCCGTGAGCACGTGGGCGCTTGCCTGCCAGTAGCGCAGCAGCGCTCGCGCAGCAGCGCTTGCGCAGCATGTAGCAAGTGCCCGAATGCCAAATGCGGGGGCAGACACTTTCCTATATGGATGTGGACTGTCCGCTGTGTGTGGCCTGGCTGCACTGGGCCCCTGCCCAGAAGCTTTCGGTAGGCCCCAAGTGGCTGAGCCCTGGTCCAGGGAATCAGGCCCAGGGCCTAGGGCGGTTACCCGTGTTCAACTGCCCGCAGCCTGTGTTCGCCCATGTTGTGTCTCTAGCCCAGGGCCTGCCTCAGATACATCTGAAAAAGGCAGCCAGACCCTGGGGCGCTTTCAACCAACTGGCGCTGCGTAACTGCATGAATTTTCCCTGTTGCGTGGAAGTCCAAAATAGGCCTCTCATCCTCGGTCGGCCTTGCCTTCACTTAGGGCGGCCGACATTGCTGTAAACAGGGCCCAGTAGGGCTCGTCGAGTCCTTGTGCCTCCCAGACAGGAGGCCCCCATGGCTATGGAGGTGTAGTAGGGAGGAGGTAGATGTAGTCCTAGGCTTTGGAGGGGAGGCAGATATTTCTTGTGCAATCAAAGGCCCACTTCGGTAAACGGAAGCTAGTTTAAAGGACTTCTAGCTGTATGGAGGTGTAGTAGAGGTAGAAAGAGGAGGAAAGATGTGGGGACTGCAAAGGAAGACTCAACTTTGGCTACTCGCATCTTCATCTCGAAGGGTGGTGCTGCATCTGGAAGGCCCCTGAAAGGGCTACCGGTGGGTTATGGACTTCATCTTTTAGCATAGGCTTGGCCGCTGAGGTAGGAGAGGGCATAAAAGCATTTGTGTTGTCCTTCAAACATCCGAGCTGTCCTTGGATGTCCCCTCATACCCAGATGCCACTCCTGGGAGGAAGGAAGGTGTAGGAGGTCAAAGGAGGGCTCTTTATGTTGCTGGCAGTAAGGGGGAGTAATGGGCCATTGATTCTGTCTCTTTCGCTCATTGTTGTTTTTTATTTTGTTAACAAGTTTGATACCGGATATTATATGGAGAGAGATGATGGAGAGATGACATCGGTTCCGTCTTCTGTTCTTCGTCTTCTTTTCTTCTTCTTGCGTCGTCATCTTCTTCTTCCTCTTCTTCTTCTTCTTTCTTCTTCTTCTTCTTTCTTCTTCTTCTTTCGTCTTCTTCTTTCTTCTTCTTCTTCTTCTTCTTCTTCTTCTTCTTCTTCTTCTTCTTCTCTTCTTCTTCTTCTTAGAGGGGTTATGAGGGGCAGGCCAGCCCTGCAGGGGAGACAAGTACCAGATGTCTATAAATAAGTATCGGCGGGGTTACCTTCCATTGGCTGTGATCGTCATCCTGTCTGCGACGTTAAACAATTCTTGAGGACTTCGGGGGTGGTCCTTGAACACCTCTTGATCAACCAATCGGTCGGTGTAAGGCTCGCTGGACGCAAGGGTAAACATGGTGCAGGACTGGTTGACTCAGCATTGACTCGGGGCACAAGGGTGGGCCGTGTGCACACCTTTAGACACGCACGCTATCTGGATTGCTCAGGGACGTTGACGTCAAGCTTCAATCAGGAAGAACTGAGGGAGGGGTAGATTTCAGGTGATAAGTTCGGGAACAATGCCACTCTGGCAACAACCCATCAAATGATTCTATTTTTATTTTGATTAGTTCGATGTACAGCCATTAACATCTGACATACAACATAGGTAGAACAATTTCTGCTTTCTGTCTGCGGACTAGTCACATAGTTTTGTTTGTAGGAATCTGTACTTACCTGTTGGACCCAAATGTGTAGACTCTGACATAGCCACCGATTATTTATTTTATTTTAGATCGGTCTGAGCACTACGTTGCGGTAGTCATCGAGTGTGTCCTAGTGCGGATAGTGTACAAGACTATAGCTTATGAGCGAGAGGGAGGTTCCTAACCCGGACGATAGAATCTTGCGATCGGCAAGACGCCTGTTGGCCCATGTGGCATTATGTTACATGCTGTGCCTACGAGAAGGGCCACTTTCAGGCCCCGTGTTGTTCAGCCTGAAAGCCTGAAAAGAAGGGCCTACAGGCTCTGTGTCGTTTCAGCCTGAAAGCTTGAAAACAAGGGCCTACAGACCTTGTGTCGTTTCAGCCTACAACAAGGATCTTCGCTTGTGCATCGACTACCGCAAGTTCAATGCACAAACCGTCAAGAATGCGGGACCTTTTCCGCAGATTGACGAGCTTCTCGAGCGTTTGGGTGGCGCGAAATTCTTCTCGAAGTTGGACTTGAAGTCGGGCTATCACCAAATCTGGATACCCTCGCAAGATTGCAACAAATCCGCGTTCAAGACGCGGTATGAGCATTTTGAGTGGGTCGTTATGCCTTTTGGCCTCACCAATGCCCTGGCGACTTTTCAAGCGGCAATGACCAACGAGTTCTGTGCGATGTTGGACCGGTTCGTGCTAGTCTACTTTGAGCACCTTCAACGAGTATCGAAGACGCTCCGCCACGCCAAGTACAAAGCCAACTGCGATAAATGCGAATTTGTCCGGCAAGAGCTGGAATACTTGGGCCATTTTGTCACACCGGAGGGCATCATTCCGTTGTCGGACAAGATCCAAGCCATCAAAGAGTGGTCGGAGCCGAAGAACGTCACAAATGTCCATTCCTTCCTTGGCTTAGCTGGCTACTATCAACGCTTCATCAAGGGATACTCGAAGATCGCGGCTCATTTATCGAAGCTTCAATGCGAGGACCGACCATTCGACTTCGACGACAATGCGCGAACTTCCTTTTCGGCCCTCAAAGCCGCATTGCTATCCGCGAAGGTGTTGCGCATCTACGATTTGCTTCTGCCGACACGTGTCACTACCGATGCGTCCGGATATGGCATTGGTGACGTCCACGAGCAACATGATGGCGTGGAATGGCACCCAATCGAGTACTTTAGCAAGAAAGTGCCCGCCATGCACTCGATTGACGACGCACGGAAAAAGGAATTATTGACCTTCGTACATGCGCTCAAGCGCTCACGACATTTTCTTCTCGATCGACGGCAGTTCCGATGGGTAACGGATAACAATCCGTTGGTCTTCTATAAGACCCAAGACACGGTCAATAGCACCATTGCCCGTTGGATGGCCTTCATCGACCAGTTTGACTTTTCCCCCGACCACATTCCGAGCAAGTCAAACCGTTTTGCGGATGCTCTTTCACGACGTCCAGACCATTGTACTGCAGTCTACTCAACTTTTGAGATTAACGACGACTTGCGGGACAACTTCATCCGCGGCTACCAAGTCGACCCCAAGTTTTGCGACAAGTACGCAAATTGCTCCTCTCCCAATTCGGCGCCATCGCACTATCGGATCCAAGAGGGTACTTGCTCGTCCACTTGCGAGGGAAGGATCTTCTTTGTGTGCGGCGAGATTTACACTTGCGCACACGGCTTTTTGGCGAGCTCCACGACGCTCCCGCCACCGGACATTTTGGAGTTAATCGTACAATTGGCTGACTCCGCGAGCGCTTTTGGTGGCCTGTTCTTCTCGACGACGTCACACGCTATTGCGAGTCATGCGAGGTTTGTCTACGTTGCAAATCTCACAATCATCGTTCGTACGGTGAGTTGCGACCATTACCAGTCCCCTTGCGCCGAAGGGAAGCGATTGCCATGGACATTACCGGGTCGTTCCCCAAGCACAAGACTGGTGTGGATGGGATTCTCACGGTGGTCGACCGACTCACCAAGTTCGCCATGTTTTTGCCTTGTCGCTATCATGCCAAGGCACCGGAGTTGCCCGAGGCTCTTTACGCTAGTTGGATTCGAACCAAGGGTTACCCCAAGGAAATCGTTTGCGACCGCGACACTCGGTTCATGTCCGATTTTTGGTTGGCACTCATCAGGCGATGGGGCTCATCTCTCAAGCCAAGTTTGGCTTGCCACCCCCAAATCGATGGCCAAACGGAGAGGGCGCATCAAAGCGCACAAGTTTTCCTTCGCACTCTCATCCGTCCCGACCAAAAGGATTGGGTTGAGCGGTTGTCGGATGTCGAGTTGGCATACAACTCGTCCATCCACCCGGCTATCGGGATGTCGCCCTTCGAGTTCGAGCATGGCTCGCCGGTCACTTCTCCGTTGGACACAATCATTCCACGGGCGGTCGAGAGGGATGACCATCTTCTCTTCATTCGTCGGATGCAACAACTTCTTGTCAAGGCACGCGACCAAATGGCAAAGACGCAGCAATGCATGAGCCAACAAGCCAATTGCCAACGTCTTCACTGTCCATTCCGTGTCGGCAACCTTGTCTGGGTTTCCGTTGCGGAATTCAGCCTCGAAGATATCTCTCGCAAGCTCCTCCCGAAATGGATGGGGCCCTGGCCGATCGTGGCACCCGCGGGGGATGCACCCGAAGGACCTTCCTTTGTCATTGAGGTGCCCTTCCACTTGCTCGTCTACCCAGTCTTTCACTGCTCCAAGTTGGCTCTGTACACGCCAGCGAAACATGACGACTTCCCTGGGCGACGATCGCGAGACCCACCCTCAATGGACTATTTTCAAGAGGTTGGTGACATCATTTCCCAGCGACGCTACGGCAACAGGCCAACCGAGTACTTGGTACACTTTGCGTACTGCACTCACAAAGCTGACCATTGGTTGACCCGTGCGGAACTCCAAGCAACAACTCCAGATGTTCTCACACGCTACGAACGCAAGATGCAAGGCAAGTCTGTATCTTCGGCTCCACGTCGCACCTGCGTCCAGGTTCCACCTTCAGATCGTCAGCTTCGCCCTCGACCCGACTTGACTTTATAAGGAGGGGGGGGTGTTACATGCTGCGCCTACAACAAGGGCCCTTTTCAGGCCCCGTGTCGTTCAACTTGAAAGCCTGAAAACAAGGGCCTACAGGCCCTGTGTCGTTTCAGCCTGAAAGCCTGAAAACAAGGGCCTACAGGCCCTGTGTCGTTTCAGCCTAAAACTGGGCCCTCCAGGCCTTGAGTCTTTTCAGCCTGAAACGGAGGGCCATTTTCAGGCCCTCATAAGATCAACCTGCCCCGAAACTCAGGCACCAGACCAGGGTTTTAGCACAGACCATTTTGGGCCTGTTTTCAAGACGACCTCTTTTTGAGCTTCAACTCCAGGGTTTGGCACGTTTTGGCATTGGCAAGAGTAGCCTCCTGGACAGGCCAGCACTATATAAGATTTGCCCGCCCTGCAGGCTGCAGGTAGTTCATAGGGACTTCCCAGGCACTTCACGTGAAGTCCAGGAGGCAGGAGGTGGTCTTGAGGATTCGGCAACAGCACTCTGGAGGAGCGCTGCAGTAGTAGTAGTACCGTTAGCAGTAGTCTTGAGCGCTGGGCGCTAGTAGGAGCTAGAGTAGTACTAGAGAGAGAGAGAGAGATTGGGCGGAGGCTAGGGAGACTTACCTGCAGTGCCATAGCTCCAGCTTCGTCTTTGAGGTACCTGCAGGACAGTGCCATCTTCACAGGTTAGTACCTGGCACATGAGAGAGAGAGAGAGAGTTCTTCTTCTTCCTCTTCTCAGTCCACCATCTCCCTCTCACCCTCTCGCTACCTGACTTGACTGCATGAGCAGACTACGAGAGAGAGTGAGGTTGGTGACATTTGGATCAAGACTCGACATTGGGCTTCAGACATTTTGATGAGGGATTATTTGGGACTTGTATCGAAGACTTGGTGTTGACGACATTCCCATCTTCCCCCTCTTCCTCGTCTGATCCCCTTCTCTTCGTCTGTGTATGGTCTGGCCTGGCGCATTCTTCCTGTGTGTAGCGCCAGGCCCCGTCGCACCTTGCGATAAGGATGATGTATGTTTGGTCTGCATTGCTACATCGATTGGGCTAGTCATTGGTATTCTCGTATTCTACTGAGTTGTCTTGTACTACGTGAGAGAGGTCGGTCCCGGTCAGGTCAGGACTTATATCTAAGTCTTCCACTGCACTATTATATGCCATTTTTGTATGTATCAGGATGTACACTGCTGGTTGAGATTCCAGTTGCACTGCATTGTCCATTCCGTCCTTTTCATCACATTGCGGATCCTTGGCTTTACATACATTGCCCAACTGGGCATGTATCACACTAGGACCCGAGGGTGATAGGTTTCCGCCAGCTTAAGGAGAGACAGCAGCAGCAGCGAAGAGCTAGGGACGCAGAGGCAAGCAGAGCCTTCGCAAGCGAGGCAGCTACTTCAGCAGCCATGGCCACAAGTGCGCAGCAAAGCTTCGAGGCCAGTAGTCCAGAAACTATAGGAGCGACGGTCGCACAGACTCTGAGTCAATCTGTTGGTGTTATGGCGAGCCAACAATTAGTGTTAACTCCCGAGGAGGTCGCCATTCAGCGGGCAAGCACTCACGAGGCACATTTACAGCAGGCTTTAGATGAGATACAGGCAAAGAAGGAGAGGATGCTCAGACGTAGGTCTAGGATGCAGCGGAGATAAGCAAACCTTAGAGGGTTAGAGGAGATGGACTTGACTCATATGGATGATGATGTGAGAATCGTGAGAACAACCCTGTTAGATGTAGTAGAGATGCAGGACTATCACACGACGCTCTTGCAAGACATCCACCAGAGCCTGGCCGTGCTGGTCGGGCGAGTTTGGGCAACACCGTCACCATCAGGGCCCGTTGCCTGGCACGGTGTACAACCTTCTCCTTTTGTCCCACCGGTGATCGGAGTATCCCCATTTCTAGTCTCTCCAGCATCGGTACAAGTCGCTTCCCTACTTGGAATGCCGTTGACAGGCGGGTTTCCAGCAGGTACTAGTGTACAGGTTCTGGTACAGACAATGTTCTCCCAACCTCCGTTGCAGACTGCCGTAACTGGGCAGTCTGCTGTCTCACAACCGCCACAGCCGAAGGGCACACAACCCCAACAGCAGCTAGTGCAACAGCCTGCACCCCGGGGTCCACAACCTGGAGTGGTGCAGGTACCCGGACAAGGCCATTGGTTTCCAAAGACTGCCATCGCCTCGCCGAAACCCTTCTCAGGGGATAAGAGGGGCAAAGACCTTGACACATGGTTGAGGTAAGTGCCAGTCTACTTGAAGTGCAAGTTGACCTTGTCACGTGAGGAAGTGCTTGTGGCTGCCTCCTACCTGGAGGGGAGTGCAACAAGATGGGTAAGCGAGTTAGTACAACAACAGGGATACGATCATGACTTCCGCGCTTGGGCAGTCAACCAGAAATTGGATGACTTCCTCAAGTTGGCGGAACAAAGGTGGCATGATCCGTAGGAGGCTCAAAAGGCCACTGACGCAATCCTAACCCTGAGCTCCAGAAAGTTCAGGTCATTGAGGGATGCCACATACGCTGTTGAGCGTCTGATCTGTGTTCCTGGAGTGCAGTACGATCCCCAGGTCTTACTTACCACTTAGCTGAGGTGTCTTTTCATAAAACTCAGGAATCAGTTGGCAGGTGAGGCAAATATCACAGTACACGGCTTCCCCTCGTTCAACAAGAAGGCCCTAGACCTAGAGGCAAAGATAGGGCATGGGCACCAACCCATGACGGATGGTAGGAAGAAGGCGCTGCCTCCCAACTGGAAGGCGAAGGGCCGCATCAAGTTCGTCGATAACGATGTTTCCACCATCGAGTTAGATGATGACTTCCAGGAGGGAGTAGGTTCAGAGGCGAGGAGCGCAGAGGCTTCAGGGGGTGGAGCAGTCGCTGCCTCAGTCCAGAAAGGTAAGGCGGCCGGTCGACGCCATAGAGGCTCCCGGTTTAGGAGTCAAATAGACCCCAACGCTCCTCCATGGGAGAAAGCGTGTCTCACTAAGGACGTGTGGAGAGACCGTTACACCTTGCAGGCTTGTATTCGTTGTGGCCAATATGGCCATAACCAGTTCAAGTGCCGGAATAAGAAGGTGATGAAAAAGATCCCGCCTACCATTGGGCAGGCGCCGGCATCCTTCGCTTTCCAAGGTAGCGATGTTGCCAGCAGTTTTGACACTGCTTCTGGAAACACGTCGGGTCAGTAGGAATGGTAGTTATTCCTGCTAGGGTCGAGGTGGTGGACACACTCTCACCATCTCGAGAAATGGCCCAAGCTACTGACTCAGTTGTCGTCCTGCAAACACATTAAGACCAATCGACCCTTTGCTCGATGAATGTGTTTGAGTCCTTAGAGGAGCTAGAGGAGTGGTCTAGATCGGACCCGCTAGCTTCGTGGACGACCATGACCAAAGCCTCGATGATCTCCCAATGGATATCCAGTTGGGTATGTCCTATCTTTCATTTGCACAGCCCCAACTTGATTGGGACCGAAAAATGGTCGAACACACTTTGCCTGGAGGGGGGACGACCATATTGCATAAGTTTAAAGCTAGTAGTCTGACCGAGTCCTACAGATGCATGTGTGTGGCCGCGTTCTATAATTACTATAAGCAAAATTCGGAGGAGGGTATGTACTTTGTTCATGTCTTTGCATAGGGCGAACCGGTGAAAGTGCCTCCAAAGATAGAGGGAGTGGTCGCTAAATACCCTGATCTATTTGAAGAGCCGAAAGGGGTTGTTGAGAGGGCGGTCGTCCACGCGATAAAGATTATCCCAGGGTCTAGTATTCCGAAGGGTAGGAGCTATCGGATGTCTCCAGCTGAGCTCGATGAACTTCGCCGGCAACTCGAGGAACTCATAGAGAAGGGTTGGATCCGCCCGAGTGTTTCCCCTTACGGATCTCTTGTCCTATTCGTACCGAAGAAGGGGGGAATCTTGAGGATGTGCATTGACTACTGGGGCTTCAATGCCATCACTATGAAGAACGCAGAGCGCCTACCACGGATCGATGACTTGCTGGACCCAGTGCAAGGGTGCAGGCATTTCAGTAAGATAGATCTGAAATTTGGGTACCATCAGATTGCAATATGGCCCGAGGATCAACACAAAACCGTTTTTCAGACCAGGTTCGGTCTGTGCGAGTTTGTGGTGATGCCTTTCGACCTTTGCAATGCTCCTGGCACCTTTCAACACGCGATGAACCGGATTTTTCATAACTACATGGACAAGTTTGTCATCGTGTACCTCGATGACATACTTATCTTTAGTAGGTCTGTCGAGGAGAATGTAGCCACTTAGACGAAGTCCTTAGTCTCCTTAGGCAGCACCAATTCATAAGATTAACCGGGAGAAGTGCGAGTTTGGCCGCGCCCTCATTTTGTATCTGGGTCATGAGATTTCCGCAGAGGGATTGAAGCCCGATGGCGCGAAGGTGGCGAGCATTCGTGACTGGCCGCGTTCTCAGTCTGTGATTGAGATGAGGTCCTTCTTAGGGATGACCGACGACTACCGCAATTTTGTGAAGAATTATAGCATAGTGGCCGCACGTTTGACGGACCTGACATGCCTTGACACCCCGTGGGAGTGAACAAATAGGTGCAAGGCTGCCTTCAAACATTTGAAGCATGCTCTGACACACCGTAAGGTCTTGAAACTTCCTGATCCTGACAAGCCGTTTATGGTAACCACGGATGCCTGCCAATATGGCATAAGCGCCGTGCTTGCCCAACAGGAAGGGCCAAAGTTGAGGCCAGTCGAGTACATGTCCAAAAAGACGCCCTCTTAGAAGTTGGCTAAGTCCACCTATGAGAAGGAGCTCAATGCGATCTATAAAGCGCTAACCCACTGGAGGCACTACCTTCTTGGGAGGTTCTTCTACGTCAGGACTGATCATCAGACCCTCTGGGGCTCTGGGGCTCCTCAAGCCCCTTCCGAGACCGGAAAGGCCTGGTGAGAGCCTGTCGATGGACTTCATGGACACGCTGGTCACCTGCAAGAGCGGAATGCAATATGTCTATGCCATTGTGGATAGGTTTAGTAAGTATGCTAGGTTAGTCGCAATGCCTGCAACAGCCAAGACCGAGTATGTGATTAAGCTGTTCAAAGAAAACTGGGTCAGGGACTTTGTACTGCCAAAGTCTATAGTCAGTGACCAGGATGTGCGATTTACTAGTGAATTGTGGAAGGCCGCAGCTGCAGAACAGGGGACACAGCTGCAGATGACCTCCGGGAACCACCCAGAGGCAAATGTGCAAGCAGAGCTGTTGAACCGCGCTGTACAACACCTGGTGAGGCACTACATCAAGCCCAATCAGGTGGACTGAGATGAGAAACTTGCTCTCATTGCCAGCTTGTACAACAACGCTGTGCACAGCGCAACCGGGGTGAGCCCTAACAGCCTGCTAGTGACCCTCAAGCCTAGACTGCCCCTAGACTTTCTACTACCTGAGAACCAGCCGACTGCTGCACCTGGCACATTAGAATTTGCCTACCGATATGAGCAATTGATGCAGCAAGCAGTTGAACAGATGCACAAAGCACAGGCGGTAATGATAGAATCTGAGAACAAACACCGCCGTGCCTCGACATTTCAGGCAGGAGATAGAGTTTGCGTTAAGTCCTCTGAAGTGGGGCAGGAGCACGGTATCTCCCGCAAGCTCATGCCACAGTACTTTGGACCCTGGGAGGTTCTAAATGTTGTTGGGGATGATCCGGACGGGCCGTCATATGTAATACAGATCCCTGGTCACCTTCGCACTTACCCTGTCTTTCACGCCTCCAAGCTTGCAACTTCCAGAGAAACTGATCAGTTTCCCTCTCGTCGCTCAATGCTGCCCCCAACCATGGACGGAGAGGTCGTCAACCATGGACGGAGAGGTCGACTTTGACGACATCGTGGATCACAGAGAACTGCCAGTTCCAAGACCAACAGGACACCCTCCGAAGCCGAAACTGCAGTACTGCGTTCGGTTCAGACATCACACTGATCCAAAGGAGGACCGATGGTTTACAAGGGAGGAACTTATGCAGACCGTTCCACAGGTTGTCACCCAGTATGAGAAGTCTCTGCAGAAAGGAACGCGCCAGATTGAATGCTGGGACTTCTCAGAGGACTCTCGACGTATGGAGGAGGGAATGCGAGGGACAAGGCCTCGACGAGCCCTACGGGGCCCTGTTTCCAGCAATGTCAGCTGCCCTAAGTGAAGGCAGGCCCGACCAAGGACGAGAGGCCTATTTTGGACTTCCACGCAACTGGGAAAATTCAGGCAGTTGTGCAGCGCCAGTTGGTTGAAAGCGCCCCAGGGCCTGGCTGCCTTTTTCAGATGTATCTGAGGCAGGCCCTGGGCTAGAGACACAACATGGGCCGAACGCAGGCTGCGGGCAGTTGAACACGGGTAACCACCCTAGGCCCTGGGCCTGATTCCCTGGACCGGGGCTCAGCCACTTGTGGCCTACCGGAAGCTTCTGGGAAGGGGACCAGTGCAGCCAGGCCGCACGCAGCGGGCAGGCCACTTCCATATAGGAAAGTGCCTGCCCCCGCATTTGGCATTCGGGCACTTGCTACATGCTGCGCTACTGGCAGGCAAGCGCCCATGCGCTCACGGGAGAGCAAGTGATACGCAGGCAGCCATAGCCGAGCTGGCCTGCGAGGTGCTGGATGGGGCGCATGGTGGTCCTTGGGGGCACATGGCATCTGTGTGGGGGATCGAGGTTGTGAGTGATGCGAGAGACATACCTGGTGCTTGAGGAGAACGGCATTGGCTGAGATCTGCTCGTACTTTGGGGAGCTGTTGGCGTCACCAGCGGCATTGTAGATAGGCTAGATAGGATCTGCCATTTGTAGTCTGGGCGCAGGGCACCAGATAGGAAATCGACATTGGTTCTTTGTTGATGATGAGGAGACTATTCCAACATTGTCACTTGTGAGCTTTTGCTGTGCCGTTATTTGGTGGAACTCGAGTCGCAATTCTGCTTTTGGTTCGAGGTCACGACTATCTGGGTTCATGTGTATGATGCTGCTTGGTTTCAGGAATTCGCTATCGCTCATTTTCCTTGCATGTCCCTGGCCATCTCTCTACTCATATCTTGTCCCTTTCCCGAGGGACAACCACACACACACGGCCAACCGAGTCAGCACACAGACCCTGACTTAGACTCAGGCAAGCACACAGCACATGCAGGTTAGTGGTAGATCAAACACACACGCAGAAAACACAGCAAATCACAGCAGAACAGTCTCAGACACATGCAGGTTAGTGGTAGATCATACACACACTTAGAAAACACAGTGAATTACAGCAGAACAGACTCAGACGCAGACTTGGAATACTCAGGAAACAGAAAAAGAACGCCGTTTCTCAGAAATTGCAGGAACCTCAGACAGCGATTTGCCAGGGTCATTGCAGAACAAAGGTCTCTGTCATGCAGATGGTGAGAAAACAGGATTGCAGTTTTGTGAAGAAGAGACAATGTCAACTTGCGGAAGAGGAGTTTGGGAGGGCTAATCTGGGTGTAGAGGGAGCCAATTGGAGGTGAGCATCTTGAGAAAAGTAGAGGAGTAGGAGAAGATTGATTGGAGCAACAAAGAGAGACAGAGAGTTCTATACTTGGGAGACTATGCCCCCAGGTTCGGACTTGGCATTTTGTGGTGACGATTGTGGTTTGTGAGGACAGGCCATTCAACTCTTTTTTTTTTTTTTTTTTTTTTTTTTTTTCTTAAAACTTAAAAGTTAAAACAGGTCCTTATGGCCCTGGCTCCATTTCCATTCTGGCAAGTCAGAATAAAATATTACATCATACACACACATACGCTTCCTTCCATCTGGCTGAAGGAACTCTGACCAGCATTGATTGCTCCAGCATCATGGAGGATTGACTGTCAGCTTGCCCTGCTTCTCCCTTTCCTCTCAGGACCACAATAATGGCCTGTCAGATAGAACATAAACGGCAAGAAAGGGCCTGTATGCTACAAAGGCTGTCAATTCTGTCTAAACTCTGATCCCCGCCCATATGCCTCGTGAGATCCCTACCAATCTGATCCCTGTTTGCCTTAAATGTCTAAGCCCTAAACCCTAAACCCTTGGCTATAGTTTTGAAGAGACTCCTAATTCATAAACTCTAAAGCCTAGCTAATCTTGTGTGTCTTTTCCTAACTATGAAGGCTCTATTTCAGGGCTACCGCGGTTGCCCTCGTATTCATTCTTTTAAATAGCCACACTTACGCCCCAAGCCCTATCGAAATCCTTTGAACCTTTGCACCCCCTGTCCTTTTTTTTAATCTTTATCCTTCTGCTCCCTGTTTATCTTGTTTCTGCTCCTGCCCTGCCCCTAAACCCTAGACCGCCTTAATCTATTTTTCCATCTATTCCCTGTGGAAACTCTGCTGTCGCCTGCCATAAGTGTCTCTCAGATGTTCATCTAAGCCCAGATTGCAGACGGATCTTTGTGTGTCTGAGTAATCATCTGGCCTACAGACTTGACAGAGTTGTGCCACTCTTTCCATTTTAGCGCGTGCACATTTATCTAAGCCACTTTGTCATCAACCAACCAGACCCGTCTGAATTTGGCAAGTGTCACCTGTTCTGTCTCTGGACTGTTTTGCACCCGGAGTTTCACCTTCCTTCATTGACATAGGAGTTCCGCTTCAGTCATCTCTTTGGTTGCCGCCCACACTTTCTCCCGTGGGTTCTTCATGCCATCCTGTGTTCTGCTGCACCTCTTCTTCCAAATGGCCCAAAGCGTGATCTTTCGCACCATCCCGAACCAGATTTTCTCTAATTTGCCGAAGTTAGAGGGTAAGTTAGTCCATAGGAGTAGTTGGAGGGGGTGCTCTGGGAGGGGAGAAGGGAATAGACTATCCCAAAGTGCTGCTGCTCTTGCCCAATACTCTGTGGCTTCTTTGCAGTTAATTAGGCAATGTATCACATCTTCTTGTTGTTGATCAGAGCAGACTATACAGACATCAGAGCTGGTTGGGTCGTTTTTTCTTCTTCTGACATGTAGCTACTGGTTAACTGGCAGAGCCACATAGGTTATGAGTCATTGCATGCTTCTGATTTTTATAGGTCTTATCGTTTTGTACTTCTTCCGTGGGATTTTTGCTATCTGGTCTGCCTCAGAACGAATTAACTTGCTCCATCTTCCTTTGATTGTTGGGTCTGGGTCCTTTGTTTTTAACAGCATCTTATAACCCAGGTTAACTGTATAATCATACATTGGAATTGGTGGTTTGGCCGTTCTATTTCTTTCTGGGCGCCATGCCCATTCTGATGGGTCGAACTCAAGGTCTTGAATTGCCGTGTTTATTTGGAATATCTTTTTAGGCCAGAGACCTAGCGTCCTTATTTTCCGCAACGTGAATGCATTCAGCACTGCTTTTTCAGGATTGATGTTCTGAATGTATTGTTCATCTGGCTTAGTCTTCAAAATTGGGAAGGAGGTGAATGCATCCCTTGGACCGGGTGTGGACTGCCGGTGGGAGAATTGCCAGGCTCTGACTGGGGAGGATTCTTGGACCAGGACTCCCCACTTGCCTGGTTTCCATGTGAAATCTTCTTTTAGAATATCTATCCAGCTACACGGGATGCTCTGTATTGTCTTTTGGAGGTTTCCGTCCCTGTGATGGCAGCCTTTCAAGCGGGTCTTGAGGTCCGCCTCGTCCAGCCAGCTTTTCTTATCCTCGTTCCATATGTCCCCTACTCGCCAGACACCCTGTTTGATCCAGGATAGCCATTTGTTGCCTGTGCTGGATAAAGTCCATGGGTGGTCTCCCTCATCTCTAATCCACGGATTACAGAAGAGAGGCTGGCTGAGCACTTCTTCTTTGGACCTTGGTTTGCCTAGCTTTTCTGGCATGATCTCTCTCCAGATCCGTAGCAGAGCAGCCCAGTACGGGTGAGAGGACTGGGTGGGGGTTAATCTCCCTTGGCTTCGTTGACCCTTAGGAATCCAGTCTTTGTTCATCACCCAGAACAGTCCGGACATGTTTGGAGGGACTCAATCGGGGCCAGACTTCTAATACTGTCTTGTGCAAGCTTGTTCCAGGGCAAAGACTGTTTAGACAGCAACTTGACTACCCACTTGATTTGGAGGGCTTTCGTCTCTTGTCTGGGATCTATGATACCCAGTCCTCCCTGGGACGGTTTCCTTGTGATAAAGTGCCATGCTATCTTAGGGATGTAATTCTTTATGTTTGGGTCACCTGGCCACAGGTAGGCTCTGGTTTCCTATTCAGGTCTTTGATCGTCTGATCTGGTATAGTCAAGTCGAGGCAATGTATCACATCATTGAAAATATGGAAGTGTTGATGGTAAGTGCTCTGCCCATTATTGAGGTGAACGCTTGACTCCATTTCCCCATTTTATTAATTTGGCTGGTTAGAAGGTTCTGTGCCATCTGGGGTGCTGGGCCTTCTTTCATTACTTGGATTCCTAGATATCTTGTTGGCAGCTCTGGCCTTTCCCATGACATCTGGCTCTCCGGACTTTGGAGATGTAGCATCGGTTCATCTGAAAGCCACCAACCTATCGTCTTGCCCCAATTTATCTTCATTTCTGAGGCTAGTCTGAAGGCTTCCATTGCCCTGAGCGCAGACCCCATGTTCATTTCTGGCAGCCTTTGGATAGAAGGGTCCTTACGGAGAAAGGAGGCTATGGCTTCCATTACAAAGAGGAAGATAGGCGGAGCTAATGGGTCGCCTTGTTTTACTGATCTGGAGATTGGGTAGACTTTGGAGAGCAGTCCGTTAATCTGAACACAGCCGGAGGCATTATTATACAACACACGCACCCATTTCCTGAAGTTGGGACCTACTCCCATCCTTTCCATGCTCGCATCTAGGAAGTCCCAGTTTACCTGGTCGTAGGCCTTTCCGAAGTCGAAGAAGAGAATTGTTGTCCTAGTTTTCTTCTCTACAACTTTCCTAAAGGCTTTGTTGAGGGTCATTACGGTGTCTAGGATGTATCTGCCTGGTATGAATCTGGACTGGTCTATGTGAAAACACTTGTCTGTTAGGTCCAGTATGCGGTTAGCCAATGCCTTGGCCAGTGTTTTGTAGGGGAGTGTGAGAAGAGAAATTGGTCTGTAGTTCTTAATGTCTTCCCGGTCGCCTTTTTTACAGAGTAGTGTGACCACACTGGTACTAAGGAATTCGCCCGTCCCTTCTTTTTCCCAACTGTCGTTGTAAAATTCAAGAGGTCCGGGCCCATTAGAGGCCAGCATTTTGCCCAGAATTCCTTTGTTAAACCGTCCATGCCCGGAGTCTTGTTATTGTTCATGTTTCGAATGGCGAATTCCAGCTCTTCCAGAGATAGCGGTCTATCCAATTTTTTGGCTTGATCATCCGCTATTGTTCTGTCCAGGTATTGTAGCATTTTGGCCCTAGCAGTACGGATATTTGTAGGGGTTTTAGGACTGCAGAGCTTGCCATAGAAGTCCTTCGCTACCTCGAGCATCCCTTCGCTGTCTGTACGGGTGATATGTTGGCCCCTTAATTCCTTAAGCCCCTCTATTGGGCTAGAGCGATTATTTGCCTTTATTTTAGCAAAAAAATATTTGGACATCTGTTCGTTGAGCTCAAGATCCGTCATTCTGGCTCTGATTTGGCCATTCAACTCTTAAAAAAAAAAGAAAAAAGAAAAAAAAAAGAAGATTGATTGGTGTGGCCCTGAGGAGCGAACGGAGTGCGGACAATGACAGCAAACGGGTCCATGCCATATTTTCATGATCTTTTCCGTCGCACTACCCCGCGCCCATCCTTGTCACACTTCGCGCTAGTTGTATGAACAACAAATACCCTTACCTGTAAAATATCTACCTTATGGTTGTTGCTTAGTGGATAGAGCGTATCTGGTTACATTGGGTCAAAATGACACAACAATTCAAATCCATGCTGGGGTGGTGACCCACTTGAACCACCAGTACCTCACCCAGCTATCAAGTCCAAGCCTCCTGCTACCGGTAAGCCAACCCTTGCCGAGCCTAGAGCTACCCGTAGCAGATTTTTCTTCAGTTTTCGAAAACAAAAGAAAATGAACGAGATTCTAAAAGGAAAAAAGAAAAAGGAAGAAATATAAAACACAAGAGAGAGAGAGAGGGCCAGCGATTTCAACGCGGCATTCCACTCAAAGGGCCGGCTCTCTCTCTCTCTCTCGGTCGCTCGGTAGCGTGCCTTTCTAATATGGAAAACGGGAATGAATCTTCCCACGTTTGCGGGAAATTTCATTCCCTTTTTGCGAATATTGACCGTTGCGCGGCCTCTCTCTCTCTCTCTCTCTCTCTCTCTCTCTCTCTCTCTCTCTCTCTCTCTCTCTCTCTCTCTCTCT
>BFEA01000067.1:367318-385339 GCA_003427395.1 Chara braunii
GAGAACCATCAGGATTGAGGGTCTCTCTGGCGGGGGGCTCCATCTATTGGTGGGGAGCGGCACCTGCTGGAAAACAGGTCCAGCACTCCTTACATGGGCAGAATTCGAACCATATCATCTGTCTTCATACTCTCATTATGCACATTTCCTTTTTTTTTTCATATAAAAGAGCGACGGCCTTGAGATATCGTCTTTGAAGTTTGAACTGACCGGCCCCAGTTAATTCAGAATGATTTTATTCTGTTCATCTGACAGTATCTGGATTGGAACTTGGGTCTGTATTTCAACAGTTCATGTATGTACAAACTGAGCTAGGCCACTTGGTGTTTTATGCACATTTCCTTCCACGATCTTTGCTGTGAATTTTCCTATAAGATTTGTTCATAGCACGGGCTTTGCTGTTGCCAGAAAAACAAAACAAGACTGATCAACAGGAAATGAGAGTACGCACTTCTTCTGGTGATAGTGCGCACCCTGCTGCCCCTGTTTTCCGTTTTTCTGCTTGTCTGCTTTCCAGAATTTTGAGCTCTCGGATCTCCCGTTTTCTGAACCTCCCACTCGTTGCTTTCCCCATATCTCGAGCTGCGCGCACAATTGAGCACCCTACTGGAAGTATATATAATCGAGGTAGGCGAGGGCAGAGGTCTCTCCTTTTTTTGCCGTCATATGTGAGGTGTGCGCTCTGGCACTTCGAGGAGTGCGCGCTGAGGCTTCCTTGAGCGTGCGCTAGGGCTAGCCGTGGTTGGGATTCGTTGATGGCTATGATCGGCCAGACTTGTCAGAAAGACGGGCAAGGAAAGATGGCGTGAGGAAGAGAAGAGAGGGAGAAGGGGAAGAATGGGTTGATTGATGATGGAGCAATTCGCAGCTATAAAGGATGAAGGTGGGAAGACGTTCCCATCATTTTTGACTTACCCTCCTGAAGAGACTTGTCACACACAAGTCGAAACCGGTAGAGGGGTTGCGTGATTTTTGTGAGTCGTTTTTGGTGAAGCTAATGGGCTTTGTCCTCCACATTGAGCAGTTGTGTGTACTGTTCGCTCACCCCTGGCTTCTTCTTCTCAGTGGCAGTTGAACATCATGGTGGGCGGTGGGAGTGCAGTGGCTGGACGCATGAGATTTGCGGCATGTAGTGTTGGCTAAATAGCGCTAGGGCAGATGTTGCCCACATAAGTGGGGTTTACAAAAGGAACTCAACGATGTTGACAGCAACCGTTTTCAGCAGAGAGGCTGAGAGAGGAGAAGCGGTTAACCCCGAATTTTGGGCCTTCCATTAACCGCTAGTGTGAGAGAGCCTCTGCAAATGACAAGCTTAACCATCTTTGAGATGCAAATATGAAAGAAAGGACAAGAATCTGCAGGCCGGACATGTCGCTAGGTGTGGAACTGGGTGAAACAGGGGCACGAGGATACTCCTACCGTCTTCCTCCGAACACAACGCACCCTTATTTTGGCTGTATCTGGCCGGAAATATAGCTTGTATACATTCATTTTTAGGGTGCATTGTGTTCGGGGGAAGACGGTAGTAAAAGGTTTGTGGCGACTCTGGCGAGTATTGCATAAGATGACGCTTTCGCTTTTGCTTCCAGATGTGGAGGGCTTCGACCACTAGGGCGGTTGAGCACTTCTTTTGAAAGTGTAAAAGAGGTGCACTTTCCAAACAGGGGATATCGTGCACGAGCTGGTCGTTGTTGCCGGAAAGGTGAACCCCAACCGTGAGCATTCCCAGTGATTGTTGAAAAACTAAGGAGGGCAGCTAGAAATTTAGGAAGGGGGGCTGAAGACGCACTCCCCACTGCATTTTCTCCATTTGAACTGTGTAACATGGTTTTTTCAACTGCAAAAGGGGACGCTGGCCGGGCCCGTTTCCCAACAGGTGCAGCTCCCCACCGGTAGATGGAGCCTCCCCGGGAAAGCCTGAGGCAGGTGCTCCTACCAGAACCTCAAGCTCTTTACAGGGCTGTTGGCTTAAAAAAAATAAATAAAGGGGGAGGAGGNGGGGGGGGGGGGGGGGGGTGATGATGCTACAGCCTACAGGGCCTGGAATGGAGGAGGAGCATGTTGCTGCTTTACGGTGACACAAGCATTGCTTGAGTGAGCAATTCAAAGTAGTCTTACAAAGGGTGCAGGTGGAGATGAGGGGGAAGGTGATGGGGAGGGGAGGGGTATGCATACAAGTGTCCAGCAAGCATCCAACCACAATCCAGAATCAGGTGGACAACGAAGCATAAAACAATCTGGATATTGCATGAGTAGAGGCGATGCTCTATGCAGGTATTGTGTTCATCTTCCTCAATGTCCACATAAGGAAGATACTACATGTGAAAGGATTTTCACTTTGCAGACCCCAAATCCGAGTTCCAGCGTCAAACTCCCCAAATCGAAAGAGGCCAAAGAGGCCGAAACAGGAAAAGGGGAAGAGCGTGTGTGTGTCTGACATGTATTTACTATTGACTTGCCGGTGGAAGAGGAACCGGACTGATGCTCCCCAGAATGGAAAAGGAGCCAGAACTCTAAGGTTCTGCTTTTCAAAAAAAAAAAAAAAAAAAGGAAAAGGTCGCCTTGGGTACCCCTCAGGCCAGAAAATTCAAAATTCAACCGGTACCCGGCCTCAAAGTAAGTCCCACAGTCCAAATGCAGCAGCGCTCCAAGAAAAGTCTGGACCGTACCGGGCCTCAAATTTCCAAACTGCAAACAGGCCGTGGCGACCAGTACCAGTCAAAGGCAGGCCCAGACAAGTGAAGTCAAGGCCCACTCCAGTCAACATAGAAGTACTCGCTCAGCGCCATTCAGACAGATTTTTCACTCGTGAGAAGGTGGAAGCGTTGTTAGCTGCTTGTGCGCTATCACTGGTTGACTGTGCACTAGAGAGCCCCGCTGGGCGGCGCTAAGCCGTGAAGACAGGCAGGCACTGCTGCTGTAGTGGTAGTAGTAGTATTAGAACGCAAGTGGGAAGGCGGACGTATCCAGGGTACGATCCTCATAGTAGAAGAGGTTGAGAGTTCAAGAGAGTTCAAAAGAGGGGGGGAGAGAGAGAGAGAGAGCTACTGACCGGCATGCGACCGAACCGAAGCTGACGTAGTGAGGAGCTCGAAGTCTTCAAAAATGATCCTTCAGGTTAGCGGGCACGGCGTCCTGTCTGCGTTGTCAAATAATTTTTGAGGTCCTTGCTGGCTGACCTTGAACTGCTGGTTGCCAACCAGCTGCTAGGAGAGTTGTAGTGACACTGTGGGAAGGAAAATTAGGTCAGACATAATCTAGCTCAGGATAAGTATAGATTGAGTGTTGAGGTGTACGTCTACGTGGTGAGGAGGTGGAGTCTACATACCTGTGCCTTTTTTCCACCATGGATGGCTACCCCATGTTCATTTTTTTGGTCCTATCTGTTATATGGGGGCCGTTGCTCTGACTTTTCTTCGCTCTTGCATTTCACAAAACAAGTAGAATGTGTACAACCACGAAGTCCAGTAGAACAACGCAGCCCTTTACCGCTAAGCAGCAGACAGAAATTGACAGGAGGCTGACAGAAAGAAGCAAGGAGGAGGAGGAGAAAAAAAGGAGGAGGACAAACAACATAAAAAGAAAACTAGAAGAGGGTATGAAGCGAATGGAGGAAGAGAGGAAGAGGTTAGAAGAAGAAATGAAGAAGAAAGAAGAAAAGTTGCAAAGGAGTTGGAAGTTGAAGAGGAGGAAGGAGAAGAAGAAGCGGCTGAGTTAATAAGAATAAGAGAAAGGAGAAGTGAGAAAAGTTGTACAGATTAGCCAGGCTGGACAGTCGAGAATTCAGCAAGTGGAGGATGAGGACTGAGTGGAAAAAGTCGGATATCGCATTGAGATGTCGGAAGAATCCAAGGAGGAGAGGGATGTTTTTGTGGCAAGGTTGGCAACTGTTGCTGATGAGGAGAGAGCACTGTTCATTGAAGAGAGGAGAAGTGTCCTTAATGGGCGACTTTTGACCCAAACAAGAAAGGAATTTGATGAGAAGAAAAGGATGAAGGGGGAGGGGGGAAATCTCTAGCGGATGCTAAGGGAGCAGAAAGGGAAAGAAATTGAAATGAGAGAGAGTTTGACCCTCCTTACCGATACCTTGCTGCACACCACTCAGGAACTCAATGCGATTCATAAATTTGTAGGGAGAATTGAAGGCCACCAGGAAGAATTATAAAGTACTTGGAACAAATTTCTCTACCCATTCTCCCATAAAATTGACAACGAAATGATTGATTACGCCCGCCAATTAGACGAAATCTTCACACAAAAGTTGACAAACACCATCACATCAGTAAAGTTGGGTGGCGGTGGTAGAGGTGGAGATGGAGATGATGGGGATGATGGGGATGATGGGGAAGATGTCAAAAAAGGTAAGAGTCCAAGGAAAGATGAGGGAAAAAAAGGAGAGGAAAGATAGTATGAGGGAGGAGAGAGAAAATAAAAGATGAAAGTAAAAGTCCCTTGGACCTACACCGGAAAAAAAAAAGAAAATACATTCCAGTGGGAAGCAGCAATGGACATGTACCTATACACGCAGTTGATTCCATACCAGGACCATGTTTTGATGGTTAGTTTTTGTCTTGTTGGGGAGGCGGTCAACTTCATTATATTCTTAGCGAAGGAAGCAGGATGTGCCTCGATGGTGTAGTATTCCCAACAACCCGTATTGAGGATTTCATGAGGGCCTTGAAAGACAGGTTCAAAGATAAGACCCTGACCCGCTGTATGGATTACTTGATCCTTAACATTAGCGACCGGAAGTCGAAGAGTGTCTCAACACTGAATGCCACGATGGATGAGTTACTGCAATGTCCAAGTCACAGACTGACCCCTGTGCAGATTTTGAACAATTCTGCAATAGCGCTTTTCGATCTCATCCGGGCCCAGTTATATCCCAGTAGAAAGGAAGAGGGGATGGCTTATGAAAACTTCAGCAAAATAGCCGTAGACCAGGCTGGTTTCATGCAGGAGGCGAACAATTGCTACTTTTGGAAAGATCTGCAAAGAGGGAACCAATGAGAAAAACAAAACAATTTAAGAAAACATAAAAGGTAAAGTTGGGTAATGGCCCCGGTGCTTTAATACTGGTGTATTTTGTATGGGACGCTGGGCCCGGTTCCCAGCACGTGCTGCTCCCCACAAATAAATTGGAGCATTTTGTCCCAAAAAAAAAAGCCAGTCCTATAGTCACGTTTGAAGAAGGGGGACTTGAGTCACTTCCTTATGAATAGATAGACCACAGACTAGAGGACACAAACAACAACCAAGTAGCTCGGGGAGGGGACTATGTGGCTGCTGCAACCAGTGGGGGAGGGTGACAAGAAAAAGGCGATCGAGATAGAGGAGGCCGTTGAAGAGGTGGAGGTCGAGGACCCGGTACTGAGAAGGGTGGTGACAAAGGTAGTTACTACGTGGGAGGTAGGGGTTATGGTCCCTCGCAATGTGGACGTGGTTCTCCCTTCAGTGCGGGCAGGGATTGAGGTAGAAAGCCGTACCCAACACATTCAAGGATTGGTGAAGGCAGGCATTCGGAGGCCATGAAAATGAACCGAGTCCCTAGAATTAAGTTGAAGGGAATGCCATCGTCCACTAAGAAAGTCAGAAAATGCAAAACTTTGTCTACCTTTGTCCCTACCTCCAACCAGAAGTATGCCTTTACACCCTTAACATATTCACTCACGGCCATTTCTCGATTATCGGCCAATTTACTTACTACCGGTTCATCCAACTGCTTTATCTTCATGTCGAGATGCATCTTCCACAGTCCTCTTCAACTAATATAACGCCGCGTTGACTATCAAATAACGTGTCTATTTTTTTTGTGGTTATTTTTATGTCTCCTATTATAAGTTGTCATTTTGACTTCTTCTTCATTTCAGCCTAAACTTGCCGACGAGTGATCAGCTCATCACTGGTGTCTGCGATGGTGCCACCTAGAGAGGTCCTAGCACAAGCAACCTCTAAGACAACTAGCTAGGTAGGGGCCTACATCAATCTCTGCCAATGAAACCTTCAAACTGCAGGGTGCCTGTTCAGTGCACGCTTCTACCTGTTTCTTTGTGTTCGAAGTCCCTGTAGAGGCAACCACAACCTCTATTGGTTGTTCCCTTTTGGGTACCTGTACTCAAGCCAAAAAAGAACAATGTGGTTGGGGGTCACCACACTTAAAGCACTGTCCAACCTCCAGCCGTTCTTGCCACAACTATTTGGACTATATGTTGATTTTTAGTAAAACTTTGGAGGAACATCAATACCACCTTCGCCTAGTTTTGGGAAAGCTGCAAGGCCGTAAATTTAAGTTGAACCCGAAAGAGTGTGAGTGGACCAAGCATCAGGTGTTGTATTTGGGAAGTGTGCTAGATGGAGATGGGATTAGACAGAAAAACGCAAAAGTAGTAGCAATTGGAGACGAACAGAATCCACATACACTTACAAAACTGCATTTGTTTCTTGGTCGGGCAGATTATTACCGGAAGTTCGTACGGAACTTCACTACTATCGCTGCACCGTCGCATAGGTTGTTGAGGAAAGAGACAATTTGGAAATGGGACAAGGACTGTACCTTAGCCTTCAAGAGACTAAATAAGTATTTGATAGAGTATCCGATCCTCAAGATAGCCGACCCACCAGTGTCATGTACAGTAATAACTGGTGCAAGCCATACAAGATTGATGTTGTACTCCAACAAAATGATGGACAGGGGTATATGCCAACAGACTTTGTTTTGTACACTACCTAGTGAGAAAGTCATAGCCTCGACTTACGAGCGTAAGTTGCTCATTCTTAGAGAAACACTGAATCACTGGTGATACTATCTCCTAAGATGACATTTTAAAGTCTGCTTTGACCATCAGACACTTCGTTGGTTGAAAACCCAGGCCCTGATGTCACCCAAGTTGGCCAGGTGGGCTAGTGAGACGGACCAATTTGATTTCAAATTGAAACTGGTAAAAAGAAAGTATAACGTTGTCGCTGATGCTTTAAGTAGGCGAGGAAATTTCTTTGGTGCCATAGTGACTTACCTTGATGTGGGTACCGATCTGCAAAAGAAGATTATAACCGCCTACGTTGATGACCCAATCTATAGCAAGTTGATTGATACGGTGCGAACAACACCACACAAACCATAGAGTGACCGAAGGATTGTTGTTTGAAAAAACTAACGTGCACGACAATTTGTGCATTCCGCAAAATGAAGCAGTTTGCAGTTTGATCCAATGGGAATGCCATGATACCGAGGGTCATTTTGGTTGGAGAAAAACTTACGCTAATCTCCTTCAATCCTATACGTGGATAGGAATGAAGCATGATGGCACAACTTACATTCAAGGCTGCAAGGTATGTTAGAGGAACAAGAGTTATACGCAACCTCCCCTAGGACTCTTGAAACCGCTACCTATTCCATCAGGTCCCTGAAACTCCGTGTCAATAGATTTCATGGACAGTAATGTTAGGAGTAGGATTAAGAAAAGTGGTGGTGATTGTGGACAATTCAGTAAATTTGTTGTTTTCGGTCCACTCCCTACAGAGGCAAAAATTGACTTGGTAATTAGGGAAGTTTTCAATCATTGGGTTAAAGATTACTGCCATCCCTTAACTATTATAAGTGACCGAGACATACGGTTTACAAGCGAGCATTGCAACAACAAGTGAAAGTCTATGGGTTTAAGCTGACCCTGCCGTCACGCAGGCATTCTGAAACTAACGGTCAGACCGGGCAAATGAATAAACTACTTCAGCAAGTGCTGTGCACGTATATCATACCCGATCAGATTGATTGGGATGAACATCTTCCCAAAGTAGCTAGCGCCTATAATAACTGTGTGCACCTAGTTACAGCAAGGGCGACTAATCAGCTGCATAGGGGACGGAGACCACGACGGCCTGACTATTTAAACCCCGATCAAGTTCAAAGATTGTCGTTGGGACAAGCGAGTTTGTTGTACGATACGAGAAAGACTTACAACGTAGTAGAGAAAATATAACGAAAGCCCAACATCAAATGATTGAACACGCAAATAAGTGTCACAGACCTTCGCAGTTTGCTATAGGTGACTTAGTTTGGGTCAAATCGAAAGAATTTCTCGCAGAGGAAAATAAATTGCAGAAATTGTTACCTGCATACAAGGGACCGTGGCAGATTCTTGATGTCATCGAGTATGTAGATGGTCCTTTCTATGTCGTTGAGATTCCACCATATCCACATAATTATCCAGTTTTTCATGCCTCTAAGTTGCTTCCCTGTGTGACTAGCGATCAATTCTCATCAAGAAGATCTATAATACCTCTAGACATGGATGGCAAGTACGACGTAGGCCACATAGTTGCGGAAGATGTCTACAAATCAGGATGCAGAGGGAGGCCCCAACGACACTACAAATTCAAGTTTGCTTACCAAGAGCCTGAAGAAGATCCTGATTTACCGGAGATGAGTTAAAAGAAACTGCCCTGCATATAGTTTCCTATTATGAGCAGGCACGCAAAGTCGTCAACATAGTAGATCGGTAAAGTGGATAACTTTCTCGGAGGAGCTGGAATTAGGCTTACCGGTGGGCAGAGGTCGGCCTCTATGCTGCGAGGCCTGACCGTGCCCTGAACCGTCCAGATGGACGGTTCAGCCCCAACCGGCGGGCGGCAGTCTCAAGAGCGTCGCCAGGCCCAAACGGTAATGTCGTTTGGGCCTGCCCGTCGGGTCTGGTCCAAGGTRAGGCCTTTATGGCCTGTAGTGCCCCCAAGGTCGGGCCTTTAGGCCCTGATGTGTCCATCTAGCCCTAAGTCGGGTCCTGTGTGGCGTCGAAGATGTAACAGCAGGACACGCCAGCAGGCCACRTCAGCCGGACACGTCAGCCGACAGAGCAGGAAATACCATGTCAGCAGGCCCCCGGCCTGGTCTATGCTGTTGCGGTCACATACAGYCGTCATGGACCAGAGGTCCGGAGAGGCAGACGAGGCCTATCAGGCCCAGATGCTGGCTTGGAGTACCRAAGCAAAGAAACGGGCAGATGACGCAGCAGCAGCAGCGAAAAAGAAGGCAGAGGACGCCGAGCAGGCACGTCTGTTGGCACTTGAACAACAGCGCCASCATGACGAGGCAGCAGCAAGGGTTGCCGATGAAGAAAGAAACCAACGTCGTGAGAAGATATTTAGCGGAGAGCAGACTTTGCTCACAATGGCAGCGGAATGGCGGACCGAGGCCGAGAATGGCAAGATGGGGGATAGCGAAAACAAGATCGCTCTCCTCCTCTCCCATCTCACAGACCTCCTGGCAACCTGCATTACACAGCAGGAGGATATCCACAACCTCAACTACTCGCTAGCTCAAGTCCAAGGCCGCCTCCAGCAGCTGGAGCAGYGACCTGTCGCCGCCCCCGATGCAAGCTCTTCCAATACCTCCGATCGCCTCGAAGCATTGGAGATGGACGTTGGCTCCCTCAAGGACGGCGTGCAGTTACAGCAGACCGCAACACAACAGTTGGAACAGCGGATCTGCACCGCAGCCAACACCTCGAGTCCGGAACCGCGCGAGACAGCTCCAAAGTTTGACGGGCAGGAGATCTTCTGCGACTCACAGATCCAATCCCATGGTTCAAGGTCGCGTCGGGTACCCCTCAGGCCAGAAAGGTCAAAATTCAACGGGTATCCGGCCTCAAAGTCAAGTTCCACAGTCCAAATGCAGCAACACTCCAAAAAAAGTCTTGAACGTACCGGGCCTCAATTTTCCACACTGCAAACAGGCCGCGGGCGACCTACACCAGTCAAAGTCAGGCCCTGGCCAAGTCAAGCCAAGATCCAGTGAACATAAAAGGACTATCTCAGCGCCATTCAGACAGATTGTTCACTCGTGAGAAGGTGGAAGCATTGTTGGCTACTTGTGCGCTATCATGGGTTAACTGTGCGGCAGAGAGCCCCGCTGGGCGGCGCTAAGCTCTGAAGACAGGCGGCCATAGCCGCTGTACAGTGCAAGTGGGAAGGTGGATGTTCAAGAGAGAGAGAGAGAGAGAGAGAGAGAGAGAGAGAGAGAGAGAGAGAGAGAGAGAGAGAGAGAGTGCCCGGTGGAGGGCCCTCCCCATCACGTGCCAATGATGCCTGGGATGGGCTGGGAGCCTGGGACCACATTGGACGTCAGTCCAGTGTGGATTCTTTTTTTTTTTTTTTTTTTTTTTTTAACTTCGTATACGAGAAACCTACTTAACGAGGTGATAAGAGCATCCCCGGTAAGCAGGTCCCGGCGTCGAAGACTCCATTTCAAGATGGGACACTAGACCCGGTTTCCAGCAGGTGAAGCTCCCCACCAATATAGATGGAGTGACCAGTGAGGAATCTACTAAAAAAAAAAAGGAGAGGTTGCTCATATCACTCCTCCTTTCTTTTCTTTCCTTTTTTTTTTTAATAATAAAAAGACTCTACAGGGCGTACTAGGGAGCTTGATACGAGCACATCCCGTAGTAGAGCCTATTGAAGTCGCTCCATCTATTTGTGGGGAGCTGCACCTTCTGGAAACCGGGTCCAGCATCCCTTACATCAGATTTACATCATAAAAATTTTATCGGGGCTGCTCTTATCACCTCCTTACGAAGGTTTTCCCACATACGATGTTANGGACGACCTTCAAATTTTCAGTCTCCCATTAAAACGGGAGCCTGACAGTTGCCTCTTGCAGTTCTTGCCAGAGGCTGCGCCTCCTGAGGATAAGCATCCTCATGAGAATGCCATTAAAAAAAAATTAAAAAAAATTACCCCAACCACTATGCGCCTGATCCGTAACTAAGCCAGGGTCGTGCTGTTGGACTCAACATTACCTCCCCCATTCCCTCTGCCCTCCCCTAAAAACGGGGCGGGCAGTTGGCAGGTCGGGAGGAGTAGGTCCTCCTCTCTCCCATCCTCCCTTTTTTTTCTCTCTCTCTCTCTCTCTCTCTCTCTCTCTCTCTCTCTCTCTCTCTCTCTCTGTTTTTTTTTTTTTTTTTTTTTTTTTTTTTTTTTTTTTTTAACTTCGTATACGGGAAGCCTACTTAACGAGGTGATAAGAGCATCCCCGGTAAGTAGGCCCCGGTGTAGAAGGCTCCATCTATTGGTGGGGAGCTACACCTGCTCGAAATCGGGTCCAGCGTCCCTGTACAATGATGAAAATGTATCTGCTGGAAATCAGGTCCAGCATCCGTGTGCAATGATGTGAATATATGTGCCGGGAAACAGGTCCAGCATCCCTGTCCATCTAGTCTATAGAGTCTCCAAAACAAACTGAGGCATCAATCCAATCGAACGAAACCCTAACCATGATGTGATGTGTATTACAGAGATGTGATTTGTATCTGCTGGAAAACGGGTCCAGCGTCCCTATATCGTGTTGTGTAACTATGTCCAACAGGCAGAAAGTATCTACCTATGTCCATATTCTATATCTATCGAAGTTTAATCACAAAACCCTACGCACTATATGATGTATATGATCTTTTATCAATCAAGCCTAAAAGCAAAGCTCTATCAATGATGAGAAATGTATGATCTGGACGTCCAATCCAGTATCCAATATGCATTATCATGTGAAACTGTCAGGGGGCTTTGATTTCTTCCCTGCGCAGGGAAGGATTGACCTCCTGCTAACTTATCACTAAACATCCCACCACCACCCAACAAGACGATCACCCCCCCGTTGATGATTTGTATTGCAGGCCGGGCAACATCAATCACCCCCAGCTATCCTACTCCTATCCTCCGCCAAACCACGAGGAGGAACTCTGTGTGAGGGTTGGAGGGGGGCAAAGCAGTAAACCACTTCTCTGTATCAACCCCATATCCTACCACATCCAGTTGCAGCATCCCTCCCATCGCGGTGATGATAATCTCAGCCACCCGGCTGTTACTTCCTACCCCGCTGCTCCCTTGGTCGTGGTCGCCGTCGTCATCGTCGTCGTCATCGTTGTTGTTGTTGTTGTTGTTGTTGTTGTTGTTGTTGTCGTTGTTGTCGTCGTCGTCCCTATCGTTGAGGGGGGGGAAGATGACAAACCCCTTTTTCGTTCCAACCCCAATCTCCCAGTCATCCGCTTGCGGCATCTCCCCCATCATGTCGCTGATTATCACAACTGCCCGGACACATTTGTCAGCCCCGCTGCTTCCATAGTCGTCACTGCCGTCTTCGTTGCCATTGCTGTTGATATTATCGTTGTTGTTGTTGTTGTTTTTGATGTTGATGATGTTTTCGCCGCTGTTGTTGTTGTTAGTGTTCTCGCCGCTGTTATAATTGTTGCTGTTGTTGTTGTTGCACCCATCCATTGACGTTGTTGTTAATCTTGATTTACCTCGTGCGCGTCTTCACGATCAATAATGCCCTCCAACCGGTCTTCTAGAAGAACATATAGATCACGACCCTCATTGATGAGGATTTTCCAGACTGACATGATGCCATCTGCCCTCCTCCAATCGATGCCGACGTCAAGCCGATGATCCGGCCCCTCCTCCAGCTCCCAGATGATCGCCAGCATGGCCTCACTTTTGTCCTTCATCCAACCAGCCAGAGCGGTCGCTCCCCCTTCGGCCTCTGGCTCCATTTGCAGCGGCAAAGACGTGTCCCTCACAATCTCCTGTAGCCATCTGCATCCGTTTTCCAAGGTAATCAACCATTCGTTTGCTCCAATATATAGCTCCCTCTCCAAATTCTCCCCCATGGTAGTCATTGCTCGCTCAAAGAGCCGCGCCACTTTTGTGCAGTAATCCTCCAATCAATCACGGCTGGCGCTTCCCCTGTTCACGCGTCACGGGGCGTCCACGTCACCAAACGACAGGTGGCACGTGGCAAGCTGAACACCACGGCCACGTGTCGGGCACGTGAACAGGCCCAGCGGCCTGGATGGGCTCACCTCTCCAGATCGTTGGTCAAGACGGGCGCGGTCAGGCCTCAGGGCGCCAGCGCTAGCGCGGTCTCTGAGGATAACGGATGGCCAAATTCATGATGGCTTCGTCTCCCTGATCCACATTGGCAGTATAGGTGCATGCCAGTCCAGTGTGGATTCTAAGAACAGGGCCTGTGATGGCTGGGAGAACAGTGGACGTGACGCCAGTGCTCTCTCTGAACTCGGGGCCTGACGGTACCGCTTTTGCTGTTATTTCTGCCTTTTCAAACTCCGACCGTGTCTTCGTTGCCCTTTCGTGTTTTTTTTCTGCCTTTTCAAACTCAAAAGGTGACACAAAAAATATGCAAGAATGATGATGGGAAGAAGGACGAGAGGTTGTGGACAAATGTTGCCGTTTCATATGTGATGTGCCGTATGCCTTCAGGCTAGTGGATAGCACATGGTGGAGATGAGCCCGAGCTACACGCCATTGCCATGAATTTGATGGGATTGTGAGCTACTGGAACCCCAGTGGAGAGGAGCTGGGCGTCAATGGCCTTTGTCCGTTCTAAGAGGTGGAACAACCTGCTAGCGAAGTCCTTGGAGAAGTCATTGGAACCTGCAGCTATTGCATGCTTCAAAGGGTACGGAGGGCGATTTTGCCAATTTATAGTGTTTCTTCTTCGGACCGCTTATGGATTCATGCGAGGAGAACGGATTGGTGCCATTTGGTGGTACTGGGACCTGCATTTGAGACCAAGGAGACGAACATAGAGGGAATGAGGTGGAGGAGACTGGTGAAGATGCCAAAGGAAAAAAATCCAAAACATCTAGTGGAGGAAGATGAGGACAACTGTCGGCAGTAGTCTGGAGGATCTCGTGTGTAGGGAAAATGAAACGACGTGCCGTCCTTTGAGTCGAGCAGCGGAGAGCATGATGAGGATAGAGGAAGTTCCAAAGTCATTGGTCTTCTTTTTTTTTTTTTTTTTTTTTTTTTTTTTTTTTTTTTTTTGAAAATAGGGCCCAGTGCCCAAGGCTGATATTACCAATATGAATATTGAGGCCGGGTCCTCACAGTCTACCCGGAGTGTCAAAAATGAAAGTTGCTGAGAACCGGGCTCAGCGTCCCTTTTCCTCTGTTGGTCAATCAGCAGGTTCGCCATAGTTTGATCGAAGAGGAGCTTCAGAGACTACAAGCGAAGCAACTTTTGCCGCCTCTTAGTGCTGCGCAAATGACATGGCAAGCGACGTAGTGTAAGCTGGCAGGAAAGTTGAAGATATAGTCCATACCATGGAGAAAGGCATCACATGTTCACTGTAGGTCTAGACGTAGATTCTTCGGAGTGGGGGGGAGCTGTTTCAACTGGGAGGGGAACTAGAAATCTCGGGCATGGCAACCTTGGTATGAGTACTCAACAGCGAGCAAGGGAAAGTGAAATCAGCATACATCTCTATTTGGCAGGGCTTTTTAATCAATAATGTGGTTTTGGCATCTATATGGTACAAGTCAGCTATATGGTCTCTAGGCAAAGAACCTGCAAAGGACCTTAAGAATCAGATAACGACCTTCCTTTGGAGAGGGGATCATGAGTCACAACATGTGATTCCCAGGGTAGCATGGCACGCTTTGATTCAGCCAAAAATTAAAGGGGGGTTAGGTCTTCTGGATCCGTTAATCCAATGTCAAGCATTGACACTTCAATGGTTGAAAAGACCGATCATGGAAATGGATCTTCCATGGCAAATTTTAGCTCTGGAACAAATTCGTCGATTGGCGCCTTCTACAATAAAAGAAGTTCATCCTCTTACCTGGATAGAGGATAGATACTGGAGCATTCCTCGTCCACGTTTGCAATCCAACCAGGAAGGAGTTAAGGGGGAGATCAGAAAAGATCTTGTTCTTGATAATTTCTGGCCAAAGTCAATAAAAACTTGGCGTAAGCTTCCTCTCCCTAATAAATCAGCTCCTTCTAGATATGAGGAAATTCTCAGGCAACCCATTTTTGGTAACTGATGGATAACTAGGTCTAATGGGCAGGTGTTTATAAGTTCTGATCATCCTTGGTCCACTTGGGTCAAGTCAGGGGTGGTAAGGATTAAGGATCTTTGGGATCCAGTAAATAAGAATTGGGAATCAGCGATGAATATAAAGAAAAAGATTAAATATGCAAGAAATCTAAATGATAATCTGGATCTAATTCTCACATCTATTCCTTTGGCATGGAAGATGGCACTTAGGAAGGGGCCGGTTTTCTTGGAAGCTGACTGGGTTTGTGCTTTTCGACCAGATGGGACTCAAGTAGTAGGACAAATAATTAATGAGCACTCGCAAGGAGCTATGGTTAATATCTGTCAATTTCATAAAGATTACTCTCTTGTGCAGGGTCAACAAGATACGGTTTCTTTTTTTTCCCACAATATGATGTACAAGATTAGGGTATTGTATTGCTAATCAACTAAGGGTTGGAGGGTGTATTGTCCCCATCTTCCTATCCCTGACCTTCCTCTTGACCCGGCGGAATGGTTATGGAGATCTAACCGGAGGTGCAAACCACAAAAGATACAATCGTTGACAGTCAAAGCATCGTACCGTCCACTTCGCCCTAGAGTGGATGTTTTCGCTATTCTGCAGGAAAGATGGAGCCGTCATCTTAATATATATTTATGGAGTCACTTAGATCAGTTAAGTGGTGTCATAAAGTTAAGGAAAGACCGGCAAAATTTGCATCTCTACAATGGCAGATTTCACACAGATGCCTCCCAACTAATGATTGGTTAATTGATCATTCTTCACTGGAGCAACGTGGATTGGCTCTTCCTTGGTGCCAAGCCTGTATCTCTGCATTTCCATGCAGGAAAATCAGAGAGACAGTTGAGCATATTTTCTTGCAATGTTCAGGGTCGCGACTATTGTGGAGGCGTTGGGATTATATCTGGAGAAAATTAACGGGTCTGGACTGGCCGTGGGATTGGCGTGCATTACTTCTGGGTCAATGGTGTCCAGTGATGTTTACCTTAACTTGTTCAATCTGGGAAGAAAGGCTATTTTATGGGTGTTATGGTACAAAAGATGTGTACTAACATGGGAGGAGGTAACAATGGAAGGAAAAGAAGTAGCGGATTTAATTGTGCAATTTATTCAAACTGAAATCTAGGCACATTGGAACAAAACCAAATCTGAACTGAAAACACTCTCACAAAAAAAAAAAATTAAACAGAAAATTGTAAGATTCCAAATGAGCTGGCTGGGGGATGCCTCAGGGGAGAAACTGGGGGATGTATCATGGCCAGGTGGAGAGGGGGAGGAAGTCCCATTTAAAAGGGACTATCTGATTACTTTCCAGAACTGGTTTGACATCAACCCAGGAGCTTCATTGAGATCTCCGGATCTTTTTCCAGACCCCTTCCCGCCATCTGCGCTTTCTCTGGTGGAGTTGCAATGGTTTGGTACTGGAGATTCTTAAGTTTTGTGCAGCTAGCTTTTAGTTGCTTAATCTGGCAGGCTTTTTTGAGCCTGAAGAGGCGGCACATTCTGAAGCTGGAACGATTTTGAGTCTATTAATGATGATGTAATCAAGGGACGCTGGACCCGATTTCCAGCAGGTGAAGCTCCCCACCAATAGATGGAGTGGCTCAACAGGCAGAACCTCAATTCTGGTGGTTCTCTTACCGCTGCCAGGATAGAGGTTCTGTTCAAAAGCCTTGTCTAAAAAAAAAAAAAATAAAAAAATAAAAAAAAAAAAAAGAGATCACGACAGCAGAGATCACCATGCACATGGATACTGACATCATGCTCTTGCTGCACACTGCGATGCGGATGAGGAGGAGGCCCCATGAGCCGAGGTATCGGCAAACCGAGATGGGGAACTCGTTCACATGTGCACGATGAAAGACTGGAAGGTTGGAGCTATGCCCACCCAGACGGGAAGAGTGTGATGCCACAAAGAGGCAGGGCAACGGGAGGAGTAGCTGACCAGTCATGCAATGAATGATATACAAGAGGTAGAAGAGGACCAGTAGAGGTCCATGGAGCAAACGGGGCAGCAAGAAGAGGACGGGCATGCGCAGCAGGAGGAGCAGTGCGCGTGAGTGGAGCATAAAGAGGGGCAGCAGCCTGCAGGGATGGTGGTCTATGCATCCACGACCCGCCCAACATCAGACCACTGTTCCTGCCATGAATGAGGCTATCCACCATGACTTTTGGCTTAACAGGGCAGGGATAAAGATGAAGGTGGCACTACAAGGGGTTGCCGCAGTTTGTGCCAATTTGTGAAGATATGGTTGTATCTATGGGACGCTGGACCCGGTTTCCAGCAGGTGCTGCTCCCCACCAATTGATGGAGCTTGTTTTCTGAAAAAAAAAAAGAAAAAAAGACAAAAAAAAAGAAGGGTTGCCGCATTGCCCAAACATCATGGGAGCCCTCGCAAACCATGGAGAAGGTTGCACCAGCGCATGAACACACTTGTGCCAGGCCTCGCAAAGTGCAGGTTGTGGAGGGTGACCCAGCCATGAGATGACAGTGAGCCAGGCGCCATCCCAGCCGTGGCAAAATCTGATCTCTTTTGTTAAATTTTGAGAAAAGGCTGGTTGACTGCTTATATGGGACGTTGGAAACAGTATCCAGGAGGGATGATGCAAGCTAAAGCCAGGTAATGACCCCAATACGTTCCTGGGTAGGATCCCGAGGTACGGAGCGATTCCAATTTGCAATAAGTACTTGTTTCCCAAAAATATGATTTTCCCTTGGAGATCAAAGAGAACACGGGGACAAATAGTATGTGTGTGTGTGGTGGTGCTCGTGGGGGCTGGGGGACGGGGGAGCGATGGGGGATGTTTGTAAAACAACCACCAATCGTCAGCCCGAATCCACCTGAAGACCGCAAAGAAACGAAATGATTGTAAGATTCCGCACGAGCTGGAGGTGCCAACACATCAGTCTGCTAACACAAACTTCAAGTTGCACTAACAAATGCGGATGTACAAGCACCCTCCCGAATAAGGATTTTCACCAAACTGCACTAAAAAAGCCAGCTAAAATCGCCAGGTTTGTAGAAACCTCTGTCTGACTAATGGACATGAATGGTCCCATTGTACAATGATGAGCAGGGAAGATTCACAAATTCGATCCTGTGCAACTCTGGCAGACCAACCCACAAATCCAGAAGTGGAAAGACAGAAACACAAGCGCGCACACACACACAC
>BFEA01000067.1:406890-419282 GCA_003427395.1 Chara braunii
TTTTTTTTTTTTTTTTTTTTTTTTTTTTTTTTTTTTTTTTTTTTTTTTTTTTTTTTTTTTTTGGTTCGGCCGTTGTCCTACAGGCTACAGCCAACGACTTCTTCCCAGCCTCGCCTTCGCACCATCAACTGACCAGAGTTCAATTTCGAAGATCAAAAGAAATTGGATTTTTCTCGATTTACGCATGTCATCATTGTGCAGGGGCCATACTCACCTTACGCGGCCGATCTCGAACGTTATATCTATGGGATCGGGTGGTCGAGATCGATTACGCCAATACCTTCCAGCTTGCCGGCCGCTCCAAAAGGATCTAGCCCTATGACACATTTTCAGATTCGATCCCAGCATCTACTGGGTGATGGCCTAATACATTTACCTACTGGGCTAGCTCCTGATGCACATTGAGCAAGAGCAACTCTTCATTATGAACAGTTGTACCCAACAGGCATTCGACCCGTGGCCTAGTAGGTTGTGCCTGCTCTTGCTATTCAAATGCTTGCCTGCCGACCCCCAGATTGTGCACGTGTCCAGCCTAATAGGGTAGGATACTACCCCTCCACCACTCCAACGCGGGCTCAAGCCCCAACGAAGGCAATTTTTGAAACACATGATTCCTAACCCCAACACCCTTTTGCACCACAACTACACACACGATACGACCACTCTTTTGGAGCATTTAAAATCTGAATCGCAGCCGCGTGTTACAATTTGAATAAGTATGGACTTAGTATTTCGACCGGCCACATGCCTGTGTCGCCTCGCCAAACTTGGGGGCCGGTCAGTCACACCCCTGGCCCTCGTCGTCGCCCTCACAGGCCGCATGCATCAGAACTTTAGGTGAAACGCCTTAGCCACATGGTCATCGGTCAGGTCTGAATAGACGTTGGCAAAGCCTCATCCTCATATAACAAAGATCCATCAATAGTCGGACAATGCCTGACATTGAAAATCCCGAGCAAATACCCTTTCTGTGATGCGCTAACCTCACGCCCCTCACGGCGTTCCGTACTTCGAACGCCAATCAGAGTTATTAGGGGCGTGGCCGAGGATTTTTGGGCGGGGGGGGTTGAGTCATCCGGACAAAACGGGGGACTCTAGCTCTGACCCGAGACGCCTGGGCAGATGATGGGCGGGCGGTGTCCTACGGCCCGACCGTCCTCCTTTTTCGGAAGGAAAGAAGATAAAAACGAGGGAAGAGAAGAAAAACGAAGCCGAGGGGGGTGGAGTTCCGTTCCCCGAGGCGCAAGTTTCGCGCGGACCTAGGGGGTGAAGGCCCCGGATGTAGGTTCAGGCATTGTTGTCGGACTCGTCGAGTTCGTGCGGACGGCGCGGCACGGGCTCGCCCGGGGTCGGACAGGTCTATGGGACCCAGGTTCGAAAACAGGCGGGGAGCGCACCCACGTTTCGGGAGAGTTCGGAGAATCGGGTAGCCCCTTCGTACCCCAGGACCAACCGTCACCATGAGCTCGAGTCTCCCTGGTGACACCAACGACAATTAAGCCACGGTCGCCAGATGGCGTGCACAACAGACCAGGGCAGCACCGTGAGGTCGGTGTACGGCAAAATTAAAGGCAGCGGCACAAATCGCTCAATCAGCACAAACCCACTCCTGCCTATGTGGCATGCCTGAGTCAGGTTGTAAAGGTGGATTGGCTCAGTGCACCGCAGCAGGCTCCGCATGTCCGCATCGCAATATATGCCATCGTCGTCTGCGATCGGGAAGGAAGGAAGCGCGCTGCGACGCTCTGAGCCAAAATCCGAGGTCGGGTCACGGCCCGCACTTCCGTCCGTCGGAACCAAACCTGCTGCATGCAAAGATCAATGAATAGATGCGCAAAGCATGGGGTGTAGATGAGTAGGACAGAAGAGGGGAAGAGTTTCCAGAAGAGTCGAAGGAGGTGAGTCGAATGGTCTGCGTGATTGGGGTGGTCGTCCAAGTGGGGTGCACTTCACGCGGCCACCATATTGCCCCGATCATCCCAACCAAACAGCCAATCATTCATAGGGAAAGGAGAAGGAGGGGATTAGACTTCGCTCAGAGGGAAGATGAAGAGACATGCAGGAAGGAGATACATCGCAAGAAGGGAAGATGGCGCGGGAATGCAGAGCGGGAGGACGGGTTTACGCGACGCGCAAAAATTCAAAAACAGCCGCGCGCGAAAAAATTCAAAACTCCTTCTCCTGCTAATTCCCAATTCTCTGGCGTGGCCGCTAACCGGCCACGCAAGACCCGAATTACATTTTCTACGTCGCCCCTCTTAAACAAAAGAAAAAGGAAAGAAAAAGAAAAATGAAGCACCATTTTTCCCATTACCTTGAATCCGTACTTTGGGGTTTCATGTGGGGTTTTCCCTTCGAGTTAGGGGTACGGGAAACCGCCGAGTACGGATCCTGGCTCATCACATCTGTGATGCGCAGGGGGTTCCGAAAAAATGGCAGTCTCTTGACCGTTGTATCATCTTTCTAATTTACTAATTACATTGATGATCCGGGCGGCCACCTCATCGTCAGCTGGCCCAGTTCATCACCTAGTTTAGTTCGATGCTTCCCGCATCGCTAGGAATCTCCCCTCCTACTATACACCTGATCAGGCAGCCTCTTCATCGTCAGCTGGCCCGGACTTCATTTTTATTTTTATTTTTATTTTTTATTTTTTTTACATCGGGTTTTGTCGCACGACCTTTGTAATCAAAATTGAAAAGAAGAGGAAGACATGGGGAAGAAGAAGAAGGAGATTAGAGGAAATGGTCGATCTTGGGATTGAGAGGGGGAGGAAGAGGAGGAAGAAAGGCTGCCAGCTCAGCCGGAGTCGTTGGCACCTCCACCTCGTTAAAGTGGTGCTGGACGAAGGAGTGGTAGAGAAACGCCCCCGATACATGTGCCAAGACGCGTGGGGTCAGATCTGCAGTGGCCCGTGCAACCCGTCGCCGCACTGTGCGATTCCCGGGACCCGTCATCACCAGATGGGTCTCAGTATACGGCCTTCGCTCCCTCCTAAGCACCGCTATGACGAGGAAATGGTACATTACATTCGGCCGCTGGCCGGCCTCGTAGATGAGCGTTCCTGTTAGTCTGGCCGTGACACATCCTTCAAATGCCGGCTCCAGATATGGCTCCCATGAAGGATTAGGATGCGGGGCCCCCTCGATCGCTTCGAGCCTGATGGTAGCAGGTTCCACCATGAACGCGACATCCGTCGGGTGGACCGTCCAGCTCGGAAAGGTCAATGACCGGGGCACGCCCAGGTGGTTGGCAGAAGCGGAAAGGTCTTGCGAGGATGGGGGGTCCGGATGCGGGATATGGTACTCTTCCCACTCCTCCTCCTGCTGGTGCTGATGGGCCGGCTCCATCGAGATTGAGATCGGGAAGGAGCGACGGCTGAGGTGTCGACTCCGGAATCCGAAATCTGCTCGTTTGCGCTACTTCTTCCGGCGGAGGTCCCTCGATTGGTGTCGCCTTGCTCTCTGGAACGGGATCTGGCTTCTGCACCCGCGCGGTCTGCTCCATCTCTTCTCCGGGTTCCACTCGGCTTCCTTGCGCTTCTTGCGATGGCTGGCGACATCTCTTCTTGGGCGTCTTCCTAAGGGCCCTCAGGACTACTGGCTTGGGGTAGGATGAGGGAGGCCGCAGCGACTTTCGATCGACACTGCTCACCACCTTTTCCCCCATCCGCACAATATAGTCTGGTATCACTGTCGAGTGGTAAGATCGTCGAGGAGCCGATGTCGTTCGCAGACAGAGTTGGAGATCCTCGCTGGCCATCACTTGCGCGATAGACAACAACTTGATATGAATGAGCTCCTGTAGCCCCGGTCTTCTCGTTCCGATCTCCCCGAACGGGTATAATGCCACTGTGCCCTCCTTCTCCGGTTTAGGCCGCGCGATGACGCAATACACCTGCAGGCTCTCGGCGATGTTGTGATCGTCGTACAAACGGCAAACCGAAACATGCCCAGCACCACCGATTGATACAGCGCATGGTGCAACTCCCACGCGTTCTCGTCGGCTGGCGGTAGCGGCTCCACGTCCTCCAATTCCACCACGTACTCGAAGAAGTTGCACATGGGGTAGGGACTTTATGTCAGTTGATGGGGAGAGTAGTGTAAGAAAAGAAGGGAGGCATTTAGTACGAGGGAGGGGGAATGACTTGGATGTTTAGAGGATCAGCGGGGGGGAGAAGCGCGGGCAACTGGGGTACAAGGGCGATTAGTCTGTCCGGCGTCCGTCGCAACAGCGAGTAGTATGGTGCGAATCGATGGCCCCTTCCTTGTGTGCGTGCCACCAATCTCGCTACTTGCACTGCGTACTCTCGCAAGTAGTTCGGCACTGGTTCGTGGTGTCGATCGTCCAGGGGTGTCAGATCGCCGATGAACGTAGCGGCGCTGTGCGCAAAATTGACGGCCACTTGGAGCGCGCGGAACTCGATGAACACCCTGGTGGTTTCTCGACCAGGCAGCTGCGTAACGTCCACGTACAACCATGCATAGGTTACTCGTTCGCACAAGAGCGAGTATGTGGCAAGGTCTGCGATGCTGGGCCCGGGCACGTTCACCTGCTGGACGTCGTACCGTAACTGCCGATCATCATTGAATCGGTGCCGCAGTAAGTGATCCGCGATCGGCGTTTGGAAATGCTCGACTGGCTCATTCCCCTGCTACTGCTGGCTCATCCTGCACGATCGAGTCCTCGGCCTCAAACGGCGAAGTGGATTTGAAAGAGGAAGAAGAAGAAGCAAGGGAGGACGAGGAAGCAGAGGGAGAAAGTTTGGACGTCGCCTAACCCGCTCGCGATCCAGCGATGGCTGGAATGGGCGAAGGGCAGCAGCGTGGCGAGTCAGTGGCTTGGCCTGCACGTTGTGCCCGGGGATCAACTTCACGGAGTGCTGGCCTTGCACGCCAACTTCCATCACCTCGTAAATGCTAGTATAGCGAGGGCGGATCTTGGAGGAGCGCGCGGATTTTCGTACCTGCACTAGATCCCCGATCTTATAGCGGGCCAGCGGACCAACGGAGGCATGTCGATTCTCGTTGATGTCCGTCGTATGATGCTAACTCGTTGGAAGGGGCGTTCTACTCTCGTCGACACCATCGTTTGTGGCATCTGTACCGGCGCCTTACCGACCGCACAGGCCGGGTAGTTTTGGACGATGTATCTGACATCCTCCCGAATTCCTGATCAATACCATCCATTTTTCTCTATAGCTTTTTCTGTGTATTTGACCGCGAAATAGACCGCATCCTCTTTGTGGGCCGCTCGGGTCCAATTGAAACTAGCGAGAGGATGTGGAACCGTCAACCAGCTAGACCCACTATCGTCATTGTCTTTTCGCTTTTGCAGGGCCGATTCCTACCAACGATAATCATGAGCTCGCTTCGTGACTCGCCCGCGTTCCGCCTTGGTAAGATCCGTCAGCGGGTCTCCCTTGAGTCTCCTCAATAGGAGAAGGTCCGTCCAGACCTCTGCTCTACGGGCACTTGGCAAAAATCCATTCTCTGTCCTAGCCACTGTATACCGTTTCTCTGTGGGTACTTGGCCCGTTCAGCAGTGGGGACAGTTCCACTCCTTCTCCTTTCGGTACCTAACGCAATATCCGTGGGACCAGATCACAGTGTACCGCACTAGCTACATCGCACCCATGAGATAAAATTAGGTCCTCCAGGGTGTAAGTCCCCCCGGTTCGGTATCACAGGCAACATGCAGAAAAAGTAGGAACGCAGGGATAGGCTAGAGGGGGAGCGAGGGATAGATGGGTAGGTCGAAGAGTCGGGGGAAGAGGAAGGGATAGTTGCCGCTTCAAGAGGGGTCGCCATCTTGCGTCCCAGTGCTTCCCTTGTGAATGACGTGCACTTCTTCGTAGCGAGGCTCCGTCAAGGGCGAAGCTTCTTTCCATGGAATGAGTCGTTCCTTCATTGGGCTCTTCTTCGGCGGCTGGAGGCGAGTCAGTCCGTCCGCATTTTCGTGTTGTGTAGTCGCACGGTGGCGGATGTCGAAATCGTAATCTTGCAGCCTCACTACCCACCTTCCCAATCCGTGTTGTTCTGTAAGGACAACAACGGCTGATGATCCGTTACGAGGACGAACTTCTGGCCGTGGAGATACGGTCGAAAATGCTGGATTCCCCACACCACCGCCAAACATTCACCTTTGCAGGCTTCGTAATTTGCTTGTGCCTGGCTCAGTGTCTTCGACGCGTATTCAATAATGTGCTCCTTCCCATCTGCTCCCTGCTGAGTCAACACCACAGATATCGCCTGTGGCTGCGAGTTGGTGTGCAGAGCGACGGTTTCGTCGGATCGGGGTGCGCCAGGATCGGCGCAGTAGTCAGGGCCTTTTTTAGCGCCCGAAAGACCGCCTCGCACTCCGGTGTCCCTGTCTCTTATACACATCTAGATGTGTATAAGAGACAGGCCGAAAACATCCAAAAGGTCGTCAATACACCACAGATATCGCCTGTGGCTGCGAGTTGGTGTGCAGAGCGACGGTTTCGTCGGATCGGGGTGCGCCAGGATCGGCGCAGTAGTCAGGGCCTTTTTTAGCGCCCGAAAGACCGCCTCGCACTCCGGTGTCCCTGTCTCTTATACACATCTAGATGTGTATAAGAGACAGGCCGAAAACATCCAAAAGGTCGTCAATACACCACAGATATCGCCTGTGGCTGCGAGTTGGTGTGCAGAGCGACGGTTTCGTCGGATCGGGGTGCGCCAGGATCGGCGCAGTAGTCAGGGCCTTTTTTAGCGCCCGAAAGACCGCCTCGCACTCCGGTGTCCCTGTCTCTTATACACATCTAGATGTGTATAAGAGACAGGCCGAAAACATCCAAAAGGTCGTCAATACACCACAGATATCGCCTGTGGCTGCGAGTTGGTGTGCAGAGCGACGGTTTCGTCGGATCGGGGTGCGCCAGGATCGGCGCAGTAGTCAGGGCCTTTTTTAGCGCCCGAAAGACCGCCTCGCACTCCGGTGTCCCTGTCTCTTATACACATCTAGATGTGTATAAGAGACAGGCCGAAAACATCCAAAAGGTCGTCAATACACCACAGATATCGCCTGTGGCTGCGAGTTGGTGTGCAGAGCGACGGTTTCGTCGGATCGGGGTGCGCCAGGATCGGCGCAGTAGTCAGGGCCTTTTTTAGCGCCCGAAAGACCGCCTCGCACTCCGGTGTCCAGATCAGTTGTTCTTCCTTCTTCAACAAATTGGTCAGAGGTTTAGCGACACGAGCAAACCCTTGAATGAACCGTCGATAGTATGAAGCCAGACCGAGGAAGGCTCGAACTTGAGTGAGTGTGGCAGGCACCGGTGCTTCTTGCACTGCGACCACTTTCCTTGGATCCGGTTTCAAGCCATCCACCGTGACGATGTATCCCAAGAAGGAGATCTCCGAGAGGAAAAATTCGCTTTTCTCCAAGGTTACTTTGAACCCCGCGTCTTTTAATGCATGCAAGACCCACTCGACATGTTCCACATGGTACTCGTATGTTTTGGAGAAAAACAAGATATCATCCATATACACAATCACACAAAAACATTATCAGCGGTTGGGTCACGGGGGTTTTGTCAACGAATTATGCGAACGCCATATTCATGCCCCGCTGGAACGTCGAGGGTGCGTTGCATATTCCCATAGGGCATCTGACCCACTGCCACGTGCCCTCGAACAAGACAAAGCCCGTTTTGGGCCTGTCTTCCGGTCGTACTGCGACATGGTGAAAACCGTGTCGGATATCGAATTTGGAGAAAACTCGCGTGGAGCCGATGACATCCAAAAGGTCGTCAATACGGTGTAACGGATAAACGTCCTTGGTGGTTATTGCGTTTAATTTTTGGTAGTCAATGCAAACGCAGACCATCCCGTTTCGTTTCAGAACGAGGACCACCGGGAACGCCCAGGGACTAGGGAGGGTTCCACCCACCCTAGACGCTCGAACTCCCGTACCCTTTCCAAGGCCAACTGTCGTTCTTTTAATGAGTATCGGAACGGTCGACAATGTATTGGGGTGTGGTCCCCGGTATCAATTTCGTGCCTGATCAGGTGTGTCAGCCCTATATCATGGTCTTGAATACTGACCGCCTCGATATTCGTTGGGTACATAAGCAGGAATTCGAATATCGATGCTCCCGCTAGGAAGGGAAACCGTTCCTGTGACAGTTGAGACCCGAGCGGTTTCCTCTGGGAGGCTCCAAGCAGGGACTTGTCGGTTTTTACCGAGTGTACGGTGGCTATGAGTTGACTATTTGCGGGAGTAACTGGTTCGTTTTCTGTTTCGGTTTCTCCATCGATTTCAGCTTTGCCCAAGGGTTCCACTAAAAAGGACTGCAGGAGTTCCCTCGGTCCCCACGCGTTTTCAGGGGTCGCGGGCTTCACTATCCCTTCGTTCAAAAACACGACGGCCTTGGCGTCTGTGAGTAGGAGTCGCGGGGCCCTAAAAGATAGGTCGCATAGCCCCCTAAGCTCGACAAATCTCTGTGGGAGGGGGTCCGTTCTAAGATACAGGGCCACAGGGGGTTTCGAAAGGTCAATTATTCGCGACACCCTCAACAATGGTTCCCCTGCCACCGTAAAGGAGAACAACTGACCCCAACTGGACTCACTCTGGCTAACATTTGTCGAGACGTGTTGCCACAGTTGGCAAGACCAGTCTTGAATTCATATCGGATACCGGTCGGGTTCGTCCGCGTCCTCAGTTCCTGTCGCGGGTATTTCTTCGCCCATTGACACCCATCGAACCATGTTGACTATGCAAACCTTGGTGGAAATGCGATGGGTTGGATGTGCGTGTACACGTACAACCATTCTCATGGGTATCGTTTGGGGCTTAGGGTGGGTCGAGGTGATCACTATCTTAGAACTGTCAAAATGCATCCGCGCGGCTACCGCCGCCTGCCACGGGATTCCTAGGAGCACATCATACGCCTGCACATCTAACACAATCGCATCACATAAACAATGCACCCACCCGAGTCCTATAGGAACATCCATAATCCGTCCCTTACAGTGAATACTATCTTCTATGGCGGATACATACAACTCGTCGGGTCGGAGGGGCTGAGCATGCTTCTCCCGACCCAAACGTTTCGTCAAGCTCCAAGAGATAGCTACGCCCGACGATCCCGAATCTAGAATCGTGGCCGAGGGACTTCCCCAGACCTCGCAATCGCACTCGACACTTTTCCAGGTAATCGGGTAAGGCCGAAGAAATACCTCGGGTTTCGCAGGTGGTGGATCCTTGGCGTGGATCATCTCGACTCGGTTGGCCTCGTGAGTTTTCGAGGTGGATGGTTGAGCTTTGATATCCCCCGACGGGTCGTGGATCGCCAACTTTTTACCCCTTCGGCCCTCTTCGAACCGACGACGGTTCTTCAAACATCTTTCGATTAGTTTCTCCGACTTTCTCGTTGGCGGCTTCCGAAATGGTCAGCAAGTAGGGAACAAGTACGGGTATCCACAGATCCAAAGCCTTCAGGGCATCGAGTACGTCGATTTGGCCATCCTTGTACTCGGGACCCGGTATCCTGGGATCTTTGAACGCGGGTCTCCATGGTCCTAAGTCACTTTCCCGAGCGACTCGAGGGGTATGGCGGATTACGCCGATGGTCCCAGGTTCAAGCATTGCGGCCACCAGGTATTCGTCGATTCCAATTTCGAGGACTGTAGGGACCACCATGTCTAGGGCCCCCACATCCATGACCGCCGCCACCCTTCCCTGGCCTGCAGCGATTGGAGCTGCCTGCGGGATTTGGGATGGGCCATCGATCCCCACCTGAGCCCGAGGTCGCGGACAGTCTTTGGCCAAGTGGCCGGGTTGATTACAATTATAGCAGCGCATAGGCTGCGTAGCTCCGACCACCGCAGACCGAGGCAACGCCGCTCTAACGGCCGCGACCACTGGCTGTCTCTGGGCTACTGCCGCCCTTTGTAGCTTTGGACGAGTTCGGTTAAAGGTGCCACAACCGTCACAAGTTGTGCGGCTATCTCTTTCATTGAGGGTTCATCTAATTCCCGTCCTCCGTGCATCTGTATAGGGCGTCAGGAGGCCGAGGAAGAAGAGGGGTCATGTTGGTCCGGTTTTTTCTTGGCTGGTCCTAATCCGAAGCGGTCTTCGAATATCCGTGCCATAGCGGAATAACTATAGCGTCGGACACCCAATGGTTCGTCTTTGTCAGATTCCGAGTCCAGCCCCATATCGTAGTTTTCTTTTCCATACTTGATAGAACTGCCACTTCGTCAAAATGGACATCTTTTATTTTTTGAACGAAATTGAAATCGAGTTTTTTGGCCGAAAACTCGTTAAAATTTGTTGTTCCTGAGGGTCTAGGGTCCGTTTTACAAGTGCTGGACCCCCTGGCTGTACATGGTCCTAGCTTGAGACCAGGTACCTCCAGGGAGTCCTGCCTGGAGGTGCCTGGTCTCAAGCTAGGTTCATGTACAGCCAGGGGGTCCAGCGTTTGAACTGGACCCTCTGGAACAACAAATTTTGACGAGTTTTCTGCCAAAAACTTGGTTTCAATTTCGTTTAAAAAATAAAAAATGTCCATTTTGACGAAATGGTCGTTATAGCATACTGAAGTAGTTCAGTCAAGGTATGCTCAATGGGGTTGCACTTCCTACGGATCTTTTTCCTCAACCGGGAATTAGACAATCCCCAGACGAAATCGGTTCGCACCATTTTCTCATCAACCTTAGAGCGTTCGGCGAAGTAAGTAAAGCGCTCTGCGTACCTTGCCAAAGTCTCTCGGGGCTGTTGGGTGTATTCCTTGATTAGGCGTAAACATGCCCCGACGCGATGTGATCAAAGCGCTCGAGGAACTTTAGTTGGAAGGTGGGTCAGTTGGTATAGACATTTTGCCCATACCATTCGAATGTGGTCCCTGCTAACCTTCCCCGAATCCGTTCTCGAAGCAACTGGTCCGTCCAACCCTGGGCCTTCTGGGCCGCAAGCCAGGTGCGTGGATCCGTTTCGTCTTCCGAGAAGATGGGAACTTCCGAGGGAGGAGGGACAGAGTACAGGGGATGGTCAGCCATCCCTGCATGATTATCTACTCCCTGTCTGGGTTCCACCATGGCGCGGGGTTGGTTTCGCCCCTGCCCCTTTGGCTGGTTATGATTGGCGTTCGCAGTACAGCGGCGTCGGGGCGCCAGCCTATCCCTAATTAAAACAAGGCCAAAAAAAAATGAAAAATAGGTCTACGAAATAACTAGCAGATCCTAACAAAAAATGGACAGACATCCCAAAAGGCGACCTCGGAGCCGAACCCAATCAGCTTTGATACCAACCTCACGCCCCTCGCAGCCTTTCATACTCCGAACGCCGATTAGAGTTATTAGGGGCGTGACCAAGGATTTTTGGCCGGGGGGGGTTGAGTCATCGGGACAAAACAGGGCACTCTGGCTCCGGCCCGAGACGCCTGGGCGAATGATGGGAGGGCGGTGTCCTACGGACCGACCGTCCTCCTTTTTCGGAAGGAAAGAAGATAAAAACGAGGGAAGAGAAGAAAAACAAAGCCGACGGGGGCGGAGTTCCGTTCCGCGAGGCACAAGGTTCGTGCGGACCTGGGGGGTGAAGGCCCCGGACGCAGGTTCAGGCATCGTTGTCGGACTTGTCGAGTCCGTCCAGACGGCGCGACACGGGCTCGTCCGGGGTCGAACAGGTCAACGGGACCCAGGCTTGGAACAGGGCGGGGAGCCCACCCGCGTTTTGGGAGAGTTCGGGGAATCGGGTAGCCCCTTCGTACCCCATGACCAACCGTCGCCACGAGCACGAGACTCAGTCTCCCTGGCGACACCAACGACAATTAAACCGCGGTCGCCAGGTGGCGTGCACAGCAGACCAGGGCAGCACCGTGAGGTCGGTGTACGACAAAATTAAAGGCGGCGACAGAAATCGCTCAATCAGCACAAACCCACTCCCGCCTATGTGGCATGCCTGAGTCGGGTTATAAAGGTGGAGTGGCTCAGTGCGCCGCAACAGGCTCCGCACGTCCGCATTGCAGTATATGCCATCGTCGTCTGCGATCGGGAAGGGCGGAAGCGCTCTGCGACACTCTGAGCCAAGATCCGAGCTCGGGCCACGACCCGCACTTCCGTCCGTCGGAACGAAACCTGACTCCATGCAAAGATCAATGAATACCGCTGAAAACAGATGCGCCCAGCTCCCTTTCTCTGTCTCTTCTTTGTGTTCTCACCCGGAACGCGGTGTCAGGCACCCGTGGTGGATACAGAGAGGTCAGCTCCCTCGCGAGGACGCGGGTGATCGATCTCTCCGGAAGTACCCGCCTCCTCTTCGGGTCCCAGCCAGTGCCCAACGGAGAGAGAGAGAGAGAGAGAGAGAGAGAGAGAGAGAGAGAGAGAGAGAGAGAGAGAGAGAGAGAGAGAGAGAGAGAGAGAGAGAGAGAG